>CM075851.1:89603835-90067943 GCA_037975125.1 Latrodectus hesperus
TTATAAATTTTCAAGATCATTTGTAAAGTTTTTCTTAACTTCACATATTAGAACAACAAATTAAAAATTTAATTTGAGCTTGAAATCAACCATTGGTAAACGAATGCGAAGGATTTAGTTTTCTTATAGGAAGTAATATATATTAAAAGCTTATTCTCCATAAAATATATAAAGTTTAAACATGAAAGTCCAATTTAATAAGCTAACCGCATTTTATGAAAGTTCTTTTTTATTTTATACATGTAACCATCTATTTTTTAAAGTAAGAGTTAAAAAAAAAAGTTAAGAGTTTGGTAACTTTTGTGTGTTTGACTAACTTCAAATGATGTGTATACAGAGCCTGCAAAAGTCATGCGCTTGTTGCGAAAGTTTATTTTTCATCCTTAACCTTTATTGCACAAATTATAAATGAAATCATAATTTTGGTCTCTTATCAATCCTAACTTTTTTACCACAGTTTTGAAAATACTGATATGAAAAATGTGTTAATTTTTTTTATCTAAGTAAATTTTAAATATAAAATTTTTATACATAAAATTTAAAATATAAATTTTTTAAAAAATAATTCTTAATAAATATAAGTAAAATTAAATTATTTTATGATTTGGTAATTATTTTATTTGTTGGAGGTGAGGTGAATATTTAAAGACATTATTATCAAGAATTTTGTATTATCTGAATGAATTTTTGTCGCTCAAAATTAGTATAAAGAGTAAAATCTTGAGAATATATATTGCATTTTAAAAACATACAATATTTTAAAAGCTATTGAAAATTCCCCTTCTTACATTCTATTCATAAAATTGAATAATAATAGTTCCTGAAAGTTAAATTTATTTCTTTCTTTAGTAACTTTTATATCATCGCCAGTTTTATTAATTCCTGCAAATTACTAGGTAATATGTATTGAATTTTATTTATAATTTTTCTAGTTTAAACGGAAGGGAATAAGAAAATATTCTGTTTTATAAAATAAAGATTTTTCACTTATGGAATAAAATATATTATTCTGCCATTTATTTAATTCCATTTAATTTATATCATTCAACAAAACTAGAATTCTTTTCAATTTCCTTTTTTTTGTTAATCTTTCTTTGGGCCATGAAATAGTTTTTTTCATTACTGTACATGATTAGGATTATTTTTTTTTGAGTGAAATAATTATGGGAAAAAATTGAAGAGATACACTTTTGTTATATTATAAATTCTTTCAGGAAAAATAATGACGAAAAAACGAAATAATTAGAAACAGCTGAAAAATATAAGATATAAATAAACTTCACTATTAAATGAAAATGTTTTAAAACAATAATGAAAGATCAAGTTGAGAGATATATGCGAATAACTTTTGTTTTTTCAATTAGCACCCAGAGTGTAAAAATAATAAATATATATATGATTTGGAAAAAAAAAGGAAAAGGAAAAAACGAGATATTTTAGAGAAAGAATTTGACAAACTAAAATAGTGAATTGTGACACATATCTTTTTAATGTTAAATATCTTGCAATAGAATAATAAAATATAATATTCTTAAATTCATTCTTTGTGATAATTAAAAATTTAACTTTAAAAATTATATAATTTTTGCTCTTTTAATTTTGTTAACTATAAAAATAAAAATGTCGAATTGTTTTTCATGTTCAATTTTTTTTGGCTTTCATTAGCTGAAAAAAAGAGATTTTAATGTATATAAAATTGATTACAATTTTATTATCAAATATTTCTTAAAATAGTTTGTAATTTATTGTATTATGAGATAAAAATAAAAAAATTCACAGAAAAATGGATTATTGATAAACAGTGATGGATACTGTTACAGATTAACTAAGAACAGAAAATTGAAATAACAAGTCTTCAAGATTGATTTCCTTAAATGTCTGATTAAAAAAAAATTCTCATTTATAATTCAAAAACTTATTAATTTAATTTTTTCATGGATGTATGGCGCAATCGCGAATGCGCTATCTTGAAATTTTTTTTATATATTTATTTTTCCGCAGAGCAACATACGCAGTTTTTCAAAAGGAAAAATAAGGTTTTAAAATCCAAAATGAGAAGCCAGGTAACGCATGCGCAGTTTTTTTCTTCTCGTTCCGCGGGGGGAATGAGAGGATTACCATTTCCCATATAGACGTCTTGTGGAAGTGTTTGTGAGTGCTTACGTTGTGGAATCACCGTTGAACTGTAAAATGCCGACACCTTTACGAAGAGATGAAGAATTATCTGAAGATCAAGATGTTACCGTTGATGACGAAGATGATGATTCTTTAGCAGGTAAGATTTTGGATAATTGTTATTGTTTTTATTATCTGATCAAAAATCACTTTCTGTGATCATTCGCGGGAACTATCAGTAAATTTTTTTGTTTATCAACTCCTTTAACTTATTATTAACTTAAATATATTTATGTTTTTCTCGTAAATTGTATGTTTAGAATGTTGGAAAGACATAATAATTTTTGAATTAATGCATTTGTATGTGCTTTAAGACTTGTGAATTGAATGTTACACGTGAAGACGTAGGGTTGATAGTAAATCACTTGCCGGTTCCTGAAACCACATGGGTTTTGTTTTGATTGTGTCAGGAGAGTTATAAAATGCTTATAGAAGTATTTTGAACAGTTTCCGAGTGATTTCTACTTGTTAAATGAAGCGATTAAAAACAATAGAATTTATGTTATACCGTAGAAGAAGGAGAGAAGGATATATATTAGGATAAGTATTACTCATTAACATATTAATATGGCGTAGCTGGTTGCGTCCGGATCGAGGCTGCGAGCGAGTCCACTACTACTTTGGGCAGCTTTAAAGAGGGGGGAACAAGAGTATTGTAATCTTTTGCGAAGACGTATCGACTCTTGAGGGTCAACTTTCATATTGATTTTATTTTAATACAATGAACCGAAATGCCATTTCTTAAAATTGAATCGCGTCAGTCGATAGCATTTGAAATAGGAATAAGTGCCATTAAATTTCATATCATAAAACAAATTTGATGAGCACTTAGTTTCATTATACTCAGACTTAAGAAATTAAACATTTTTCGAAAGCGTCATTTTTTTTTATTTTATAACACGATGGTTTCTTATTTATACACAAATCAAATAAATGGTAATTTTGCCATCAAAATGACATTGATTTAATAAAACAAATATATTTAAATGGAAATGAGTATAAATATTTTGATTTTTCTACTTATATTTAAAAAAAACTTCATTAAAATTTTTGATTTTTTTTAAAAAAAATTTTGCATTAATTTCTTTTGATATTCTTAATTTAGTATTATAGACTTCAGCTTTCTTAAAAATTAAAGGAAATAGACGTTTTAAATTATTTTGTAGAAAATTATAAAAGTCAAATTCACATGCTAAAAAGACAATTGTTCATTATGATCTCCTTTTTATTTTGGTTTGAAAATATCGGCAATTACTTGTCATTTACCTCAAATTTTTTCCCATCTTTTTTGTATATCACCAAAATTCTAATTATACAATTCCTTACATGTTCAGATTTAAAAATATTTCACTGTCTTCTCTTGATTGTTTTTAAGACATTTGATTTATTCCAAATATACTGATTGTACGGTTTTATTACAAATTGTTGCATGTTAAGAAGGAAAAGAAGTGACTGTAGAACCACTATCTAAATGTGTCACCGAAATATATTGGGTAGTATTTCACTATTTATGACTGTTGTTGAATACTATTGTCAGATTTCCATTTAAAAACTGTTTCATTGGATCTAATTTAATAATATGATTAAATTAAATAATTAATCAACTTTAAAACTGGAATAATAATTATGTAATCACAATAATTTTGATCAAGCATGTATTAATTATTAATTTACTACATATATTGTTTGCAGGAATGCTGAATCCATTTTATGCAATATTTCTCAGTTGAATTAGTTGCAAAAATGATTTAGTGACAAATAAATCAAACAAGCTATTTAAAACATGTTTTATTTTATGATATTTAAAAAACTTTATTTAGGTAAAATAATTTTGTTTTATAATGCTGTAAGTAAGCATTTTCTATATGTAGCTAGAAAAGTCAAATATTTGTGCCTTAAAAATGTTGATAAATCTTAAACGTTTTCTATGTGTGGCTAGGTAAATTGAATATTTGGGTTTTAAAAATGCATTGAAATATGTTGTCCTGCTACTTATTTTTACAAAATTTTCATTTTAATTACTTCTTGTCATGAAAAAATTATCTTGATTTTTGGCAATTAAAGGCTTGACAGCATTTTCATTAATTTCTTTTTGTTCATTTTAAATTTCATCTATGATAAGAATCTGAAAATCTTCTATAAGGACTTATTTAATTATATATACACATACATGCATAAATATACAGACACACATATAAATATTTGAGCCTCTTTAATAAATTTTTCATGAAAAATACATGTGTATTTTTAAAAATCATTTTGTCCCTTATTTTTTAAGGATCTCAAACATCATTTATACCATGTCACCAGCTAATCTCACTTCAAACTAATTTTAACATTTTGTGAACATTTTAAATTATTTGAAAAAGGGTATTGCTATTTGAATATGATTCTTTCTGAATTTTTTTTAAATTTATGGTATTTTATCATTTTGGCTATCTTATTAATTAACTTTTCAAGCTGATTTCCAAATTTATAAATGTGTACATTTCAGAGAGTATGCTAACTTATTATATTCACTCTACTGGTTAATAAAAATATCACTAAGCCTAAGATAATTTTTGAAATATCTATCTGAACTAGAAAAAAATTATGAAAAATATTCAGTTTTATTGTTTATTATAAATTTATCGTCTGAAAATACCTTGGATTGCTTTGATATATTATAGTCAAAGTATTTTTCATAAATTTATTGTTTAATGGAACTGTGATGTAGTACAAGTATTTTTCTTTGCTTTATAAATGGTGTAATCATCAGTTCATAACTCTATTTTTTTATATCATTTATAGAGAACGAAAATTAATTCCAACAATGTTTGTATAGTACAATAAATGGAGCAAATCATGATAAGGTTAAAAAATAAATATTCAGCTTATTTTACATTTTATTGTTAAGTATGTGTAATAACTGAATAATAGTGGTGATTTAAGTTTGTAAAAATGATAATTATAATGTGTTAGCAAAATGGTTGAAAACACAGTTATTAATATAAAAATTTATACTAATTCATGTAAATCAAAGTTTTTTATTTAGCAAGTAATATCATAACCTGTGTTTAATAGATGAAGTAAGCAAAGAAATACCAGTCATTTGGAAATTTGTTCTAAACAAACTTCAGTCTCTAGGACCTATCCTCAAAAAGTTGTTTTTGCATAACTAAAGAGTGGAAAACAATGAAAACTACTTAAGCTTATAATCTTTATTAGAAAATCCTTTAAAAGCTTTGCTTAGAAAAACCAATTATAAAAAATATTCTCTGAAACTAATGGAGAACATTTATATAAGTACTTAAGCAAAAAATATCTGCTAAAAAAGCCGTAGTCTGTTTTTTCTTTTCTTATAATTAGAAATATGTATTAAAATACCATAGAATTTTTCCTGACAATAATAAGAAACTTTATACTTCATGAATATCAGATTTGAAAATTAGCCTGAAATTGTAGTTGGAAATTTAAACAAATTTTTATAAACAAATGTGTTACCATTTATCTCTTTATATTGAATATCATAGGATATTTGTAAAGAGTAGAATTTCTCTGAAATAAATCTTTTTCATTTGAATAATTTTTTAATGTATGCTTTTACTGTTTTTTTTTTTAGATTTATTTAGAACAAAATTATAGATTATTTAACTTAGTTATGAACTAAGGAGAATTTCTTATTTTGCTTCTAAATTTTACTACAAAAATTTATCAAATAGATAATTTTTTTGTACAAAAAAGAGATACAGAATTTTATTCTAAAATTCATGCATTTTGTTTACAGTATTTTTTATCTATAAAACTTGATTAGTTTTCAGCATGTTAAAATCAACTGGATAGAAAGCAGCTTATATAACTAAAAGTTATTCAATAAATTCCATAAATATTGTGTTGCTTATTTATTTTAGGAACAGAAGAAGATGAGTTAGATGACGGTGAAGATGATAACACATTACCTGAAGACCAGGATGATCAAGATGGTGAAGAAGATGCACCAGCATCTCCGCAAGCTGATGAAGAAAATTCAAATGGTGCTGCTGATGACAATGAAGTACCTCCTGTAGATGATGATGATGATGAAGAAGATGAAATTGAAGAAGCTGAAAGTCCTCCTAAGCCTAAAAAAGAAAAGGCTAAAAAGAGAAAAGCAAGAGGAGACAGTGAAAGAAAAAAGGGAAGAAGAAAAAAAAGAAAAAAGCAATGTCAGATAGTGGAGAGGTATACTGTCATTTATTACAACTTTATATTTTTACATTATAACTTTTATTTGAGAAATTTAATTTACATAGATGCTTACATGTATAGTTTCACCATACGGTAAATAATTTTTGGATGAATTGTCAGGCCTCATTGCTGAACAGTAAGATTGTATGGATTATCAAGTGGGTCTGAAATTATAAAAGCTCCTTTCTCTAATTTTTTAAGTGTTACTGTTAAGCAACCATAAGATGTATACTTTACAGATATAGAGGGACTTAAGGATGAGACAAAAATAATTTATAGTGTATAATATATTTTTTAATTTTAAAATCTCTTTTCATTTACATTTTGTTTGAAATAGTGATGATTATTGAATAATCAATTTAGGTTATTGAAGACTAATTAAAGAATGTTTAGAATAAATGTATCCTTTTTTAATGTACACTTGTCCTTACATATTTGAAGTGCAATCAACCATCATCTATGATGTTTAAATTCTTGAAATTTCATTTTGTTGAGAATATTTCTTGATATAATTTAATAAACAGTTAAAGAATTTTTCAGATGCTTATATTTATCTTAGTATATATTAATTAATTTTAAAATGTAACTGAATTATTACACATTTCTAAATAAAAATTTTAACATAAATGGGTGTCTTTTGCATAAGAATAAGAGATTGAAAAAAAGTTGTATGATTTAAAATTTTAGCAGGTAGGAATTTATTAAAGGCAATTTTTTTTCTTATTTGTTAAATATTTGTCTGTAAGGGCTAAAATATTTATTATCAAAAAAGTTTGTTGGGTCATATTGAGGAAAATAATTTGATAAACTGAAAAATTTTGTTAGTTTTGTTTTTAGTCAAGCACACACACACGATGAATAGAATGTTAGGTAAATTTTCTTTAGTTAAGAGAATATTTTGAAATTATTCTTGATAATAATTCTACTTATATAATTTCACCATACAATGAATAGTTTTTGGATGAAAATAGTCAATTGTTAAATAGTTTTCTTTTTGACCATCATATATATATATATATATATATATATATATATATATATATATATATATATATATATATATATATATATATATATATATATATATATATATATATATATATATATATATATATATATATATTTTATATAATAATTTTTTGATCTCATTTATCAATATGAAGGCTAAAATGAAGCTTTTTGGCAATTACTGTGATTATGCATCCATCATAAAATGTTTTGTAATTTTTTAAACCATAGTTAAATAAAGTTAGCTCCTAAACTGACACTCCTTTTCACCCTACCACACCAATGGTAGAACATTTTTGTACGTAACGTTTTTAATAGATTAAATAGGAGGACTGTGTACCTTTGAATATTTTTATATTCTCATTGTAATTTTAATTCACTTAAATTATTTTTTGTCCTATTTTTAAAAGTATTAAATTAAGTTGCCATCAGAATGGTTAATCCTCTGGTCTTCTGTTTGATAGTACACATGTTTGACTTCTATAAGCAGAGATGTTCATTGTGATTTAGATTAGATTTAGGATATGATGGTTCTAAAAGAATCAAGCACAGCAACTAAAGTTTTATTTTATATTTTAAAAAGAAAACTTTTTGTTTTTTATTAGGAAAATTACTATTTAATAGCTTTGCTTGCCTCTGATCACTAACACACCTGTTCAAAAATCGTTGTTTTCTTAAGAGATAAAATATATAAGTTTTATTCTCTGATAAGTTTGATAATTTTTTTTTGAAATATTTAGCATTGGTTCAGGTAAAAAAAAAAAATGTTGATTTATCTTTCCCTATAACTCATTAGTTTATTCATTACCAGAAACACCAAAGTTTCCGGGAACCCTTATTAAAGTTAGAGAATTTTTGTTAACCAATTAGCACAAAGCAAAGTAGCATTCCCAGATAAGAACAGAAGTAAAAGTAGACTTTAGCAAAGCTAGCTTGACTAATAGAGCAAATAATTATTTAAATAAATAGCCTCTGTCGAAACATATTTGTCTGCACACAAGAATGGCAGATATTTGCTTGGAATGCATTTGTATGTTGTATGTCCAAAGGGAATGACTTAACATCAGCTGGACAGTAAATACCAGCCTTAGTGTTGGAATTCATTTTCGAGCCATCATTGTACCAATAAGTACAATTTTCAGTGATAACAAAATTATCCCAGTCTTCTCGTAAGGGAAAGTTTGTGAAGAATATATTTAACTGTCATGTAATCGATAGGCATAGTTATAAAAAGATGACTAATTACATTAGCATTAAGGTAATATGTATATATACATATCTGTGTGTAATCTTTTCACTGGTATTTTTTAACCCTTTTCTTACAAATTGTAGCTTCTGCTTCAGTATGCACATAAAGAGGGTGTACTTTTAGCAGCTCAAGTGTAGAAGTGGGAGTTGTTTCAATACACTCAGATTTAGTTACACAAAACAGCTTTGAAGTTTTGTGAAATCTGTCTTGGTGGATTCATTTCTGATTCTAGACCACCAGTTCACTGAGCCATAAAGAATGATGGAATGGATGATCATAATGTAAATCCAATGAATAGCTTTAGGATTTAAGCCTCAAATTCTTCCAAATACTTTTCTGTTTGACCAGATAGTCAGTTTTGTTCTTGCAATACCAAAGGTGAAATGTGTTCTTTCTTACTTAAGTTCATGACAAAATATCAAGATATTCACTTGTTGTGTCTTGTGGCAGCTAGGCTGGCAGTATGGAGTGTGCTGCTCCACTTTTGCAACTTAACTGTAATTTGGGGTGGAGACTGACTTCCTCAGTACACACATGCTATGGGTACTCATTTATAGCGTAGACAATCATTCACAACCAATTCGTACAAGGAAAAAAAAGAGAGAAAGAATACATCCATGCTCCAACCAGGATAAGATATTCACTTCTTGCAGCAAATTAATTCTTGACCTTCATAGTGATTTAGAGCCCACATTAAACTGTAGTTTCCAGTACAATTATCCTTCTGGTATAAAAAGGGATTTTACTCTTGATATATTTTGAAAGGAATCTAAATTTACAAATTATAAAAATTTCTTTGTTTTATAGGATAGTGATAGCAAATCAGCAGCTGGAGGGTCTGATAATGATAGTGATTATGTTACAGAAAGCAGAAAACCTAAAAAACCTAAAATTGAAAAGGTATTTTATTTTTTGTGTTTTGAATAAATTCAATACTTGAACTTTGCCATTGCCATTTAATCTATTAAATATTTTCTAGCCCTTTCAAGCTCAAAAAAGTTCTGCAGATATTTGTGCAGAATTTAGTCTAGAAGATGTAGTTCTGGATTATACAGATGAAGATTATCAAACTTTAACGAATTATAAACTGTTTTCCCAACATATTAGACCAATAATAGCCAAAGCAAATCCCAAAATTGCAATATCAAAGATGGTTACTCTCATATCTGCTAAATGGCGTGAGTTCCTAGAGAATAATCCAAATAGAGAAGCTATTTTAGATGAAGAAGATAGAGTGGTTGTCCCTAAACCAAAACCTAAAGAAGGTAAAATAAATGTTTAAATGCTTTGTTTTATGAATGGAATCACACACACACACATTGCTAATGCATTAAGTTTTGTACAATACATGAAGTATCTATTCTTATAACTCTCTCTTTTTTTATTATTTATTTTTGCATTTGATGATTTCAGAAACTGAAAAAGTTCCCAAACCTAAAAAGTCAAAAAGTAAAAAATCAGTTCCTATGTTAAAAATCAAGCTTGGAAGTTTTGGGAAGAGAAAAAAACAAAGCTCAGTAAGTTTGAAAGTAATTATAAAATACTAAGAATTGTGTAATAAATGTGCACAGTTTTGATGAAAGAAGTTAATTCGTAATTATTTTATTATTTGTATAGGAAGAGGATGAAAGTTATAGTGATAAAAGTGATGCTGATTTTGAAGCAGCTTTGGAAGAAGCACAAAACATGAGCCCACCTCCAGCAAAACGTAAAAGCAAAACGAAGAAAACCAAGAAAAAGAAAAAGACAAAGACAACTGCAAGTTTTCCAGGATCAGAAGGAGAAAATGATGGTTATGAAGTGAGTATATTTATCAAAAATAAAATTAAGACAGTGTGATTATAAAATGTAACTATAAAAATATTAAAAATATATATTTTCTTATAATTTAAAAGAAAATTGTATAATTATTTTTTAAAGTAAATATAATTACGGTTTGTATCTATTTTCTTCTTATTTTATCACATAACAAAATACTAATTTGAAAGTCTGGGACAGATGCAAAATTTACACCATTAATATTATAATATTGTTTATAATGCTTATAATTTTTTGTATATTGAAAAAAAATTACTATTTCCTGTTTTTAAAAAAAGAAAATCTGCTTCAAAGATTTTTTTTCCCTTAAATTTCTTTTGCTTAAATGTTGATGAAGGAAATATTTAGCTGAATATTTTTATACTGTATTTTCTCTTATAAGAAAAAGAGTAAGTAAGAAAAACTTAGGAATCAAAATGTAAATTTTATTGTTTGTATTTTAAATATGGATTTACACATTCCCTCTATGAATTTCTGATAAAGAATGATCTGTTTTTAAAAATACTGTAGGTGTTATTTTATATTTTAGCAGAATATCACTATTCTTCACACTAACACATTTCCTTTTATAAATTCAACTTGTGGAGCTTTAATTATATATTCATTTTCATACCAAAAACTATGATTGTATTTTAAATAATGTGTTCTTAATTTAAATAATTTTTGTATTAAAAATGAATTCATAGCCAAAAATGCTATTCCTATTACTGATCCATTAAAATGTGCTTCATAAAAAATATTTTAAATTTTTTTCCTTTACAGTTAAAATTATTTTTCTTTATTCCTATTCTTAGTTAAAATTACTTTTTTACGAGAGAAAATGATTTTTGCTGTTTAATTGAAATTACTTATTCATATTCAGTTTTATTTAAATTTGTTTGCTCTTTTATAAAGTATTCCTGCTATTGGAATTACCCCTTTAGTTATGAAATAAAATCTCTCAATAGGTGTTTTGGAAACAAAAAATAAGATTTTTGTTATTTTAAAGCAAAAATTTTATCATTTGCATATTTATAAATAGTTAACTTTTTTTTTGTAGACGGATCATCAGGACTATTGTGAAGTATGCCAGCAAGGAGGTGAAATAATTTTATGTGACACATGCCCTAGAGCTTATCATTTAGTTTGTTTAGATCCAGATTTAGAAGAGCCACCTGAAGGAAAATGGAGCTGTCCTCATTGTGTATGCAAAAAAATTTATTTTGATATTTTAGAACAAAATTTGTTTTTTTTCTTAATTTTGCTATTTTAAAACAAATTACTAAACCTTTCTTTAAAAAAATCTTAAAAATTTACTTAAGTTGAACTAAGTTGCTTTTTAAAATATTACTTAGTCTAACTTGGCTTATTTTACTGAAGATTACCAAGCTTAACTGAAAAATAAGTATGCTAAATATATATTTTACTATTAACAAGGAAAATTTTAATTTTGTATTTTTTTTAGAATTCCACAATAATTGGATTATAATTTTTTGAATTTAATTCATAGAAGAAATTTTAGAATTAAAGGAGAAAAGTTATTATTTTCTTAATTTTCAAATAACAAACTTCAAATATATCACTGTATTAATCACTAATAGTAAACTGGTTTACGAATTAATATGAATTTTTTTTACTTATAAATTTTTCTTACATTAAAACAAAATTATATGGTTAAAAATATTGAATTATATGATTAAAATAGTAGGATTCACATATTTAGTTTTAATTCAAAAGGAAAAATTCCAATTAGAAAATTTTAAATTCTCACAAAGGTTTACTTTGTTCTATCAGTCACTCAAAATTTATGCAAAACAAAACAAATTTCTTATCACACACATTGTTTTAAATTTTCAATTATTTGTTACATTTACAATTTTAATTACTCTAGGATTACTTTTCAAGGGATCTGCATTTTGGGATTTGCACAAATTGTTTTTAAAAAAGAAAGTAAATTACCCATAGCCTTTAAAGCAAAGTTATAAATCTAAAAATGTTATTAAAAGGTACAATTTTTTAAAATAGTAAAATGTGTCAGGGAACTTATCTTACAAAGTGTATTTGAATGATAATAAAGATCATAGAAGTTTTTCCCTGCTAATGCATTTATATTCTTAAATTAAAAATTAATAATTTTTTTTTGAATTAGGTTTGTTAACTTAGCATAGTTAAATTGAAAAATTAGTATTTCCAAATCAATATCAGAAGCCGGCATGTCTTTTATTTAAATTTATCATGTTATACTGTTGTTTTTCTTATATTTGGTTATGAATGAAATGTTTGTAATTGTTATCGTATCAATTAAAATTAAATTGTTTGAAATAACATTTTCATTGAGTAAAATCTATCTCTTGAGTTACTAAGCTGCCAGCTAAAGGGATAATACACTGGCCTTTGCTATAAATAGTTTGTGAGTTTGATTCTTTCATTGGCATTAATGTTTTTTCTTAAATTATCCTTCGCTTTAAAGTAATTGGTCCTGGTCTGATTACCTTTCTTGGGCAAAAAAAAGGGAAGGTATTACTGATTAATAATACAATTTTCAGTGTATTGTTAATCAGTAGTACCTTCTGAAAAAAAATGAAACATAACATTTCAAAACTTTGGAACATATTAAATTTTTATTTGTATTGTATATTTATAATTTTATTTTTCATGTATAATATTTCACATACATTTTTTAACTGTTGGTTAACCTTAAAGTTTTGCACTTTATGATTAATACAAATGTAATATTAAATCAAAAATTTTATTTTTAATCAAATTAAACAAAAAAAAATTTAAGATTTAAATTGAGAATCTTAATGTGTTTTTTCTAAGTTAAAAATAAATAAGATTCACACAAATAATGATTAATATAAGTGATATTGAATCAGAATTATTTTTTGTCTGTACAGAAAATTTTTTGAGTTTCGAAATATGCTATGGTACTTTTTCTATTTTAAATATATAATTCCTATGTTTTAAATAAGTCTAAAATTTTTTATAATTGCCATATGCTTGTTCTGCCTCATACATTGTATAATATTCCCTTAGTGTTAATTATGAATACTTTGCATAACTATTACCTTCTATAATAATTTTTTTCTTTTAAATAATATAAATAAGTATTTTTGTTAATAAATAGTGTTAATTTTATTCTTTTGTGATGTTATCAAAATGCTCACTTCCTGATAAATTGATGCTCTTTATTATAATTTTTTACTTTCACCATCTGTGCATTGTATTCTTTTTTCTATCGCATGCATCAATTCACCTATATATTTTTGAATAGCTTATTCTCTTGAATTATTATAGTTTTAAACTGTCAGAATTAGGTTTAAGAAGTGAAATATTTCTTCCAAGAAAGCTTCATAGCTGGGTGGATAATGTTGTGCTGTTCAGGTAGGCTATTTAGAGCGTACTATCGACTGAACCACATTTTATTCATTCACACTTATTAAGTAAAATTATTCTACTATCACTAGTGGGTACATTATTTGGCTTGGTTAAATCATCCTTGTATGCAACATAGCACCTCTCCTTTTCCATAGCTCAGAACTAAAAAAAATCTTTGCTCTCTTAACTAATGAAAGTTGAAGGTAAAGTTAGCAAATTGTTAATTAGCAACATGGTTTATAAGAAATGTTTAATTACAAAATTCGGAAACATATTTTGAAACTTGAGGACTTTCTATATTCCTTCCTTCCTAAAAAAAAAGAAAGAATTTAACGAAGACATTAAATATTTTTCAGGAAGGGGAAGGTATTCAAGAACAAGAAGAAGATGAGCATATGGAATTCTGTCGCGTTTGTAAAGACGGCGGAGAGCTGCTATGTTGTGATAGTTGTCCATCGGCTTATCACACACATTGCTTAAATCCCCCTCTTAAAAATATTCCCGATGGCGAGTGGCACTGTCCACGATGTTCGGTAAGATTTATAAATTTTATTTTTATTATATACTGTCTGGCAAGGAAAATCATACGAACATTTATGAATTAAATTTGAAAACTGTTTGAACATGTAATATTTGGCAATTATATTTTAAAATTATAATTTTTTTGTTTAGAGCATTCATACTTAATATTTCTCAAACATGTGCAAAATTGAAACAAAACGTAATATTGACTACTGATTGTGTTTACATGCCATGAAAATTTGTTGTTGAAAGATTCATATACTCAGTAAAATACATAAATAATTGTTTTGGCTTTTTTTTCAGAAATAAGTCTTATAATGTAAACATTTGTCATTTTTTTAAGAGATTTAAAAAAATTGATTTTTGTTTAGCATATAATTATCAAATCATGTATTTAAATTAGTTACATTATTATATGAATTAAAATTTTTTTTACTTAACTATATGTACATGCATATATTTTTTTATACAAAATAATTTTGCTGTTTCATAATTTTATTGTTACATTCATTACTTATTTCATTGAACTTAATAAATCTTGCAAATGAATAACTTGCTGAAATTTTATCCCTTATTAATTAATAATGTTAAAGCATCACTGCTTTTCATGAATGCAAATAATATTCTGAAAGGAACTTTCTCAAATTAGAATTAGAGGGAGATATTTTAAATATTGATTTTTCTTGTTTGCATGCTTTCAATATCTGATTTTATTAATGTATAATTATATTCTTTGGTGTGCTGGAGTTCAATTTCTTTATTTTCTTGAAGTTGTATCTCTAAGATAAATTGGTTGCTATTCCACCATTTGCATTTTGATAACATTGAATGTAAATAAAAAAGCAATCAATAACATTAGCAACCTCACTAACTGCTATTGTAAAAACAAGTGATTTCATTTTTTTTAATTAAGGAATAAAAATATATAATTTAAAATAACTTTTTAAACGGTCCATTAGCATGCAGTAGAAGTGAGGCAAGAAGCATTTGGCAATTTGATTTTACTGTATGCTACTTATGATAATTAATCTAGTATTTGAATTTGACTTTTAAGGAAGGGTCTGTAGTGAAAGAAGTAACTGTCAAAAAGAAATTAGAAGATGAAGTAAAGGTATGTGTTTAAAATTCGTATATGGACTTCATAGGAATAGGGTTTCGGTATTGGTTTTTTTTTTGTCATACCTTCATTATGCACTTGTAGTAAATTTTAGCAAAATATGGTTATGGTCTGCTAAATGTAGTTGAGAATTGCATGCTTTTTAAAGTAGCTTACTGAATTCTAAATTTTATATCCCAATTGAGTAAATTGAATCATAGTTTATTTATTACTACTGCAAAATACTTGCTAAATTTTGTTTTGTCTTTAAATGTTATTGTATTTGCACTGTTATAAATATAACTTTTAATTTTTTATAGATAAATGTAATTTTCAATTTTTTATATACTCTACTTTTTGACATTTGATTATTCATCCTTTTATTGTCTTAAAATTCTAATATGAAATACTGCTAAATATTATTTGAAGAAATATATAATAGCTAATAAGTGTCTAAAATTGATTTGTAATACATGCAATTAAAATTTAATGTGTACTATTAGACCGTGGGCTGAAACCAGTAAGGAGCTTAAAAATTGCGTTTTGTACCACTTCTTTGGGGGCAATTTAAAAAAATAAAATTATACACTATTTTTTTTCCATGTGGAAAACATAAATGCAAAAAGTTCTGGAAGAAATAATTGCTCCATTTTTATAAATAATAAAAATTAAATGCATGTTTTTCATTGTGCCTTTGAACGCATGCATTTTTACATATTCATGTAACCAATCACATGCGAGTATTTCACTCTTGTTTATATACTTCTCGGTGGAAAAAGAATATACACTATAACACAATATCTTATACAATATTAATTAATTTTGCCATAATCATAAATACTAGGACTAAATTATTTCACTACAAATCAAAGCAAAAATAGAAACATAGAATTAAGTAGTGAATAAATAAAATGGACATGATTAGTCAAAAACCAAAATAGAAACAAACCCAAATCAGTATTTATATTCCTTTTAAAAACATGGATGTTGATTACATGCATTAATATTTTAGTACATTAAATGCAATAAAATCTATGATATTTTGAATTTTTTTTTAGTTTACATTGCAATAAATAAAGCAATCAAATATTCATGAATAGATAAAATGATACATAAAAAATAAATTGTATTTTTAGAAGCCTACTTTTAAATTAAATATTTATGCAAAATTAGAATTTAAACATCATTATTTTAACTAATATTAACAATGGTATTTATTACTTTAAAATATATATAAATTGATAAATTACATTGGAATTGAAGTTTCAATAAATAATGCATAATGACCAAACTTCATTGTTAATGCGTTCTATTCTAATAGCTACATGTTAAAATAAGATAGAGCAAATTCATTCAAATAATCTTTATAGTAAGAAGGAAGCTGACAGAAAAAGTACTAAACATTTCAAAGCTCAAAATTAATAAAAAATTTAATCAAAACTGATCAGCAAAATATAGAATGATAGATTTAATAATCCAAATCAAGAAATATATTTTTTACACATAATTTTTATATCAATATGATGGACACTGTACAATAGAATAAATAAGTGATTAATAATTTAATAACTGATTAAATGTTAGATAAATAATTTTATAAATATTTTTAAAATGAATGAAAAAATATACAGTATTGAAATGCAGACACAATATTTATCCCAAAATCATGCAAGTTTACTTCAATATAATATTCAACTTTTCAATATAATGATAATTTTGACTAACACAATTATTTATTTGAATAACACATTATTTTAAATTATAAATTACTTCAACTTGCATTTTTATTTCAAAAAATAATTTACTAATAAATATACAGCATTTGAAAATCATTTATTAAAATACTGAAATTTTATGTACTTACAGAAATAATTCTTATTATTTCTTGAATAAAAAGAAGAAAAAAAATCTCAGTGGTAAAACACAATTTTGATCAAGATTCATCACTCTCAAAATCCATGTCAGCTTCTAGTTGACAATTTTTACATCCATAACAAGCACAAATTTTAGTACATCTCACTTTAAAACGGTAGCATGAACAAAATGTTATAACACTAGCAGTCTTTTTACATTTACAGAATATGTGCTCTACGATACTGGCAAGATCAACTTTTAAAAACATTCTATCAATGTATAATTTGTACTTATGTACTTTTGTACTTGCTAAATGTACTTAAAATGTACTTTTGTTTCGTGTTACACGGTTATGTGTGTTTTCTAAAGCAATATTTCCATTGCCTTCTGATAAATTCTAGTCTTATCTGTAAACAGCTTATAAAATTTTTTATGATATCCAAGAGTTTTATCAGTTGTTAAACTGAAAAATTCATCTTCTTCTAGAAGCAATAAGCTCTCAAAAATTTTGCACTCATAACAATCAAGTAATATCCATTTGTGAATGCAATCCTTTACTTTGCTCCAATTTTATTCAGAAAAGGAGACAATTCTAAGATTTTTCTTCCCACAGTACAAACAACAATTCAAAATTAAAGTCATTATTAAAATTCAAATATTAAGTTCAACATTAATTGTCGCCAAAAATACTAACTTTTTTTGTTTACAATCAGAAGCATGTGTAAAGCGCACTATTTTTATAACTGCGTTTCGCATTGGATTACTGGAATGAAGAACATGGTAGAAGAAATTTGACTGACTTAATTTGCAGATGAACTAAACTTTTGTATGAAAGTAGTTTTACAAATTTTTAAAATTCTCAATACAATGTGCACTCTGCAAATGCAGAACTTTATGTTAATAGTAATTTGACATTGAATTGTAAAATGTAAATGGAATTACTTTGCCCCCAAGTTGTGGGAGCAAACATGTAAGATAAGAGTGTTGAGCCCACAGCCAAAATGAGAATTGTTAGAATTGCTTTGTTGCTGAAACTAACTTATAAAAATTTTTCTTCAAATCTTTAAAAAAATTTAAGTTATTTTATTGTAGTAATTTAAAGCTATTTCCAGGTTTTTTTTTAAATATTTGAAATGCGAATACTTAAAGATTTGTCAGCAAAATTGAAATGTCACTAATGGCATAGAAAATTAAACAAATATATTAAATGTAAGAAAATTAAAATGTTTATGAGAGAAAATATTTCTTATAAAAAAATTATGTCTTTTTGTGCTGCAATTATTTGTAATTGTAATTAATTTGTAATATTTACTCATGATACTATTACAAGAAGCAATAAATTCAAGAGATTAATTATTTTAAAATGCTATCAAAACAAGAGTTCATGTAACTGAACATCAAGATTTAAGCATAAGTTGGAAATAAACATTACCATAATGATAATTTCTAAATGCTTATAATTTTAGAGACAGCATACTGTATTTTTATAATAAAAAATAATTGAGAACTTATTTTCAAGCTCGTAATCAATTTTTGGTATACTAAGGAATTTTTTAAATTCAGAATTTTGTTCAGTTATTTTTAGTGTTGGTTTGTTATTTTCTCTTTAAAATATCTTAAATTAATAATCAGATGTCAAGAGGGCTTTAAATATTTAAGTTTTATAACTTAATTAAATTTGTAATTTGCAATGTATTGATCTATAAAATTAATACAAATCTAGAATTAAATTTTCTCAATTTTTATATAATTCAGTTATTTTGGCAAACACATGACATTCATAGTTTTTTTTTTTATCATTCATGTATATATGTTGTTACTTTATTTTATTTTATATAATTATCTCACATTAATTATATAGAAATACAAAATTTATTTTTCTTCAAGTTTTTAACAGGAATATAAGTTAATATTTTGCAGACGTATTTGAATTTTATGCCTTAGAATAATTTATTATCCTTGGCATACTTTTTAATAATTATTATTTTTTCTTCAAATCTTTAAAAGAATTTAGTAATATTTTATATTTGGTTTAATATTAATTGTTTATGAGATTAATGTTGTGTGATGCATGGGAACGAGATAATTTTTTAAGTAAAAATAAAAGTAAAACCAATTTCATTTGCAAAGATATTTTTTATTTTTATCCTGGATAACTTTTGGTTTACCAAATTGACAACAAAAGTGTTAAAGTGGTAGTATTCAGGAATCCTTTATTACATGTGCTTTTTGACAAATATAATGGAACTTTTTCTTTATTTCTCCTGCTTAATCTTGTAGAAAAAATTGTGTCTCTCGTCACCATGGAAATTGTTCTTGTGTGAAGTACATTTTCATACTATGAATAACAGCTTATGTAGTGAGATATGAATTTGAAGATTCTCTTGAATGTTCTCTCTTGTAGATAATTTCTTGACGCAGCATGTCCATTTTTGGATCTTGTGCCATAAAACCCAACCAACCAACCAACTTATAGATAATTTCCTTTGAAATATAGGTTCTATAGTAAATATTTGACATTTTCAATAAATTATGTCAACAATCAGCATAGCTTTGTTAGTTTTTTAAAGAATAGCAATATTTGATTAGTTTTTTTAAATTATTTTTATAAGGACTTTTAATAAATGGGAATTCACTCAATTAAATTTAATGACTAATTGTATGCTCTATGAGCCAGATGCTATTAAGGACAATTTATATTAACTAATACCAACATAATAATGGATTTTTAAATTATGAAAGCTTATATTCTTATCTTTTTATTGTATTTTGTACAGTTCTTACTGTATATGTGTTTCTCGTAATATTAATTATTTTTTGTGATTTATTGCATCAAAAGTTCAAAAATTATGTCTGCAATAAGATGATTTCTTTCTAAAGTGAATCATTAGTTTTGTACCATTATTTATGTAATCTGGAAGATCTGAAAAAGGTCCCATTTAATAATTAAGATAGTTAGTGCATGTTAACAATTAATATTCTAAAAAATGTGATTGAATCAATTGATTATGAAGATCATAATTTTCTATAAGTTATATTTATTGAACTCGCATATAGTATTTGCATTGTTTTGTATCATTAAATACAATTTTTGATAATTTTTTGCTTAGAAAATTTATTATAAAAGTATTTTCATCAGGCAGAAAAAGCTAATAATTTTGATTGATTCTAAATTGACATCTCGTGATCATATTTTATATTTTGATTCTTATATTTATAGGAATTTTTATCAAAAATATTCATTCATCAGAACAATATTATTTTAAATAAAAATTTAGTATATTGTTTGTAATACATAAAATTCTATTTACAAATCCCTTTTTATCTGGATTATTGTAGGCAAAAATGAAGGAAATTTTATATATATATATATATATATATATATATATATATATATATATATATATATATTCTGTAAATTCTCCATCAACTATGAAGGTAATAACAGTAGTATCACAATTGAAGATTATTTTATTCACTTAAATACTTCTGTCATAATCTATTTAATGACACATAACAATTATTGGACACATTCCAATTTTTTAAATCAATTGTTTTTTGTATTAGTGAAAATATTTGAAATTTTATTAAAAAAGGATTGCTGGATATGATTTCTTAGTATGTATTATCAAATATTTTTTGGACACATTTAACTTTATAAATGTAATTGCTTATTTAAGTAATAAATATATTTTAAGGCTGAACCGCTGAAAGGCAGAATAGCCAAGATTTTGACTTGGAGGTGGGCTGAGATACCTAAAGTAGAGGAAGAGGATAAAAAGGATGGAGATAGTAAAGAAGAACCTCAACCATCTACAAGTAAAAAACAACAGCCCAAGCCTCAACGGGAGTTCTTTGTTAAATGGCATGATATGTCATATTGGCATTGCTCTTGGGTAACAGAATTACAGGTAAATGGTTGTTTTATTATTAAAGATTTTGTAAATAGTTTCAATGAAGTTTCTTGATTTATTTTTAAATTTGATATTTGTAACAAACATTTCTTACTGAAAAATATCAAAATAATTTTTTCCTATTAAAATAATTTCATGTTTAAAATGAAAGATTTGTAAATGTTTAAAATGATTTAGGCACCTGTTTTTTATAATAAAAATCTATATGTATTAGTAAAATTCTAAATACTCTTTTTAAAATTTTCATTATAAAAGTTTTTCAAAAATTTTTAATTTTTCTTTTAACTACAAAATTGTTTTTAAAGAAGTTTTTTATTTATAAAAAATGATTAATAAAGTAAACCATCTATAATGAATTTACTGTTTATTTAAAAATTTTATTTCTGAAGTGATTGTTCTGCAATACATTACTGCTGTGACAATGATTGGATTCGAATAAGAGGGAAAAAAATTAAACACTCCAGATATTCATTCCTGTATATGTAGATGTAATTTATGAGTAATAAACATACACACTACTAGTGTTGCATAAAAATAATTTTTCTTTATATTTAGATTTATTTTTAGTTAGCATTTGATTTCGAGTAGAAAATTTTAATTTGAATCTATTTTGCATTAAATGGTCCATTTAATTTCAGTTTGTATTTTGAGTCACAGTTAATTTGGTTACTATGTGGTTTTCAATTCACATATTAGATTTTTAATTTGAATAGCTGTTGTTTGAAGTGGTTTGTAATTTCATTTTTAACTTCTGTAGCAAAAGAAATAAGCACTCAAGTATGAAATATGATCCATAAGAGTGATAAGCTCATCAAACCATCATAATGTGTCTTGACTGTATTATTATTTAACAATCTCATATAATAAATTTAATCAATTTTTAAAATTGTTTTCTATCATTTTTCAGTAATTCTGTATTTTGTGTATTGGAAATTCATTTAAAATTTTTGTAGTTGGACTATTATCATCCTGCCATGTTCAGATGTTACTGTCGCAAAAATGACATGGACGAACCGCCTGCATTAGATGATGGAAGCAGTGGTTTAGACACTGATAAAAAAGAAGGAAGGCGTCCTCGGGATGATTTACACAATTTAGAAGAAAGATTTTATCGTTATGGTATTCGTCCTGAATGGTTGCAAGTTCACAAAATAATTAATCACAAGTAAATATTTTAGATCAAATTTAAGATATTTTTCACATAGTAATATAAATCCCATACTAAATTATTATTTTATATTTTTCTTTCTGATAGAACTTTAAGAGATGGAAAAATCAATTATTTAGTTAAATGGCGTGACCTTCCTTACGATCAATCTACTTGGGAAGATGGAGAAGTGACAGAAGGTTTTGAAATTCCTGACTTTCAAAAAGCTGTAAATTTCTATTGGGATTTAAGGTTTTATTTCCTTTATTGTTTATTAAGTTTAATGTTTTATAATTGTTTATTGAAAATGTAATTGAAATTTAAAATAATATAAAAATATGGTTTGAATGCTCATTTAGGAATGTTATTGAAAACCAGAATAAAAAGTACAGTAAAGGTAAAAGCAGTAAAAGCAAAAGAGCTAAAGATGTTAGAGATGATGATGGAAGACGCATGACACCTCCACCTGATAAGCCCACTGTTGATGTAAGTTTTATTAATATATTTTTTAAAATTAATACATGTTTATTCCAATTGATTTGTTACATATAAAAGGGAAAAAATTTATAAACTGTTGAACGTAAGACCCAATTTAATGTAAGCATTTATTGGTAAATTTTAGTTTATGTTACTCTTCAAGTCTAAAGTATGTATAAATCAGTAAATACCTAAGTTTTACAAATTCTAACAAATCTATGTGTCATAAATTTAGCAAGGTATGAGTTGCAACCTGTGCTTATTGATTAGTATATATATATATATATATATATATATATATATATATATATATATATATATATATATATATATATATATATATATATATATGCATTTCTAATCATTAAAAAATATTGCAGTTTTTGAATGTGCAAGATTTGATGAAAAATTTTATTGATCTGTAAAAGAAAATATGCTTAATAAAATTCTTAAATAAAAACTTCTTGGTTAATTTAAAGTGATGTTCTGCCTTTAAATTTTTTTTAAAAGGAGAGATTGAAATAAAAAGGATATGTTGAGAATTGTTGAAATAACTATTAAAATATAATAGTAAAATAATTTTATGTTAATTAATGTAATTCTAATGTTAGTTAGAAATTGGGGTTATTTTAAATTGCTTTAAAGTTTTATTTTAATTATAATGATGTGAGCCTAATTAATTTAGTGATAATAAATTTTGATAAGTTTCTAGTATATGAATGCTAAGAAATACCAAATCTCTTAGTATAATTTTAAAATATTAATATTAAATGGTCAAAATGAATACCAGGGATTTGTAAAGAATCAATAATTCTTAAGAAAAATCTATTTTTTAATATTGCTCATAATTATAGATTTGAAAAAAGGAACAAAATCAAACAATTCAATTACTAAACTACTGTACTGACTACAGTTAAAATCTGAATTTGTCTGGAATTAGAAATTTTCATTGAATATTATCCTCTTTTTTCATTAAATTCAAGTATTAAATCTGAATTCAACTTTTAAATCCTGTATATTTAAATCATGAGTTCCATTCAAAGGTATTGTTTTGCCCAAAAAAATAACTGTTGACTTGTTCATTTTGTTTTCTTATTAAAAGGTTGTTTCATCCTCATCAATAGTATTTTTTTAAGCTATTTGAGTTGTAGAGAAAGCCAGAAAATGCAGTTCTTCTAAACTCTTGAGCATTAAACTGTAGTTTAATGCTTTTGAAGATTGATAATTGTTATCTAACTAATATCAATATTAGCACAAAATTAATGCAAATATGATAGCTTCATTTGTTATTTAAGATCATAGATAACAAGTTAAACATTTTATGTGGAAACTTTATGAATAATGGTAAATGATCTTTCATGAAATATATTTTAATAAAAGTAAAATTAATAACTTCAATACTATAGGAAATTGTAGATAGAATATATCAATGATTTGTTATTTAGGTCACAAATTTTTTGATTGCTTAACTAGTCTATACATTTGCTAAAATTTTATATAAAAAATTTTGTTTTAATTATTTTATATTAAATGGTTTTCTTTGAAAAAGTATATATTTATCATTATTTTAAAATAATTAATACAAGAAACACATCTAAATTGAAAATATTGGCCAATAGAAATAAAAAGAATTAAATGTTAATGCAAAATTTTTTGAAAATTATATTGTTTCATTATTAAATTTCCTTCAGAATTAGAATATAAAATCTGTATAATTATTTAAATATTCTTTTAAATGGTTTAATTGCATGACTAATAAGATTGTTCCTTTTAAATTTTCAACAAGTATATACTTTGGTGTCAAATTTATATTCATCAAAAGATTAAATTTTAACTATTTTTGCATTAATATTTAGATATAAAATAATTATTGAACTATTTTGTAATATAATTGTTTATTTTAAGTTAGCAATTAATTAATTAAAAAATTGATTGTATGAAGCTAAGTGTATTTCTAATTATACCAATTCAATAGGACTACAAATACAAAATATGAAATTTCACTTAAGATTTATCTAAATACTATTCCTCTGCATTATGTTTCTTGCTTTAATGCTTTATAAAAATCATAGCTGCCAATTGTTTTTATTTTTTTTATTATATCTTACTCAACTTTGTGTTTTCGATTATTAAATATAAATAATGAGACTGAATGAGGCTTAAACTTTTAATTGTGTCAGTAGGTTTTTTGTAATTTCATGGAAAAATTTTACTTTTATTGACTATTTTTGCAATTGTAAACAAGTTAATATTTTCATATAGTGGTAGTCTTTAAAATTTTATGTATTTTTTAGTGCTAATTATTATTCTCCGACATGTGGTTATTTTTGTCTGTTTTGTTCGGTTATATTTATGAAAGAGATACCTTTTTGCATACAACATCCAGTGTTTGTTGTTGAGTGATTATAATTTCCCTTAAAATTGGCAGCTATTTGTGAGATGAAATGAAAGTTCATATATTGTACTTGCTGCTCTATTGGATTGGATTTGAAAATTGTGCATTTTTAATGATTTCTGCATCAAAAGACAATTTATTCAGTGAACGCCGCTTATAGCAATCACTGGTTCTTGAAAGCAAATTGCTTATCCCATTGTAAGTATTATCTAGGAATTTGATTTTCTTTCTTTGGAAAAGTTTGAAATAGGTTTGCATAAATCAATTTTCGAAAGAAGGTATATTTGTGCCGATTTTGTTTATTTTGATTCAAGCAAATTTGGTTCTAAATTGTAAAATTATCTTATTGGTTGATAAAAATAAATGGATACGTAGATCATCATTTATTAAAAATTGGTCCTTAAATTATTGTTAAGAATATTCTCCATGATTTGCACTTGGTATGATATATTTTTAATACTTTAAAATTTTGAAATATATTTTATGTGTTTTGGCATTTATTATCTTATAAGTTTATGAAATCCAATTTTATTTTAATTTTAAATCCTACCATATTAGTTTATGTAGTTCTCCATGTTAGGTGAAGAAATTTTTATGGTTCCTGTTTATAAATTCCATTTCTATACTAATTAATGACAATTATATTTTCCATTATCTTCATTGTCAATGTAAATTTTTTCTAAGCTTTTCTTCATTTTCATATATTTTAAATTCATTCTTTGTACATTTTAAATCTATGCTAAAAATGGTATTTGCTTTTGGATAGCTTTGTGTACTCTTTTTGGAGTTATTGTAATGCTTTGTAATTCATTAATAAATTAATTTCACTGTTATTTCATGTGATTGCTAATTTTTTCTTACAGTTTTTAAATTTATTTGTTATAGTATATTTAATATGAATTTAATCGTTTCCATTTGATAATGTGTTTCAAACTTTGCATTTGAGTTATAGAATTTTTTCAGCTATTGAAAAATTTAATTTTTGGAACTATGTCCTGTGAATGAGGAAGTAACTTATTTTCAAAATTATCAAGTAAAACCATGAATCATAAGTTTTTGTCAACTTATTAAAAGCTTTGTGATTTATATAACCGGCGATTACTGTTGTTGCTCTACCATATATTGCTACTGTTCAGTTTAGTCTGGTCTGTGATAGATTTGTCCATTATTTGGATTTGTACCAAAGTTTGCCTGTGTACTAATTTTAATTTTGTATTTACTCTTGCTTTACTGCAGGAGGAAGTAATTAAAACTCAGGTAAATATATTTATTCCATTTTAAATATATTTATTTCTTTAGGATTTTAGATGTTCTTTTTTATACTTCACGCATTTTTATCTAGTTAACAAAAAATTACTGTAGTTTTGCTTAAATATGTGCTTCATTCCTGCAAATGTAGTTCATGGATTTATTTGCTAGATGCTCTTTAGCTGTGTATTAGTGTCGTTATTATTCTTCCTAACTTGATATTTGTAGAACATAAGTCTTTATTTTAAATTGCTTCTGATAATTAATATTAATACAACTGAAATCGAAACTTCAATTCTTTTCTTATTGATCTACAAAATTAAACTGTATAAATGTATATTTATGCATAATATAATTTAAAACTGAATATTTTGTATTATGAGTTTATTAATATTTTACTTTCAATATTTTAAACTTCAACTCTTATAGGCATATAAAATTAACAAAAATATGCTTAAGTTTTTCTACTCATCATGAAAATGTTTTATTCTTGTATGATTTATTGTGTATGAATTAAATACCATAGGTTTTGTCATATATGATTGTGTATCATTTGGAGTTTATGCTTAGAAAAAGTGGTTATCATGTCTATTAATAATTTATATTATGTTTAGGAGTTTTTATCTTTTAACTTAAAAACATCAATTAAAAGTTAAAAATAATACATCAATTCTTGTTGAATTTTTATCTATATTATAATTTTCCTTTCAGCCAAAGAAAAAATATGAAAGGCAGCCACCTTTTATTGATGCAACTGGTAATGAACTGCATCCATATCAATTAGAAGGTGTGAATTGGTTGAGGTTTTCTTGGGCTAATGGAACAGATACCATCCTGGCAGATGAAATGGGTCTAGGAAAAACCATTCAGACTATTGTGTTCCTTTATTCATTGTACAAAGAAGTTAGTATACTCTTATAAATAAGCCTCTGTTTTTACAACTTGTCTTAGATAAAAAATTTATTGAACTATGAAACTTCAGTTTATTTCAAAATATGTTCTGTTGAAGCTTTTTTCTCCTTTCCCTTAAAATCTCTTGAATAATGGGCAGAATTTACTGAAAATTATAAACAAAAAGTTCTTTTAAAAATCAAATTTATTGTTACTTAATTTATGTTGACATGATTTTGTTGAAAAAATTTAACTTAAATTTATTTGTTACATGTTATGTATAGTCACATTGTTTTGGAATGTCTTTATTTCTTACATTTCTTTTCCATTTAGGGCCATTGCCGTGGTCCTTTTCTAGTAAGTGCTCCTCTGTCAACAATTATCAATTGGGAAAGAGAATTTGAAACTTGGGCTCCTGATTTTTATGTTGTCACTTATATTGGTGATAAAGACAGCCGAGCTGTTATTAGAGAACATGAGTTCTCTTTTGAAGAAGGAGCTGTTAGAGGAAGTAAAATTGGTGGAAAGATGTCTCGGATTCGAGTAAGTTAAATTATTGTTTTTATAATTTCTTGCTCTTTTTAAATATATCATTGAAAGTAATTCAATAAAATATGATTTACATGTCTTGTTATAAACTTTTTATTATTTTTTTTAGCAATTCTTTAGAAAGCAATTTTTATTAATCATTAAAAATTTGTTAATGAATTGGTTTTAAATTTATGAAGTGGTTAAATTATTACTGACCCAACTGTAAAAAGTACTGGATACATGCTAATTTATAATATTATTTTTAACCCAAATTTTTTATAATTAAACATTGATAGTTATTTGTATAGTTACAAATGGTACTCATTAAGTTCAAGCAATAAAAGTGTAATTTTCATGAAGAATTTAAGCAAAAAGCATGTAGATTATTTTTTCAACACTTACACAGCTAGTTATTAGTTTTAGAAAAAACTTGTTAAATGTTCTTTATGTATTATAACATATGAAAAGGGATAATTGGTTATATCAAATAAATATATATTATTTATTTTTGAGAAAATTGTTTGAGATCTATGAATTTTAATTCACTTAAAATGTGCTTGTTTTTCTCTATGAATTAAAAATTTTCATTTTTCCTGTTAAAAATGCAATTTTGGAGTCCTATAGATGTTTGGAAATATAATAAAAAATGTAAAATCTAATGATTTGATATTCCATGATATCCAGGAGGAGCAATGCAATATTTATTAAAAAAAGTTTACCTGTAGTGTTTCTACTGATGTGTCACTTATGTACATTTAACCCTTTGCAGTTCAGTGTTCCAGGTGAACACCAAACTTTAAATTGTTACCAAATCGTTGCATTTAGCAATAAATGGATAAAATTTTTCTTAAAATATTCTTTAAACTTTCTTTTTTGACAATAGATGGCAGCAGCATAAGACGATCAGTAATTTTCAATTATAGCAGATTATTTGAATCTCAATATTTTGCAGGAATATTTCCAATTTTTTTTCGCATACAAATATTGTTTGAAAAGAAATTTCTGTGTTATTTTGTTGCTTGTACCTTGAACTATTGATTCTATATTCCTCTAAATTTTTTATGCATAAAGTATACTCAGAATTATCTGATAAAACAAAGTGTTCCATCACCTGAAACACTGTGCCTCAGCGGCACTTTTCCTTTACGCAATTCAAAGCGCGATTAGCCTTTGATTCAATGCCAAGGGGAACAGCTGTGTTTATTTTATTTTACTGTTTTTTCTCTCTTTTGGAGTGAAATAAACTAATGTTGAGGAATTTACAAGGAAGGATTACTTATATGAATAATATTTCTACACCTTCATTGGCCTCTTGAATTGGGAAGCTTCAGTGTGGTATAGGATTATTTCAGCTTGAATCCTCTCTAATTAGAGAATTTTTATGCTCTTGATTTTTCTTTTTCACTGCTGTTCGCTTTATATGTATTTTGAATGTATATATTTTTTGTTTACTTGTAGCAAATATAATTTTAATTACTAGTTAATTTTTTTGATTTGTTAATTGCAAATAAATGGCACATGGAGGTCTTAATCCTTCTGAAGCAATAAAAATGCTTCAAAAATTGCGCTCTGTTAGTGATTCAGAACGTATGAATAGTGATAGTGGTATAGGGAAATATGTTCCTAAACTACTTGATCAGTCTCAGTCTGATTATGTTGTGTCGGATGCCTGTGAAAATGATGATGATGATTTACCTCAACCAGACTCTTCTATTCAGCCTCAAAACCTTATTTGGATAACTAAAAAGTTGTACAGAAATCTTTATTTTATTTATTTATTAATTACTTTTTTGGTGTGTAGTATCGGGTCTTGTGATGCACCCTGGACCAAGCTAAATCTGCTACGCAGGTGTAATGCATTGTTTTTTCATGCATATGCAAAAACATTTACGAGTATCTGGGCTTCAATGCAATGCTTGCTTTTTATGACCTTTGCGGCGCAGTGTTCCGTTTGATGGAACATCCACAAAATCGAAATATCGTTTTCATGCATATGCAAAAACATTTACGAGTATCTGGGCTTCAATGCAATGCTTGCTTTTTATGACCTTTGTGGCGTAGTGTTCCGTTTGATGGAACATCCACAAAATCGAAATATGGTAGCTGCAATCTTTACATAATTTTCACTGTATTTTTCTGTAAATAAAAAAATTTTGCTGTAAATAAAGGCCGAAATATACCACATATAAATTTTTTTGTTAATATTTAAACTTTAAAGGTTAGTGCGCCTGAAAGGGTTAAAAAAGTACAATATTCTGTTTTTTTTTATAAATTGGGTTGGATATGAAGATTTGACTTGATGCATAGTTGGATATAATTATTTCATTAACAAAAGATATATTTTATTTAGTTTAAGATCTTAGTTAAAATATTTTGTATCAGATGGTCCTCATGGGGAAACCTGTAACCCCTGGAAGTCACGTCCCCAAGTGTCGGAATGCTTCCACTGGTTTTCCAGTGCGCGGTAGAAGGGAAACAAAATACCTTCCATGGAGCAACATCTAGAAGTCCAACATCTCCATGGCAATGGCTCTTATTTTTCCTTGAGAAGTCAACTGAAAGAAAAACACATCAAAATGGAACATCAATTATGTGTTATTACAGACAACTTTAAATGCCTGGGCATTGTAAGAAGTTTACAGACTATTGACGAATTTCCCCTCCAAGAAAATTACTAATTTGTTAAAACTGTGATTTGGAGTAATTTGGCTTCAAATGGACACTACACCACCAAACCAACCATAGGATCTTCTTCTTCTTCTTCGAGTTGGGTTTGTATGTCATTGAGCACCTCTGCTTTTATCAGCATTTTGTACTGTTAACTCCAAACCCAATGTTTCTTAGTTCCATTTGCTCGGATCACCCACTTTATTAATAAAGTCTGATAACCCTTTAATGGAATCTAGGTGTAACTCTCTAGTATGGATGATGCCTAAAGAGGTTAATCTAGGGAGGGCAAGAGCCTCGCATTCATAAATGATATGCTTGGCCGTTTCCTCTTGCATATGACATTTCCTGCAGATAGAATCTTGCTGAAACAGTCCCATTTTATGGAGATGTTTTCTGAAATAGTAGTGCCCAGTTATGAAGCCTACGATTAAACGTATCTTCTGCCTAGAGCATCTAAGAATTTCATAGGAAATCCTCGCTGATGACCTACAGATCATACCTTTAGCGTGGGTTTGACCAGGAGATTTGAGCCAAGCTTCATACATCTTCCGTTTTTCCCATCTGCGAACATTGGTTTTTGCGGTCTTCAAATTGATCCCACAAAAAGGTTCTGGACCAATGGGAACAAAAGACGATCCTTGTTTAGCAAGCTCATCAGCCTTTTCATTGCCTTCGATACCTTTATGCCCTGGCACCCATACAAGGATCACCCTGTTTCTAGTTGCCAGTTCTGTAAGAAGGTTTCTACACTCCAGAATCATTTTAGATTTGATTTCGAAGGAATTAAGCGCTTTTAAAGCGGCTTGACTGTCACTGAAAATGAGAATCCGCTTATCAACCATAGGATGGTCAAGTCTCATGTGTAGACATCTTTGAATTAATAATAAATATAAGTATTTTTGTGAGAAAAAAATTTCTACATTTCTTATTTATTTTTGAGATTTATTTTTATTAAATGAAATTTTTTAATATTTTTCTGCATATACTTATATCATAAGGTACTCATCAAAATTTAACAGTTATGATGGTCACTGCAATGTTATTCACAATTTAAGTTAGTGCTGGATGCCAAGCTGGCAGCCGAATGGTTAGCGCTCTTGCCTTCAGTTCAACAGTTCGTGGGTTCAAATCCCAACTTGAGCATGGATGTTTGTAGTGGTTCAGAATCCACTTTAAACTGTAGGTCCCGGTCTAATTAGCCCTTGTGTGCAAAAAATGACCTTTGTGTGACAAACAAACAAAATCAAACTAGTGCTGGATGTACTTACATGTAATATTTTTGTGCAGTTTTAAATTTTTAAAGCAATTTCCCTCATTTATGATGCATATAATGATGCAGCTTTTCTTCTGGTGTACTAAATTTTAAATGAGCACATAAAATTGAAAATTAAAAACAAATATAAGGAATTCAGGTGTCATTTCATGATAAAAATCTTACATATTCCTTATTTTACTATGAAAAATTTTTATGTTAAACAGCATAACCTTAAAATGATTAATTTATGTTGAATGTTCAAATTTTGAGAACTTAAAAATGCTTTTGTTTTAAATTCTATTTTAGAAAGATGTTCAGATAAAGTTTCATGTTTTACTTACATCATATGAATTAGTATGTATCGATACAACGATGCTTGGTTCTATTGACTGGCAAGTTCTTGTAGTAGACGAAGCTCACCGTTTGAAAAATAATCAATCTAAGGTAGCTTTTTATCTTTTATATTTGTTAAAACTTGTATATTTGTGAAGAATTCATTAATTCTTTTTTTTTCTGAATTAAGTTTTTCAAAATTCTCAATGGATACAAGATTAACTATAAGTTGCTGCTAACTGGTACTCCTCTGCAAAACAACTTGGAGGAACTCTTCCATTTGCTAAACTTTTTGAGTTCAGAAAATTTTAAGTGAGTTTCTTTTAGTTTTGTATCACATCTATTCTTATTTTTTGATATGTAATAGTTTATACAATTAAAAAAATTTTACAGCGATCTTCAAGGTTTTCTGAACGAATTTGCAGATTTAGCAAAAGAAGAACAAGTTAAGAAGTTGCATGACTTACTTGGTTGTCATCTGTTGAGAAGGTTAAAAGCAGATGTCCTAAAGGTTTGTGTTGATTTTCCAGACATTTTTAGTTTTAACAATAAGGTTAATAATTCTAATCTAGTTTAGATAATGGAAAATTTCATGTTTTTGAAACCTCAAGTAATGAAACTTTATTGGATTTATTAATTATCTGAAACCAATTCGTTCAATAGTTTTGTTTCTTACAAATTACAAAACGGGTTTTATTCTGATTTGGAAATAAATATGTTCAATTATAATAATGAGAAAAATACATATTATGTAAGCAATGAACTTTTCATAGCAAATTTTTGTATTGATTACTTTAATAGACTATCAACAATGTTACTTATGGTTATGTGTGCTTTACAGTATTGTATTCAGGATTCTATATTTATTTTAATTTTGAAATGAATTCAAATTAAATTTATATGTAACTGCATAATTCTTGAAGAATTTTATTTGGTCTTAATCTTACTAAAAGAAATCAAATTGTCTTTTTTAACAATTTCACAAAAATCCTTTTATAATTTAACTCATAGATTTTCTACACATTTTAAAACAAAATGTTCCCTAGTGCTTCTTAAATAATTTCTTTTGTTTCAAAATTTTCTTGACATCTTTTGCTGAGTTTGCTATTTTTGCACTCTAGTATTCAGTGCACTAATTTCAGGGTTCAATCTTTATTTAAAATGCAAAGTCAATATATTTAGAAAATGTTTTAACCTATTGTTCTTAGTTAAGTAGCTCTTATGTATAAAAAAGTTAATAAGTTTGTAGAATGATGATAAATTTTGTCATTAAATGTGGTTATGTAAATAATCTGATTGCCAATTTGCCTGAAGAAATGTTAAGTTTTTCAATGCTTTCAGGCTATTATATTTTGCATTGAGATGTAGTTTGATATCTTAGCCTCTGAAAATTTGTAAGAGTTAAATTCTTTATATCTTGTTTTACCTATATTTACCATTCTACAGAAGGTATGTAAAAAGAAAGAATTTATATTTTTCCCATTCTTATTAAAATATATAAAACATGGATTATATTTCTTAAAATTGTTAATAATAAATAAATTTTAATAATACTATGTAGCATAACTTAGTATTGCAGTTCTTAACTTAATGGGCATTCTTGATGTTATTCTGTAAAATAATTAAATGGAAAAGTTATAAATAATTTTATAAAATTATACATAATATATGAATCAGCTTATTTTTTGGTTTGTAATTTGTAATAAAATTAAAATGATAAATCAGTCTTAAAAGCAAAATATTAAGGTATCATAACTCTTGTTCATGAAATAAGTCGCTGGTCTCTTGCATTATTTTAAGTGTACTGTTTTATTTGCTTCTTTATAAATTATTAATGTAATTTAAATTTTAATACCTAGTTTAATTTTTTGAATAAAAAATATATAGATAATAATCAGTAATGAGTCAAAAACAAAAAAATAAATCAAAGCAAGCCAAAATTGTGCATATTGAGGAAAATATTGAAGCAAATTTATATTCTGTTAAAACTTTTTTATAAATTATTTCCTGTCTTGCATTTTATTATTCCCATTTCTTATCTGCTAGTTTCTTTGTAAAATAAAATTAAGATGTCAAAATTAAAGGCAAATAGTATATTGTTTATAAAAAAATGTGAGATCAATTAAAGGAGACAATAGTGAATACTTTGAAAGAATAAAAAAAAAAATGTTGTATAAAGATTGCTCTGAAGTTCCTTATTGGTTTTCAAATTATTTAAATTTAATCTAAGCTTGAGTTCTCTTGAGCATATAATAATTAAAGAAAATAGTTAATAATGTGTATTTAACTCTGATATATTTACATACTAACTTCCAACTAAAATTTTTAATTTTCTTTAAGTTTGATAAATATGGTCTTATAAACACACACATACAGTATAACATTTTCAATGACCTCTAATTGTTAATTATTGACATAAATTTAATATTTCTCTATAACTTATTTATAATTTAATTTAATATTACTAATTTCACAATTTAACATTTCTAGATAAGTCTCTATTATTAAAAAAATTAATTTTATAATTTATTAACAATTTTCAATTGCTTGGTGTGCATTTTAATTAATATGTGAAGCATACTTAATATTATCTTAAATTTTCAGTGAAACTGGTCTACTACATAATAAATAATTATTCATTTTTAAATGGTATTATATTAAATTTTAATTTCATTGATTACATGCATTTCTTTTACTGTTTATGTATATTAATTACATGAATTGTAACACTTCTTAACTAAATAACCATTTTCTGTTAAAATTATTCTTTATGATTAACTTAATCAAAAATCTTAATTTTTTTTTTAGATTTAAATTGATCAATGGATTTCAAACGCAATATGATTTGACACAATCTTTTATAAATCTATATTTCTCTATAACTCACAAGATGTGCAGTTAAATGTATCTTCGGGTGTATAACATTTATTATTTACTTGCAATTGAGTACCTTCTATATTCATTTAAAAGTTATACTTAATTTATGTATTCTTTTAACGTTTAATAATAAATATATTTGTATACACACACCTTCGTAGAAGCATACATACTTTAGATTCTATCAGCATATTGTATTTCTTTCAACATACTTTTCTGTGTTAATAAAACTAGCCACTCAAAAATTCTAATGAGTGGATACCAATAATTTTTTCATTAATTAGTTTTTACTTCGTTTTCCTTGTATGTTTCTCTCATTAATTTTATATGTTTAAATGTCAAATTCATAATATATATGTATATTTGAAATTCAGTGGTGTGCATCTGCGTGAGTGTCAAATCATTAACAGTTGCAGTGGATATATTTTAGGCTATTTATCTAGTTTTTGAAATATACTTTAATTTCAATATAACTATCTTTGAAAGGTTTTCCCTCACTTATTTATTTTATAATCAAATCTTGTAGGGATGATTCTATATGACTATTGGAATAAATTTATAGTCTTGAAGTAAAACTGTTATATATGTAACAATTAAGTAATGAAACAATGAACTTTTTTGATTACATACTTTAAAATAAAGTTGAAAATACTAATATTTGAATTTTAATAAAAATATGCTTATTTTGTGATATCTTTTGATTCTCAGTTTGGGTTAAAATAATACGCAATTATTATATGTAATACATATAATAATTGCGTATTATTTTAACCCAAACTGTATTACATAAAATGTATATATACATTTTATGTAATACATAAAATGTATATATACATATAGGATTCAAAACTAATTATTTTATTATAAAATAAAATAAATGCTCTATAGCATTTTTATTATTTTATTATTGCAATTAACACTAAAATTGAACGGAATTGAAAAAAAAATGAATAAACTTAAATTATTCTAATTGTTAGGCTTTCATTGTTCATTAATTAATTTTATTTTAATAATCATGTCCTTATATAATCATCACTATTATATGATAGTGCTAATCTGTCCCCACAAAATATTGAAATTATTATGTATAATTATGGAATTTTTTATTTGAATATTTAACTGAATTCCAATTTCCAGTTATTAATTAGTTATCATTCCTTATATATAAGTGTAATTTTGTTAAGAGAGCATTTTGTGTTAAAAATATTTACTTAAAATTAATAAGTTAAATTTTTTAAATATTTAATCTGTTTTTAATGCATTTAATGGTTTTGTTTATTGCAGAATATACCAGCCAAAAGCGAATTCATCGTTCGTGTTGATTTAGCTGCTATGCAGAAGTAAGTTATTCAGTTATATGATTTTTCACTTTGCTATAAATTTGCTATCTTTGCATATTCTAAATTTTTAAAGAGCTTCAAAGTTTTTGAAGTGCAATTAGCTTATTATATATTGTAGAGTTTTATTTAATTTGTGTTAGTACTTTGGCCTGTAGTTTAACGATTGGTGGGTTCAATTCCATCTTCTGAGTGTTTTTGGTGTTTAAAATCTTCTTTAAAATTAAGTTCCTTGATGAATTATCCCTTGTTTGTAAAACATAGGATGACAAATAAATTGAACCTTATTTCATATTGTTAAATACAAGAGTCTTACTTTAATATACTTTTTATAGTGACTTTAATTTTTACTCTTTCACTAATAAATTTTATGTAAAAACCAAAAAAATCATGAAAAATTAAAAAGCAATTGATATTTTTTTTACTACTTTTGTTTTTACCAAAATTAAAACTGAGTTCAATAATTTTTAATTTTACAGCATATGCTTATAGAAACTAAGGCACAAGTGTACACATTTTCTCCTATGCTGTAACAGAAACATGTTAGCCTTTGTATTAATTTTGCAGTTTTTCTTTGTAATCAATGAGAATATTTTATTTAATCATCAGTGTTCCTCTGCATATATTTGATATTACTTATACATTATATTCAAAATATTTACATTTGTTATATAAGGTAACATAAAATTACTGTGTTTTCCTGTATATAATCTGCAGCAGCTTATTATCAGCAAGATCTTTTTGCAAGTAAAGACAAAAATTATCACACATAATCTTTGGCAAATTTTTTCAGCCAAAATTAAAAAATATAATGTGGTATCACATAAAATAAAAAATATGCAGTGTAATTAAAAATATAATAAATTACAGAGAAATAACATTTATTTTGAAAAAGATCTGATTGGATCCATCTCATCTCCTAAGTGCAATGAACTAAGATAAAAGCATGAAGTTGATCAAGAACTATACCTTCCTGAAGATTCTAATAAAACTTATCGATTTTTACTTTTTATTAACTTGCAAAATAAGGTTAGATGTATTTTAAAATTAAATATATTTGTTTTGTTATTAATTAAATGAAAGAAATGGATTATTTTTACACTGTGCATTGAATTCATTTTTTTTTTTACTATACATGCTTTGCTTCACCTTTCATTAACACATTTATTGGCAGCTTTTTTTATTATCCTTCCATATAGCTTTTAGTTTAAAATCACACCATTTGCTTTTGTTTTCATATGACAATACACAAACAGGAATATTTTGAGAGCAAATCAGTTCAGGACAAGATAAAATGCGAAATGAAGATAGCCAATAGTAATCGTAATATTTTTCCAAGGAACTAAATTCGTTCTTGAACTTAATTGGACAATACTGATAGGTCAGCTGAGTTGTAATGCCATCTGTTATTTATTTTACATTTCTATCTAAACTTTATTGTAAGCTTTTCTGATGAATGTTTTTTATTAGACAGTCTGCAACTGTGTTATGATATGCCCAACAGAATTCATAACTTTATTAACTCATTATGCTGTTTATATATAGGACAATACAATTCAATTTTATGTCATTAGTCACTTATGAAATAGGAAAAAGGTAAATTGTATGCCTTTTCAGCAAAAAAGATTAAGTTATATTTATATATGTGTGATATGAAAACGATTTTATTCAAATTTCAAATCTAGTTAAAAGATTTTGAATTGCATACTAAATAAATTCTTTTTCCTTAGGAAATACTATAAATTCATATTGACTAGAAACTTTGAAGCTTTAAATGCTAAGGGAGGAGGTCATCAAGTCTCTCTTCTGAACATTATGATGGATCTGAAAAAGTGTTGCAATCATCCTTATCTCTTTCCAGCTGCTGCTCAGGTAATTCTCTTAGTGTGAATATTATGTCTAAACATAAAATTTTGGTTTGGATTTTAATGTTTGGACAATTTTTATTTTGTATTAAATTTTTTTGTATTTAAGTAATTAGCTAATTATTTGATATTTTTACTTTTTTAGGAAGCTCCTAAACTTCCAAACGGAGCTTATGAGGGTTCTGCTCTTGTTAAAGCATGCGGAAAGCTCCTTCTTTTACAGAAAATGTTGAGAAAATTAAATGAAGAGGGTCACAGAGTTCTTATCTTTTCTCAAGTATGATATGTATTCTTAATTTCTTATAAAAATAATGCTTCAAGTTATATATATTTTAAGTTTTAATATATGTTACCATTAATCCTTTGTTTGCTTTTTATAGCAAAGATTTGCTATAGTAAAAGCTTCTAATTTTTAAATTTATTTTTCATTTGCAAATGGTTGACAATTTTCATTCTGAATATTGAAATCCTTTGGTTAAATTAGCTTTATAAATTTTGTGTTTTATTTAAAATTAAAATCTAAGTTAAAATAAATTCAGACATACACACATATGCGTACAATTTTCTATTATGTAATTTTTAAACTGTTATTTTCATCTTATTTAACTTTTATTGCCAAATTACTTGGTTAAATAATATTGTTAAAGTCTTATTTAATTTATTACTGTTCATGAAGGTATTTTTTTGTAAGTTTAAATTAAATGTAATTGTATAAAGCTTTTGTTGTTTGAAATGGCTATACGTGAATTGAGAGTAAAGATTTATTATAACCCATGATTTTCTTTTTTGATTTAGATGACCAAAATGTTAGACATCCTTGAAGACTTTTTAGAAGCTGAACATTATAAGTATGAAAGAATAGATGGTGGTATTACAGGAAGTCAACGGCAAGAAGCTATAGATCGTTTTAATGGTTTGTATTTTTTTTTAAATGATTCAAAAAATAATATTTAGAAATAAAATGTGGTATAAAAGTGATAGGTTCATGCATTTAAATAGTTCTATATTCTTTTTCATAATTAAATCAATGTTTTAGAATTCATAAAAAAAAATAAAATTTTAAAATGTAATTTTAAATTTGACTAATAACTTATAAAAATTTATCCATATGTTAAAACGACTTATAAAAATTTATTCATATGCTCATTTTAAATCATATACATAAGTAAATTTTAATATAATTATATTGAACTCATAGATTATCAGGGGTGTTTGTGCTCCGGGGAAACCCCGGAATTCTGGGGATTTTGAACTTCGATGCCCGGAAATTCCGGGGATCATCGTTCAAAAGGAAGTAGGAATAATAATGATTTATTTATTTTGATCTGGGTAATTTTGTTTGCTTTGAAAGCAGAAAACTCAATAATTACGTCATTCAATACTTCATAATTGTAATTTTTCATTTCTCCTCCCCCCCTTCTCGAAACTCAAAAATGTCGGTAGTAAGTTCGTAAAAGTTTCCGGGGATTTTTTGGGGTCCCACAAACACCCCTGGATTATCTACTTTCAGTTTGTGGTTTATGTGTTCTTTGTCAGGGTGTGCATACAAGTGGTATTAATGAAGTAAAATCTCAAATATTTAAGATGTTGAGAGGAAATCAAAATTTTAAAATGATCATTAATCAATTTTAAGCAAAAAAATTCATTTATATTTGCATGTCATTTTGAAAAAAGATGTAAATGTATTTATTGAGTAATGATAAATGCTTTTCTATTTATTTATTTTCTTTTTTACTGTGTTGTTTGTGAAAACATGTTCTATTCTAGTATATAAAAATTTTAAACTCAACTTATAAGCAGAAATAATCAGTGAATATTGTCAGTAAATTTTTGTTATAACTATTGCAGCCTGGACCAATTTGATGTATGGAAATTTTTCTAAGAAAAATAATTATATGAATTTGTGTATTTGTATCCTCTAAGAATTTTAAGATTATTGCTTTTCAATAATTTAGTTTTTTATTTTAAACAGTTGTATGAAATTTAATATTTTATTGTATGTTAAACAGGGTTAGTAATTCTTTTTCTACAATTATATTTCAGTTTTGTCAATTTAATGAGTTACATTACTATTCTTAAATAAGCACATCTAAATCTTGATGTGCTTATGCTTTCATATTCATCGGGATTTTAGCTTTTGGTTGAATCTTATTTTTTCTATGAAAAGATAATAATTTTCTTAATATCAATCATAATTAAAAAATTTTTTTAACCTGCCAGAACAGCATTTTTCACATAATATTAATTTTTTAAGTATGTAATTATACTTCTAGCTCCTGGTGCTGCACAATTTGCATTTTTACTGTCCACAAGAGCAGGAGGCTTAGGTATTAATCTGGCTACTGCTGATACTGTAATTATTTATGATTCTGATTGGAATCCACACAATGACATACAGGTGAGTAATATAGTATATGTTTGTTTAAATTTGTTTTGCTTTATAACATAAGAACTTGCTAATTTAATATATATTCTTAGGCTTTCAGCCGTGCTCACAGAATTGGCCAATCAAATAAAGTAATGATTTATAGATTTGTAACAAGAGCATCTGTAGAAGAAAGAATTACTCAGGTTTGTGAAAAGATACTTAGAATTTGATTTTTAATCGTAAGCATTTAGTGTTATTTGTGTTGAGTTTTTTGGAAAATAAAATAAACACATAAAATTTGTTGCATTTTAGGTTGCCAAGAAAAAAATGATGCTTACTCATTTAGTCGTGAGACCAGGACTTGGTAGCCGTTCAAACACTATGTCAAAACAAGAACTTGACGATATTCTAAGATTTGGTACAGAAGATTTATTTAAGGATGATGAGGGCAAAGGTAAAAATAATCAATGATAGAAAAAAATCATTTAAACTATTATTTTTTAAGGTCAAAAAAGAATTTTCAAATAGTAAGACTTTATTTAATATTGAAATGGAACTACTAATATTTGAATTTTATTTATTCAGATTAATTGATGCTTATACATTTTAAAAATAGATATCAATAGATTTTTTTTTCATTTTTGGTAATTGTATTGATTTTACAATATAAATGAATTAAATATTATAGAATTGATTTTTTTCTAATCAAAGAACAATTAATTTTGCTGTGAATGTTCTTGTTTGACTGCACTTTTTTTAATCTTTTGCTTGACATGATAAATAATATGTTAAATTTTTTGTTGATTGTTCTTAAATTATTTTTATTTTTAAAGTAGCACAAAATCAGTTCCCTAAAAATATTCTATTTATTTTTAGAAGATACTATTCATTATGACACCAAAGCTATTGATGAGCTTTTGGATCGAACCCAAGAAGGTATAGAACAAAAAGAGCTTTGGGCTAATGATTATTTAAGTTCTTTTAAAGTTGCTGCATATGTTACCAAAGAAGTTGAAGAAGTAAGTTAATTTTTCAATGATGTCAATTACAGTTTGCTTAATGTTATTGGCAGTAAAAATATTTTATTCCATTCAGTAGACTCAGTATCTCGTTGAATGTTCTAGGAACCCGAAACAGAAATTTTGAAACAGGAAGTAGAATCAGCTGATCCAGCCTATTGGGAAAAACTTTTGCGACATCATTATGAACAACAACAAGAAGATATGGCCCGAACTTTAGGGAAAGGCAAAAGGGTTCGTAAACAGGTCAATTATAATGATGCTATGGGCACTCAAGATGACTCAACTTGGCAAGATAATCTGTCTGACTACAATTCAGACTTCTCTGTTCCATCTGGTTAGTGATTAATTTGAATTTTTGCAATTTTTATCCTATGCTATTTTTTAAAAGCATTTTATAATCAGCATTGATAATTTTAAATAATGAAGTAATAACTGATATGCTTATGACAGTTAAAATATAGTTCAGTTTACAACAATTATTATATTAAAACTTTATATAGAAACTTAAAAAAATTTTTTTGCATTTTAACTGTCAAAATAAGAAAAAAAGATTGTTTTTTTAATAATTTTTTTGGCTAGCAGATAACGATTTTATCATTACTATAGTGTTATGTGTTTGTTGCAATTAATTATTTTGTTTAAGTTTATGTAAACTTATTATTTATTTTATAAAATTTCATATTTAAATTTTACATTTATAAAATTCTTAAATTGAAATTTTAATCCTTTTGCTATATTTATAAATTATAAAGTACTAAATTGAGTTTGTCTTGCAGTTATTAAACATGTTTTATTAAGTTCAAATATATTTCATTGCAAACTTTTTAAAATTTGTTAGAGAGAAATATCAATGTATTATATTTTCCTTTCATTTCTTATGATTTTAAATATGGTTTCTATAAAGTGTTACTTCCATTACTGGGATGGATTTCAGTCTTTTGAAAATTATTGAAGTTGAGATTTCAATTCAAAAATTGTTTTAGATGAAATTTTCAATCAAATAAAATTTATCAATATATAAAATTAATTCAATTGAAGAGAATATTTGACACTAATTCTATCCAAAATGGGAGGCTTATCATCTTGATATCAGACAATCTAAATATTACTGTAAATATTACAAAATATTACTGACTAGTTATGACATTTCTTTTAAGAAATCTGAAAACTTCTTGTGTGCAATCTAGTTACAAAACACAAAGTAATTATCACTGCATTTTTGAGTAAATGAAGTGATAATTATTTTATGTACTTCATTTTCCTTTAGTTTTGAAAATCATTGAGATCATTCAGGTAATAGCTAATTAATAATTAACTTTATCCAGACTAAAGATTTAAAAAACTAGGCCAACATGTATTTATGACTCATAGTGTTGCTAAAAGTCTGTGATAGTCTTGTGAGTAAATTAAATATTGTTGAAGCTACAAATAAAATGGGTGTAAAATAATATTTAAAATCCCTTAAGATTTTGATGAGAATAATTTATGAATTACTAGATTTAAGTTCTATCAGAGTAAATATATTAATCATATATATATATATATATATATATATATATATATATATATATATATATATATATATATATATATATATATATATATATACTAAAATTAAAAAATGAAAATGCACAAAATATTTATATCAATTAATGAGTTGTGTATCTAATAATTTACCACATACCATGTGTAGATTAGGAAAACTTATCTGTGGTGAAAATATCTTTTCATTGATATGGATTTTGGAATTGATGGAAATAGTTCTGAAATTCCATAGTTCTTCAAAACTTTACTTTTGGGCTTATAGTGAATTAATTGGGATAGTATTTCTTTGTTGAATCACAGAATTGCATTTAATAACTTTTGAATTTTCAAGCCAATTTATTTTGCTAGACTGTTGAAAATAGATTGTTAATAAATATTTTTCATGTGAGAAATTTTATAAATAAAATGATATGTAGATAATTATAATTTTTTATTGCTTGAAAGAGAAGAAATGGGAATGAGATGTACTTATAAGAATTTAGGTCCTGGGTGGGAAAAGAAGAATCTTTTCAATCAGTCTAGGTAAAATATTTTAACATGGACATTTTAAAACGTTTTAATAAATTATTAAAATTTTTTATAGTGAAGATTCATCTCCAGTCTAGAATTGGGTTCTACCAATTAGGTAAAAGTTGTTGGATAGGAGTCTTCATAATTTAGAAGCTGGGATTAAGAAGATCCCCCAATACTTGACTTGCAAATTCCATTTTATTTACCAGATATGGCAATTATAATCTCGACTGCTATTAGTGAATGTGAAAAATCTTTTCATTAAATGCTGTAAATTACTTGAAAAAAATATATTTGTGGATAGAATTACCATTCAAATCTCTCCAAACTGCTTTTCAAGAAACAGTTGCAAAATTGATTAAAAAATGACCTCAATTTTTTGCTTCAGATTCTAAGTGCAGAAAAAAATGCATAAGCTTATCAACTTTTAAATCTTTACCTATCATCTATACTCTAAAGAATCGGCTATCTATTTGAAGAAATCAGAAGTTAAGCAGTACATGAAATGATGAATGAAATGGATTTTGTTAAATAACTGAATGGAAATTAAGTGGCCAGCATTAATTTAAAATAGGGAGTCTTTAAAATTATTCAAAATGTCAATCCAAAATGTAAATTTTTGTCAAACTTGAAAAACATAAATAACATAGTAAATTAAAAAGTAGTGTTTCACTAGAAGTTTATCTAGGAGAGAAAAGTAGTCAAAATTTTACTGTGCCTAGAGATAATAAAATCAGTTTTCAGTCAAATAGTTCTTTTAAATCACATTCTCTAATTATAAACATTAATATAAATTGTCTGTAAGCATTTAAATAAATAGGAGAAATTATAAATTTTGATTTTAATGTTAAAATATACAATTTTGTAAAGAAAACTAAATTATCTGAATGAAAAATTACAATATTTAGAAAGCAATAATTTATAGTACAAATTAATAAAATGCGTAAAACAATAAATATTTTACTTGGCCAACGTGGAAATTTTCCATCGTCGCTAATTTTTTTAAAAGTGTTTCCCCACGATTTCAATTTGCCTTGGGGTATATTTTACATTTCTTTAATACTAAGGCATATCTTCTAATTCTACTGATTTTGACCTGGAAACTCCTGATTTTTCATTATTTTCCCTGATATTAATCTACTGATTTTTAGCAGTTTCAGTGAATTCAAAAACAGTTGAAATTAAAATTGAATGAACAGTTAATGTTTATAAATTGCACTAGTGTAGTAAGAGCTGTCACATAAAATAAATATTGGGACATAAATGTTGATGTTCATTTGTTTTACATGTAATATATTCTTTTATTTTTCATAGTTCTTTTATTAAGTTGATGAATATTTTATTAAAATATTAATATCTACTATATTTTTAACATAAATCATTCTCAGAATGGATAATCTAAAGAGTAAAATTTTCTTTGTGATACTATTATTTTAAACATTCTGTTTCAAGCAAAAGTGTTGCAAATAGTGTCTTCTGGTTTTTGCATTCATAATCAGTAGAATCTACTGACTTTTTTTCCTCCAAGGTTGGCTGGTATGCTAATGATTACTTAAATACAATTAAATGTTTTATTCAAAAATTTTTATCTAACGTCATTAATGTTTAAAATTCTGCTTTTATAAAGTTTCGAACTATATATAAATTTGAGAAACTTTTCATAACTTGTAGCTGCTACTTTATTTTGATCATACTTTTTAAACATCAAAGCTAGAGCTCTTTGTTAATTTAAGATATTCAGCTCTGATGTTTTTAATTTGAAAAGTGGCAAACAATAGCTTAATATGTTGTTCATGAATTGCTAAAAACTGAACATTTTTCAACAGTAGTATATAGCAATTCCTTGATGCTTGTTGCTTCAATCAGTTAAAAGTAGATATTCTATACTGGTTATCACATAGAAATTTTATTTAACTGTCTTTCAATCGATATGTTCTTTAAAAGAAATAAGGAAATTAATTTTTAGATATTATTTCTGGATAAGATATATGGTCGTTTATGGTAATTTTCAGTATCATTCAATTTGTGTTGAATAGTTCTAATTTTTGCATTATGGAAAAAGTCTTTAATACCAACAGGGAGATTTTGATGGCAATAAGTGTTGTAAACTTTTAAATAAATTTCAACATGTGTATATATTAATAAGTAATAAGAAATTTCTAAGTGAACATCGTTTTGTCGTTTTTAATTATTTAATCTTTTTTTTATGTATAAAGTTAGGGTTATTGAAATTTGCACAGTTGTGTGTTGTTGTTGTCATGTGCCAGTTAGGCTGGGAATATGGGGTGTGCTGCTCCACTTTTTCAACTGAACCCTATTTTGGTGTGGAGTCTGACTTCTTCAGTACACACATGCCATAGGGACCTGTTTATAGGGTAGGCAACTATTTACAACACATTCATACACTGAAAAGACAAAGACAGGATAAATAGAGAGATAGTACATCCATGCCTGAACTGGGATTTGAACCCAGAACCTCCCTGTCAAATCCCAGTTCAGGCATGGAGCCTGACCACTAGACAGGGCGGGTGGCGAAATTTGCACTGTACTTTATATATATATATAAAAAGTTTTTTTCCAACAGAGGACTAAATTTTATTCTTTTATAGCCAACTTCACAGTAGCTACATTGTTATTATAAATTTTGCCAGCTAATCTAGCAAGGCTTTATAGAAAAATTTGATTCTACACGATAATATTTGGTTAGTACCCTTTCAAATTGGGTAAATTAGAACACCTTTTTTTGCAGCACATTTTATTATTATTTTTTATTCTTGAAAAAGTAAAAGTGCTTATGCATGAAAAAATTATTCAGTGTGTGAGAAAACAATGACAGAATACCATTGCCAAAGCAGATTTGCAAAATTTTGATTTGGCGATTTTTTGATTGTGAAGGTGCACCATGTTCTGAAGAGACATTTAAAGCTATTGAAGCTACAGTGAAAACATTAATTAGTGCAAACTGTTGAATAACAATTCAATAAAACTGAGAGATTAAACTTATTTAATTTGGCTGTTCATGATCATTTGAAAAATCTAAATTAAATCTCAAAATGGTTTCCTCATTTTGTCATTTTGTTGATGTCTGTGATTTGAGTCTCAAACGTTGAGAAAAATTATCCATTTTTGAAGTGCATTATCACTGCACTTTCAAAATGGATAATCATTAAAAATGGATTATTTTTTAATCAATACTGTGGGTGAGAAATTGGCTGCCAACATCAATGTTAAATGTGAAAATGTAACTCACATTTAGATAAACTGATAAACTATAAGAAAGAAAGAAAGATTTAAAGATAAAAAATTTTAGTATTATGGAAGCATTTATAACATAATGTTCATAACTTGAGTAAATTATTAATATTTGGTTTTTTTTTTTTTTCAAGTTAACATCTAAGTACCAGTTAATCAATTATTGTCAGAGTAACATAAAGCTAGTTGGTTTTAATGAAAGTATTATTTTTTCATGTTTTATTTCTGCTTGTCTTACATTCAATCCAAGCATGTAACTTCAATTACGTTTTCCAGATGACAATGAAGATGACGATGACTTTGAAGAGAAAAATGAAGGTACTATTTTAAATATTCCAAAAATACTAATAAAATAATTATTGTTTAATAAAGTTTTTATAAATGAATTTCATATGGAAAGATGGAATGAATACTTTTTATTGAAATTGATGTATTTTTTTTTCTTTCAGAAAAAGGTGTACGAGGTCGTAAAGGACGCCTCGGACAAAATGAGAGGGATAAGCCATTGCCACCTCTATTGGCACGTGTTGGTGGAAACATTGAAGTAAATTATTTAGATATCTTCTGCAATTTTTTTTCAAACACACATACACACAATTAGCTGAATAACTTTATTAAACTTAATATTTTCTTTGTTATAGGTACTAGGATTTAATGCCAGACAGAGAAAAGCTTTCTTAAATGCAATAATGCGCTATGGCATGCCGCCTCAAGATGCATTTAATTCACAATGGTAAATAAAATTAATGATTTTAAGTTAGATAATTTGACTGCCATTTATATGTTGGATCCTAATATTTTATTGTTTGTTTAATTTTAAGGGTAGTTGAAAAGATAGTTGGTTCTCTTTCTTTCAGTTCAGCATTTAGTATATTCACTTTGTAGATATTTGAAAGCTACTTTGAATGTATATCCTGACTAAATCAACACTTGTGTGCAAAAATATTTTACCAGTCAATTTCTTTTTAATTCATAAATAATTGCACAGTATTGGCAGTTTAAATATTTAATTTTGAAGTGATAATATTTGAACGATTGAAAATTTAAGTATGAAATCCATGTTTTTAAAATTAGAAAAACAACATTGAACATAATTTAATGATAGATTTTTAACTTACAGAAATGAATTATGAAAATTGTTTTAGATGCTTTTAAAAGTTCAGTTATTTATTATTTTGTTGTAATTGATTTTTGTTCAAAATTCATATTATATTTTTGATATTTTTTAAATCTAACATCACAAAAAATCTTTTATTTTAATTAAAAAATTAATTAATTACATGATTGATTCAGGTTGGTGCGTGATCTGAGAGGCAAGTCTGAAAAAAATTTCAAGGCCTACGTTTCTCTGTTTATGCGTCACCTTTGTGAACCTGGTGCTGATAATTCTGAGACATTTGCCGATGGCGTGCCTAGGGAAGGGCTTTCTCGCCAACATGTGTTAACAAGGATTGGAGTAATGTCCTTGATAAGGAAAAAAGTGAGTTTTTTTCTTTCATCAAAACTAATTATATTATAAAATCATACTTGTTCCAATTGAAATTTGAGCTTTTGTTTTAAGTTTTCTTTGTACTTTGAAGAAACAAATCATCTGATTAAAATCTTCTAAAAATAATATATATTTTTTCTTCTAGGTGCAAGAATTTGAACATATTAATGGCCTTTACAGCATACCTCCTGGGGAGCTACCAAATAAACCAGATATTCCCCCTACATCTTCTGCCCCCACTAGTGGAACAACAACCACAACCCCAACAGATAGTAAGGAATCAACACCAGCTCCAACCCCTGCTTCAACACCAGCTCCTTCTTCTGCCACTGAAGATGTAAAGGAAGTCAAAGAGGAGACTGAAAACAAGGAAAAAGAAATGGACACAACAGAGGTATAGTTAACTCTTTTATGCATGGCTTAATATAAGCTATCTTGTTTATAATTGCTTATGGTTTGCATTATTATTAATATAATATAATATTTTTGACTGATACTTTTATGCTTTACCCATTATTTGTTAACCATCAGTTAATTAGACAATATTGTGAGTTTAAAAATTTCTGCTTTTTAAATGTTTTTAATTTCTTTGTCTCTAAAGATCTCATTGTAAAGGCTATTTAATAGTTTATTTTCAACAACTTCAATTTTTTTATTTTTTCTATTATAGCATAGTATTTACATGTAGGGTTGGTTTTATAGAAGTGTTTAATACTCTTTACTTATTTTATTAATGAACTTAAAGTATTACTTTTTGAGAGAAATTTAAAAAGCATTTATTTATGTTAAAAATATTAATATGCATAACATATAATAGATAATGTGCATCCTGGTTTTATCTGTAATGTGTATTTGATTATAATGTATAACATACAAAAAAACTACTTTTGTTGTAATGTTTGCAATTTTGTTTTTAATTGCTCATTAGAGCTTCAGTTATCATATATTTATAACTGTTTAGCTTTATTGATTTGCAGTTTAAAAATTCTCATAAATACTTTTCAGATATATAAAAACATTTTCTATAACAGCTAAACATTAATATTTTTTGACAAAATCTGTTAACATTTTCAATAGAATATTTTTCTTTTATGTCCATCAATGTAAATAGTTCAAAACAAAAAGATACATTTTTTGTTGTTTTTTTTACTCATGTAAGTTAAGCAGGTTTGGTACAACTGAAAGCTCCTACAGTTTTAAGATTTTTTAGAACCCTTGTGAAACTTCTGCAATTTTTTTTTTCTTGAAAATCGTGAATTACTCTTGGAATTTTAACTAAGATTCATTTATTTTTTAGGGAATACTATACTTTTTAGAGTTTTTTATTGTAAAATTTTCAATGAAATTGTTTGAAAACCAAATTGAGCATTAGCTCTTAATGTTACCACAGGATGACAGCATGATTATATTAAATTGTATTTATAACTGTTTACTAAAACAATGTGATCTAGTTTAGCCATAATAGTTTCATGATGATGCAATTCAGTTAGGTCTATATATAGTATTTAGATTTGTTTGTGAAGAGTAATCAACAATTAGATCATCCTGTAGTACAATTGTCGAAACATTTTCGAATTATTCTTTTTCTATTCATATTTGTCTTTTATATTGTATAAAATTTAATGAATGCTAATATTTTAATGTAAAATTTTTGAATTAAATTATACTTTCCATATCTTTCTTGGTGAAAATTGTAAATGATTTCAGTGAAAAGCAAAAAATCTGCTTATCAATGAAATAAATGCTGAAATAAATTATTTAATGTGCTTGGTGGAGAGTGTCTTTTCAGTGACCAGTGGATTCTGGAAAGCCATACAAATTATGTAGCCGTAAAAAAATAAATTTTGTGTGGCCTTAAAAATATCATAATTTTGTAGAATAGTTTAAATTATTACAGCTAACTGTAAGATAACAAGATAGTTTTGGTGAGTACTATGATACTATTAAAAATAGAATAGGTACTTTTAATTTTAACTTACTCTCTCATAGTCAAGCATCTCTTCAATCTGAATTTCCTGTGAGGAAAAATTTGATGGTAGAAAATTTAAATAATCAATCAATTGTGGCTAAGTGCATCATTGATGATCATGTCTGAAAAATAGCAGGTATCAACAAAATATTAATTAACAAAGACCTAGTTAGTTTTGCTGCTGGTACCGAACAAAAGTATAAATTGTATTTAGATGAATTAAAACAGCATAAAAGCGGCTGATAAAAGAAGAAAAGCAAGATGAACTGAAAATCAGAACAAAGCATTTGAAAGATAATATATATGAAGTTAATCTATCTCTGAAAAAGCTGAAAGAACTGGTAAATTAACATTAATTGCAAAATCAAACATGTCACTGTGGTGCTTCAAAGAAGCAACAATTATTACTCAGTATTAATAATAGATTAAAAGCAAAAGTTTTAGAAATAGAAAATTAGCATTTTAATTACAATATTGTGTATGTATAAGTAACTAAGAAATTTAAAAATCTATTGAATAATTAAAGAAATGTTAAATTCTATAGTTTTAAAAGAGTTTGAAGGTAAACAGAAGAAATATTTTTGAATTGCTTTTATTAAATAATAATTGGGAAAAATTCCTCTTGAAACTTTATCTAATAGTTGTAATTTGTTTTGAATAAATATATTTATTTGAAAAAAGAATGCTATACACACCTTGAAGTTGTCAATAAATTAATTGCTAGAAATCTAATGAAGATTCTTAAAAACTCTAAAATTACTCTAAATTGTATAAAATATACAATGCATAATTGAGTAATGCAAATATTGATTATTTGAACAAGCATGTTTCTGTTATAGCTGTAAATTCATTAAAGGCTTTTGAAACAATCATTAAATATAGTTCTTAACTTAAAAATAGTCGTATTAATTTTTATAATAATTTATTTATTATTTATGATTATAGTTAGTAAATGTTGCATATATATAATTATATGCATATATGTCAATATATCCTTGAAAATTTTTATTTGACTTCTAGAATTTGATTCTTGGAAATCTGTACGAACCCTGGGTAATATATTTTTTAACTTTCAAATTTAGAGAAACCCATTTTCAATAGTTTATTTCAAATGGATTGACAGTAATATGACTACAGCAAAATTTAATTTATATATGATTGCATATTGTGATTTTCTTAACATTATGTACTTGTATTCTGTTTGATTTATTTTCCATAAAGAATTTAATATTTTCATACCTGCTTTAACAGTAATTTTTAAAATTCCAGAGATATAATTTAAGGGCAATTCTCATTTTGTTAATATTTAACTAATTTCCATTTGTAATGCATATAAAATTATTTTTGACAAAAAGAAGACTAATTTTTTACTAACCCTTTCAGGCACACTACCCTTTAAAGTTGAAATATTAAGAAAAAATTTGTAGGTTGTCTATTTAGGCCTATGTGAGTGTACAGTGAAAATTTTGTAAAGATTGCATGCACCATTTTGATTTTGTGGGTGTTCATTCACATGGAACACTGCACCGCAAAGTTCGTAAAAAGCAAGCATTGCAGTGAAGCCCATATATACTTAAATGTTTTTGCATATGAATGAAAAACAATGCATTACACCTGCGTAGTAGATTTAGCTTGGTCCAGGGTGCATCACAAGAAGGCCTGCTACTCTACACCAAAATAAATAAATAAAATAAAGATTTCTGTACAATTTTTTTAGTTATCCAAGTAAGGTTTTGGGGTAGCATAGAGGAGCCTGGTTGAGATAAATCATCACCATCATTTTCCCTGGCATCTGACACATTACCAGACTGACACTGATCAAGTGGTTTAAGAACATATTTATCTGTATCATTATCACTATCCATATGTTCTGATTCACTAATAGAGGGCAACTTTTGAAGCATTTTTATTGCTTCAGAAGGACTAAGACCTCTATGTGCCATTTATTTGCAATTAACCAATTAAAAAAATTAACTGGAAATTAAAATTATATTTGCAAAAAGTAAACTAAAAATATATAAATTAAAAATATATATATACACAATATTATAAAACGAATAGTAGTGAAAAGAAAAATCAATAGCATAAAAATAATGCATCTCTAACTAGAGAATTTTCGAACTAACTGATATAATCCTATACCGCACTGAAGCTTCCCAATTCAAGAGGCCGATAAGGGTGTAGAAATATTATTCATATAAGTAATCTTTCCTTGTGCATTCATTCATCCATCATGTACAACATTAATTTATTACATCCCAAAAGAGAGAAAAAACAGTAAAAAATAAACACAGCTGTTTCTCTCAGCATTGAGTTCAAGGCTAATCACATAAAGGAAAAGTGCTGATGATGCGCTGTGTTCCAGATGATGGAACACCTTATTTTATCAGATAATTCTGTGTATAATTTATGCATAAAAAATTTAGAGGAATATAGAATAAATAGTTTAAGGTACAGGCAACAAAATAACATAGAAATTTCTATTCAAGCAATTATTTTTGTATGAGAAAAAAAAATTCAGAAATATTCCTTCAAAATAAAGGGATTTATATAATCTTGCTATAATTAAAAACTATTGATCATCTTATGTAGTGCTGCCATTTATTATCATAAAAGAGAGTTTAAAGAACATTTTAAGCCAAATTTAATCTTTTTATCATAAAATGCAATGATTTGATAATCTAAAATTTGGTGTTCCATCACCTGAAACACTGAATTGCAAAGGGTTAACCTTTATAAATAATAAACCTTTTTCTCTATAAAAAATTTGAATTTTTTTTATTGAAAAGCGTTTATTGTTGTTGAAGAACAGAAGGTTAATTATTTCTTTCATACATTGTACAAAATACATCACTTTTAAATCTAGAATGATCTCATTCAAAGTTATTAGTAATCATGTTAGCAATAGCAGTATTTTTAGAGGAAAAATACTGTTTAATTCTAATTTTTTTCTCACATTTTAAAAATTAGTTTCTATCTGTGGAAAATCTACAATTAAGAAAATCGCTAAACTGTTTTATGTTTTATAGTTTAAAAGATATTTAAAGCAACTTTTTATTCTTAAGAAAGGTAACACCTTTAAAGATGTTAAGAGATTATTGATTTTACATTATTAATTTGAAGGTAAAGGTGAACTGTATAATATTAGTTTTCTTATTTTTTGAATATTTTTCAAATATTTTTTGTTATTAATTGTCCAAAGCATATTTTTACTGAAAATTATTGATGAAACTTATTTGTTAAGTTCACTGCTTTCAAACCGTTTCTATATAATAAAATTGAATGATTTATATGTATGAAATTGTTTCATTTATCAAGCAAATTTCTTTTATAAAGGAGAAAGAACCTTCTAAAGAAGTAACAGAACTTGCTAAAGAACCAGAAAAGAAAGAAAAATTGGAAGAAAAGAAGGAAGAAGTTAAAACAGAAATTAAAGATGAAGTTGTTGAAGTTGATTCATCTGCTGATATCAAAAAAGGTATTTAATTTACTTAAAGGTATTTAATTTATTCTTGTACTTTTTAATTCATTTTAAAGAAAAATTTGTTTTAATAAGAAAAAATAGTAATCTCTAACAGTAACTATAATATATTGATTCCAAAATTCAATTTGTAATGACGTTTGGTTTCAGAATCTTTTGAAGGAGTCATCGAATTGAAAAAGTCATGTTTTGTGACACCTTTTAATTTATCTTATGTGTTTGAAATAACATAAAAATTTATAAATGTCTATGTTAATAAATGAGAGGTTATATAATAATAAATATTAAATTTGCCAAAACAATCTGTCACTATAATTCAGTATAATAAATTATTTTAAACAATTTGAATTAAATTTTCTCCAGTGTCTAGTTACCATTTATTAAGAAAAGTTTCTAATTATTTAAAAAAATCATCTAGCTAAATAAAATTTGATCCTCATTTCAAAATCAATGTGGAATTATTAAACTATGACCTTGAGCATATTGTTAAACTTTTTATTTATCTTTCCTTTTACTCCTATAATTTAAATTCCTTTAAAGAATTATGCCAATTTAATTTAACTTTTTGTATGAATAATTTAAAATAACTCTTATTGCCATTTAGTTAAATTACAAAAGTTGGAATAGGCATGTACAAGTTAATATATCTATATATTAACAGGTATATTGGAATTAATATTATCTTGGTTCTAAAAAAATCAAATATTTAAAATTTTTATTTTATGTTTAGTTTACTGTTTCAAATGTCATAGATTTTCCATTCATAAAAAATATAAGTTTTGTGATAAAAATATTTAATTATCTAGAATTTGAAAGCTGATAAATTCAAATTTATTGAAAATGAATTTCAAACAAATTCACTTATTTGAAATATCTATAATTTATACAATTATTAAATCAACTTGAAAATTTTATCTTTTTAGAAGAGAAAGAAAAACCAGAAGTATTTGTTGATGAAGACAAAGATGCTGATAAAGAGAACAAGGATAAATCTGATAATAATAAGGACAAAAATAATGGTATGGTGCTTATTAATATCTTTGTCCAATTTTCAAAAAGGGCGATCCTTTACTATGTGAAAACTATAGAGGAATAAATTTATTGTGCAATTTGCGCTACAAAATTCTTTCCAAGATGTTGTACAAGAGACTTGTCCCATATGTAGATAATATTGTGAACGACTATCAGCGTGGATTCTGTACTGTCAAATCCACAGTGGACCATATATTTGGTCTTAGACAAATTATAGAGAAGTGTCATGAATTTGATATTGATTTACATATTTTATTCATTGATTACAAGGCGGCATACGATTCTATAGACAGCAATGAATTATTTAAGGCTATACTTGTTTTTGGTATTCCATTAAAGTTAGTTAATTTGGTAAAAATGACCCTCAACTCGACTTCCTGTAGGGTCCTGATCCAGGGACATTTCTCTAGAGACTTTCTTGTTGATAAGGGAGTAAGACTCTTTCTTGCCTTTTGTTTAAAACTGTTCTTGAAAGAGTCATCCGGAAATCTGGTATCAATACCAGGGCAGTATCTTCAGAAAATCTGTCCAAGTGTTGGCATTTGCAGACGACATTGCACTGGTAGCCAGAAGTAAAAAATACTTTATAGAAGTCTTTGAGGCTATTGAGAGGGAGGCCAGACCAGCAGGGCTTGTTGTTAATGAAGTTAAAACTAAATATTTCCCTGTAACTAAAATCCAATTCACTCAAACTCATCTACTCTTTGGTGATTATAAATTTGAAACATAGTTGATGAATATATCTATCTTAGGCTCAATGGTTAGCAAAAATAATGACATTCACCCAGAGGCATAAAGACGTTTAACTGCAGCTAACAAAGCCTTTTTTGGCCCAAGACATTTATTAAAAACTAAATTTTTATCACAAAACACTAAGTTACAGATTTATAGAAAGCTTATCTGTCCCTTTTTGGCCTATGCCTCGGAAACTTGGACTTCGACTGTAAGAGAGGAGAGGCTGTTGGGCCTATTTGAACGTAGGATTTTAAGAAGCATCTTTGGGGGTACGAAGGAAAATGGTGTCTGGTGCAGAAAATACAATATAGATATCTATTGAATGTATAAGAAGCCAGGCGTTGTACATCACATTAAAGTAAGCTGTTCCAATTGGGTTGGACATTTTATTAGAATGAAGGACAATAAAACACTAAGGGAAATTTTTTTTGCAAAACCCATCAACTTAAGAAGAGGAAGACCAAAGCTGAGACTAAAGCAGGGTAGATGTAGTCGAAGAAGACTGTAGGGTCCTTGGAACAAAAAATTGGAGGAGCTTGGCTGCCAGTAGAGGTGGCTGGAAGAAACTTGTTCAGAAGGCTTTCGCCCATCCTGGGCTGGCGCGCCATGAATGATGATGTTTTTTAATATAAAAATGAAAATTAAATAAGTTCTTTTCTTCTATTTCGGATGTACAATATTATATAAATTTATTTTCTGAAAATTCTTTCTATAAATTACATCAACAATCAATTTAGTAAAATAAATCTTTTTTTTTTTTTGTTTGAATTTGGATTTATTTTGTCTCGGATTTAAATATTACAGTTTAGGCTATATTTATGATGCCATATTTTCAAGACACATTTTGTTCAAAAATTATTGTATGTATTTGTCTAAATGATTTTTTTTCTTAAATCCAGTTTATTATTTTCTATGAAAATGTTACATTAATATGTACTATAAAGATGACAAAGTAAGGGAAATTTTGTGATTTGGAAAAATGTTATTGTCATTAAACTTAGCCAATAATGCAAATAAATTTAAATGAAAAAATATACATGTATTTTTTTAATTTATAGATTAGTTTATAAGTTATTTGTGATTTTGAATTTGAAACTGTAAATTTTATTTCGACAAGTTTAGTTTGCTTTGCAGTATTTTCAGTTTTGCATTATCTGTTGAATCTATAAATATTTCCTTCTCATACAAACATAAAATATAAGTGATCATTTCATCAATAACAATTCTTTTCTCTTATGTTTATAAAAATTAATTATAAATCAAAAAGGTTATGTTTTTATTTTTAAAAGCATTATTTGTGTTCTGATAATACATTTTTCATTGTTGCTTTAGTATTGATTGTTAAATTTTAAGTCTCTAAGACAGGAACTCATTTAATAAAAATACAACCACACAAGTGTCTTTCAAGGTTGTTTCCTCTGTCATTATTCCAAATTTGAATACATAAAAAATAATTATTGCTGCTCTATACTTAATTTGTTTTGCTTTTACTTGTGTGTATGCAAATACATTAAATTACTTTTCATGGTATATTGCTATTTGTTTCTAGACAATAAAGCAGAGGTGATTGAAATAAAAGATGATGACAAGCCCTCTAAGGACTCTGATGCCAAAGAAGACTCCAAAGGTAAAAGAAAGTTTATGTTCAATATAGCCGATGGTGGCTTTACCGAGCTTCATACACTGTGGCAGAATGAAGAAAGAGCTGCTGTTCCAGGCAGAGAATATGAAATATGGCATCGGCGCCATGACTACTGGCTTTTAGCTGGAATAGTCAAGTATCCTTTAGAATAAATTATACTATGAATTTACAATTTAAAAATTACTTATATATAATTAGTAGCATATATATATAACAGGAATTTTATTCATCAGCATTGGTTGTTATTTTGTTATCTTTGAAACCACTTTCATTATAGTCCTATTTTAATTATAACATGTGAAATAATTATGTTATAATGACAAAACTTCTATTTAGAATAAAAATCTCAAACTTTGATTACAATTGAAGAATAAATACAACACTTTTGTTAATTGCTTGCACCTCTGACTGAATACTTAGGAAATTTTAGTTGTCTATCTTAGGACACATATTCCAGGCTTTTTCTCCTTGAAATGTTCAAGTGTCTATGAAGTGTTTAGACAAACTAACTTAGGATACATATGGAAGTCAATAAAGTTCTACTTATTTCAAGCACTGAATTAAGTTATGAATTTAATTATCATTTATTTAAGTTTTTTTATTATATGTTAAAAAGCGTTAGAACTTATTTGGGTCAATTTTGACTTGTGCTACTAAATTGATTTGCAATTTGTTTTATTTTTAAAGTTTTTGTTATTTTATTAACTTCTCAATTTATTCTTTTAAATGCTTTAATTTCTTTGTTAAATACAAGTTTTCTTTGACGATTATCTTAGACATGGTTATGGTAGATGGCAAGATATACAAAATGACTTTGCCTTTAGTATTATTAATGAACCATTCAAAATGGATGTAGGCAAAGGGAATTTCCTAGAAATAAAAAATAAGTTCCTGGCTAGGAGATTTAAGGTAAGTTTTATTCATCAGCTTTTATATGAAATTTTTTTTATTAATATTCATTTTATTAGACAATGAATTTAAAAACTAGTTTAATTAAAAATTAATTTAACTTAAGTTGAGAAAATCCAATTACATTTCTTGTAATCATCGTGTATTAAATGTGAAATACTACAAATTTTCTTTCCTTGAAAAAAAGAGAGAAAAACTGAATTTTTATTTGAAAACTGGCAATAATGTAAGGAGTTCAATGTTATTTGTTGCTGGTATTGAGTAACTGATGGCCATTTAATTAGTTTAGAATATTAAAGGATTTATTTTGATCTTTGTACATAGTCACTTCCTTTATATTCATTTTTGTTTCATTGTTATAATTATATATTTTAATTGCTGATCTAACTTTGTAATGGTGCATTTATTTTTTCCAGTTGTTAGAACAGGCTTTAGTAATTGAAGAACAATTAAGAAGAGCAGCTTACTTAAATCTTACACAAGATCCGAATCATCCTGCTATGGCTCTTAATGCCAGGTAATTTACTTGATAATATTGAATAATGTGGAATTGTTTTTTTATTTATTTTTAAATTTATTTTTTGATTTGAAAAATTTCTTCTTCAGATTCGCAGAACTTGAATGCTTAGCTGAATCGCATCAGCATTTATCTAAAGAATCATTAGCTGGAAACAAACCTGCTAATGCAGTCCTTCATAAAGGTAACTGAATTTTTTATGCTAATGAATTATATTACTCATTAAATGTTTCAGCTATACTTTCTAGTTTTTATTAAGATAAATTATTAAGTTTCTCCTTGACATTACATATTTTTTATGTTGTGATCAAAAAAAGTTCTCACTTAATGTTATTTTTTAATGGAATATTTTTTCTACTTTGTCAAACATTCATTTTAAACCTTTCAATTTTACTGATTTCACAAAAGTTATAAATTTTTTACTGTAACTTTTTCAAAATAATATTTAATGAATTTAGTATTTTATATCTTTTTATTTACATCAAACAACTTTTGCATTTTTGAGACAGTAATAGTATTCTAAGGAAAAAGTAGACTTACGTAAAAAGTTATGCTAAAGTGTCATAGATAGGTTTATGGTGTCATAGATAGGTTAAAGTGTCATAGATAGATTTTTTCATATTACCAAAATTTGTTTTACTAACTACTTCTTTGAAATGATAAATAAATATAAATAGTTAAAAAAAATTGGTGCATAAAAATTTAAAGATTATCTTAAGATTTCTTTTTTTTATTTATTTTCATTCCATTTAAATTTTTTGTTTTACAAAAGTCTTAAAAGAAAGAAAAATTACCAGAAAAAAATGCAGAAAACAATATTAGTATGCTTTTTAGAATTAAAATAGCAAATTCAGAAAAGAAAATGATTATGAAGATTACCATTTAGTTAAAATGCAGTAATATCAAATAGTGTAATTTCAAAGTAAAAATTGGATTTTTATGATTTACAAAACTAATAGTTTTATTAATTGAAGTTGATAAATAGCTGTCAAAAAAATTCTTTTTAAATACATAAAATCTAATTATTCATATTATAAACATTTTAGTGAGATTTTATGTTAGAAATTCTCTGACAATGGTGCCACTTTTCTGCCTTAGTTATAGATTTCTTCCTTTCAGAAATTTTCATAGTTAAAATTTTAATATAGATTTTTGTTTTAAGAGATTTTAGAAAATTAAACAGGGCTTATACAATTCAGAGAAACCCCTTAAAACTCCTGCAATTTTGATTTGACTCCTTGAAAATTGTGAATTGCTCCTGGAATTTTAATTTACCTTGATGCATTTAATTTTAGTTAAAAAGTATTATAATTTTTTGAGTTTTTTTTGCTTTAATATTTTAAAATTTTCAGCTGGTTTTTTCTTTATTATATTAATATTTTAAAATTTTGAGTATAAGCTCTTAATGTTATCACTGGGTAGCGTCACATCAATATTTGATTGTTATTGTATGCATAATGTTGAGTAAAATGAAGTTAAAGTTCAACCACATTAGCTTCATGGTCTAGATCAATCTGGACTGCGTGTAGTATTTAGAATTAAGCAAAATTGTCATGTTGTGCAATCAGACTGAATGTTTTTGTGTATGAATGAAAAAACAATATGTTATACCTGTGTAACAGATTTAATGTGATCCTGGATGCACCACAAAAAGGCCTCTTAGGCAGGCCGCACACTGAGAGAGCATGTCTTCAACGCGCGCCTATTGCTTCCCGATTGTGCTGCTACACGCGAGCGGCATGTCGAAAAGTACCACACACTGAAGCGATGGATGCAAGATCTCACGCATGCACAGTACATCGGAGCTGATATTGTTTACATTTCTACTCTTCTGTTCCGGCGTTTACTTGTCTGTTTCGCTGTCTCTGTGTTTGCCTGAGAATTTATGTGGTCTCTAAATCGTTGACATTGTTATTAAATATTAGAAGTTTTTAAAAGAAAAGAAAATACTTTATTTAAAAAATGATATTAATGGGACTTATATTGTAAACACAAAATTATCGAAATAGGCAAAGTTTATAACTTAAGAAAATGTTTGATTGATATTTCAAATCACAACTGATTTCTATTGAATATTATTTACTGTACTTTCAGAACAAAGGCGCATTCTACCAATTTATTAATTAACACAACACTAAATTTACACTGCTTCATACTTCAGGTTTAAGTCCGACTAAAATGGCATTAAAATACACAAATTGGAAATTTTTTTTATAAAAAATAGGTAAATTTGCAAAGGTTGTAAATTTATTGTTTGATTTAAAAGTATAAATTGAAACTAAGTTTCATTTCTTTATGTAACATTAACATAAAAAAATTAAATATGATGTATTTTCCAATACTTCTGTTGTGAATAATCTCTTGTTGGGATATGTTAATTGTAATTGCTAATAATTTTATAAATGCTTTTAAAACTAAAACCATAAGTATTAAATACTAACTAGAGAACAATACGTTTTTTAAAGGAGCAAAAAATGTTCTTTTTACCTGGTAACTTTCTGATATTTCTGCCCAGCTCACAATAGTTGTTATTTTAATGTTTCTTCAATTCATGGACTCAAAAATGACATTAGAAATGTTTTGTTAAAGTTATTTTAAATATATTAGATTTTTTTATATACATTTTAGTTACTTTTTAATGATATTTAAAATTTTTTAAGATACCTAAGTAAAAATTAATACATATTTATGCATTATAACAAATTAGTTCAATATGAATCAGTTCAAAACTAAAAGTAATTAAAAATAATGCATGTCAATGGAAATTCTTAAAAAATTATATAAAAATTATTTTAAATGTAAAATAACTGAGCAATCCAAATAATAACTCTTATAATGTTTTATGTTAGTTAAAATTTAATTTGAACAATATTATAATAATGTACAAGAAGATATGTGAATACTAAAACCCATAGCAACTCATATCGATAAAGGTTCTTAATAGTACTATAGTATTTAAACTAGTTTTTCAATAAGATTATTTTAATTTGATAATTTTTTAAAATTTAGAAATTAATAGTTCAGAAACATCTATGCATTTAAACAAGAATTAAAAAAAAAACTTGTATAAAATTTACTTCATAAGATTTATTTCAACTGCAAACACTTATCGATTAAAAATGTTTTGCACGAAAAACTTATTAATTTTATTTAAATTTCGTAAAATTTTTATATTACAAATTTTAAATTTACAATTAAATAAACTACAAATCATTAAAAAATAGAATAAAAATAACCAGGAAATTTCATTTCATTAGATATTTCCATCAAAGGTTTTTTTTTTACTTAAATACTACTATTTTGATTAGAATAATCTTCGCTAAAAACATATAATGCAGGAATTATTTTTCCACAAAATTAATGAAACTAGTTAAATTCAGCATATTCTCTCATTTGTGAACAATGGAAATTCACTTTTGAAGGAATGAAATCAAACACAAAGATATATACATGTAAGCGACAAGCGATAAAAATAGCGCAAGTCACAAATGGTAGACACCTGTCACTTAAGTGAAGCTGACACACTCTCGATAAATACTGCTCCAGTGTGCGTGCGCAGCATAGGGAAAGCCAGTTTTAACGGCGTGATGTCGTGCTGCTCGTCTTCTGTCGCCTCAGTGTGCGGGCTGCCTTACTCTACTCTAAAAAAAAATTATAATTTTTATGCGATGTATGAGTTCTATAAATCTTGATTTTGTGTGCTTTTTATGTATGAAATACTTAAATTCATCTACTTTTTCATGATGTTTTTGAAAACATTTCACATTTTTTGCACGAAATTCTTGTTTTGTGTCCTCTGCTTTGTGCTATGAATTTAAAAAAGTTAGCTAGAAATTAAAACGATATTTGCATGAAAAAGAAAACTTAAAAACATATATAAATAAAAAAATGTGAATATAATATGAAATGAAAAGCAACAAAATGCAAAATCTAGAGTCCAAAAATCATGCACCTCTACTGTTACTTTAAAGTAACTCGAACTAACTGATAAAATCCTAGACTCCTTTGAAGCTTTTGACCAAAAAGGCTGAAGAAATATTTTCAATGAAAGCATCCCTGTAAATTTCTCAGCATTTGCTCATTCCTCCCCTAAAGAATGTAAAACATTACACATAAACACAACTATTTTCTTCATCATTGCGTTCAAGGCTAATCACATTCTGATGCATAAATTATAGGAAATCCCTTTGCAGTGCAGTGTGCAAGGGGATCGAACACTTTGTTTTAATCAATGATCTTACATATACTTTCTATGTAAAAAACTTTAAGTAAAAAGGGAATAAATAATTCAAAGGCAACAAAACACAGAAATTTCTTTTCAAACAATTGTTTTTATGTCACAAAAAAGATAAGGAAAAATTTCTTCAAAATACAGGGATTATTTGCTACAATTGAAAATTATTGATCGGCTTGTTATCTATCTTTTAGCTTGTTGTCTATGAGCACTGCCATCTATTATTTAAAAAGATAGTCTAAAAAACATATTAAGACAAATTTGATCCATTTATAGCGAAATGCAAAAGTTTGGTAGGAAGTTAAGTTTTGTTGTTCCCTTTGTGTTTTAGTGTTCACTTGGAACACTAAAACACAAGGGGTTAAAGTATAAATTTTTGACTGTTTTAGTGAGCCCTTTCTCTTGATTTTCATTGTTATTGTTGTGATAGAACAGATGTGGAAAGTTATGAATGTTAGCACACTCGAATATTGTTTGCAAAATTACAACTTGAAAAGCACAAACATCGTAGTTAAATTGTAGAATTAACAAGCTAAGAGATAATTAATCAGAATTGTATTTGCAAAGTTATATTCAAGCTAAATAAAATAAAATAAAATGTGTATTTTTTAAATTTAATTGGGTAGTTTTTTTTTTAACATCACAATCTATCCCTGTTTCCACAGATGAATTTAAATTTCCTGTGGACTGTAGGAGGGGGAAAATCCAGTCGAAAATTTAGCTGCATAGAAAAAACTAGTTTTTCTCAAAAAAATTACATATTTATTTTTTAAGTTTTTAACATTCTACATTAAAATGCAAATAAACTATATTGTAAAACTGCATATAAAAATCAATAAATATTAACTAACTATAACTTGATGTTTGCATCTTATTAATTCTTTTCAGTGTGACCCCTGCACATGTTATTCGCCTAAAAAGTTAATGGAAATATATAATTTCTGCTATATTGAATTGTATTAGTTGATATATAAATATAACTTTCAATCTTTTATTTTCTATTTCTATTGTTTTCTAGAGATCTTAAATTGTAAATGTATTATTTTTCAAATTAATAGAAAATAATTTCTTTTTCCAACTTAGTTATTTGAACTCATACTTATATTTATTATCTGAGTATCATTTAAGTTTTTCCAACTTTAAATAGTTTAAATTATTTCAAGTATAAATTTTTTCAACTGTGCTGTTGATTACTTTTGAATGAGTATAGAAATTTTTAAATAGAAAATCTATTTTATTTGCAGAATAATTTATGTTTAATGAAGAATTTATGATATTGTTTAATTTACTTCTGTTTTCTTCTTTCTAGTTCTCAACCAGTTGGAAGAACTATTGAGCGATATGAAATCAGATGTGAGTCGTTTGCCAGCCACACTTGCTCGCATTCCACCTGTAGCTCAGAGGCTCCAAATGTCTGAAAGGGGTATTTTGTCCAGGCTGACCGGCCAGCCTCAGCCCCAGCCAAACATGAACACTACTGTCCAAGGAGCCAACCCTCAAGGATTGACTCCAGCCTTTGCCAGCACACCCCAACAGCAACAGTCAGGTTTGTCCAAATAACTTCCATTGGACACTCAGCATTCCTGCTTTGTGCTTGCAATATGCTAGCACAAAACCAAAGAACGTGGTGATGTGGGTGTCCATGCCATCTGTGCAACTGTTGACTGGGCATGAAATGATCCCAGTATTTATATAAAAAAAATCCTGCCCTTCCTTGCACTTTTTTAACCCTACTCACCTTGTGATAAATGGACTGGCTTGTTGTGTTTGTGTAGATACAGTATGTTTTTCTCCTTTTTTATTTGGAATTTTTTTTTTACTTTTCCCTTCGAAGTTGTCAAGAATACTAAATGTATTCTTATTTATTTTGTGCAAAAAAATTATGTGTTATTTTCCAACAAAGAGAAGTTTTGTATTCGTTAATAATTGTATTAAAATTTAACAAAAATATTCATTTTTTTATCATTGTTTTGAGCATATTTATAGTGTAATTTACTTAAATTTCTAAGCTTGTATTCTTGAATATTTAATGTCAAATTGACATTAATTTTTTCATGTTTTTGTGTGAAATGCATGTAAGGTATGCTACTGTCACCAACTGCCTGCTGGTGAAAGTGATATATTTATATAGTTCCTTTGCATTGTTCATTGTGAAAAAAGCATGTAAATAGTGCATGTAGCCTGTTTTGATATTTCTCATTTTTAAATTCCATTACTTACAATAGTAGCCCTCAGAGAATGCTGAGTGATTACACCCATTTTGAGTCTCATTAATTGATTTTAAATGGAAACTCATTCACTTCATACTATTATTAAACTTAATTTTTTCACATCATTTTTGTACAGTTATTTTTTAATTTCATCTCAAAATTTTAATAATTAATATCATATGATAGTTAGTTTTCATGATATATATAACACTAAAATATTAAGGATTTTAGGTGTCTGCAAAAGTTTTAAAAGTGTTGTAATGTTATGTGAAAAGCTGTGGTTTAATATTTGCATCTCAAATGTGTAGCAGTGGAACAAATTTCTTTTTAGTCTCATGCTTAGTTTAAGAAATTCTGTGTTGCAACTGTTTGTTGCGTAAATTTTTTTAACATCAACGAAAATATATCAGAATATATTTTTACATCTAAAGTAACAATAAATTGTAAAGTTTAAAATTAAATTATGTGCAAAAATGAAAGTATTTTCTATTGCTACATTAATAGCTGTCACTTAAAAACGTTCTGTTAATTTGTAATCAGAACAAAGATTCATGTTAAATTATAATAGTTGTATTCAGACTGTTATGAAATTACTTAAAATTTTGAAATATTTCATACATAAGAGTTGATAAAGTATTAAAACTATTTTTATATGACTAATAATGATTGAAAAATAATATTTAAATAGTATTCTTAATAAATTCCAAATATGAAAAAAAATGAGCATTAATCTAAAATTATTTTATGTGTTATAATCTCTAAACTTTTGTGAATTTTCATGGGCAATATTTTAAATTGCACTAATGACTCACTTTGTATAAAAATTACTGTAATTGGTAGAATTTTCCTAAAGTAATCAAAAGTTTGAATTTGTTGAATAGAGGAAAACATATTAAAATATTTTGAAAATTTTTATTTAATTACCATTATAAAATTTAACAAGTCCCTCTGAAATTTTTTCATTTTATATAAATTGTTATTGAGATTTTTATTTTCTGGAACGTTTATGTCTAATGCATTGGGAACATTAGCTATGAGAAAATCACCTTATTTGGGATTGACTATTTTAATGGTGCAGTGACATTTGGAATTTATGTTATGAGTAAAAGTACTGTTTGTGTCATTTTACACTGTAATTAAAATAGCAAAGAGTTATTCTGAAAGATAATTGGTGATTAAAACTTTGGATACTTTATGGGAATTATTTTTCAACTTTGCATGATAGCAATGTTTATGGTATGAATTTTTAAAAATATAAATGAAAATTCTGTTTTAGTTCAGTTTAGTATTGAATATATTTCAAAGAATATAAATATTTGCATTACATGAAATATTTAATTCATTAATAAAAATGCAAAGTTGAATAATGTAATATTTTTAAAAGTATCCAAGTTTGATCACCATTATTTTTTGTTCATGTATGTATGTGTATACATAAGTAAAATGAAAAAAATGGACAAATTTAAAAAGTGCAGAAATTTTACATTTGTGTAATTAATAATTATATATTTTCTTTGAAGCATATTTATAAAGACAGATCGTTATTTTGAATTCAAAATATGGTTGTTATACTTATTTATGAATAATGTGTTTGATTTAGTCATAAATTTAATATATCTGCAACTAGTTGTTGCAACAAGAATTATAACTATTGTGTTTTAAAATTCATTAAGTTGTGGATTTTCTCTGATACTTTTGAACTTTCCATGCTAACAAATATTTCATGTGATGCAAATATTTATAATATTTGAAAAATTTAATACTGAACTGAAAGAAAACAGAATTCAATTATGAAAAAAATTCATACCATAAACATTGCAATCCAAAAAGCTGGAAATCCAAAAATTTCAGTAAAATCCACAAAATTGTTTAGAATTGTATTTGTATATACTGTGTGGACATTTTGTATTTATGGCATAGTAAATTTTATTACTTTGAAATATTTTCTTAATGTTCATTAAACAGTGAATCCTGTTCCATTAATGGATAAGTTGGTGATATAAGGAAGATTTAATGCTTTTTCCTACTTCTGATGTTGCTCTAAATGTTTGACTTTATTATATGTTACTTGTGTTTAATTTGACATTTATAGTGCGATAATACTTCTGAATTGTTAAAAAATATACCAATTACAGTATCTTAAAAAAATAAAAAAAGCACTCCAGTTTAAATAAAAGTATTTCAGATTACTGTCTAGATTTTTTAAATACAATACAAGTTTGTGATAATGTAATTTCCTAGTATGAATTTGATGATTGTATCCTGTAATGAAATTTTGAGTAAGTTTGGTACTTTAATAGGGGAGTAATAAGTCAATAATTTTTAATATTAAGTTTGCAAAATCTTAAGACATGTTTTATATTTAAATGTAATAGAAATACTGAAATGCATTATTTGTTACTACCAAATAGTTTTAAGTAAATATACTTCAGAGTAATACATAATATAGTATTAGTTAATTTAGTATATAAATTTATAGAGTAAGCACACAATATGCAGTAAAATTTTTTCTAAGTAAATTTCCTTTTCTGAAGATTTAATAAAGAATTTTTAGGAAGTGTATGAAATTAAAGTACACATCTAATTAAAAAGTGGGAAAAAAGTAATTCTTGGCATATGCATAAAACCTTATCTATAACATAACTATAAACTTTCTGTGGGGGAAAAAGATTAGTACTGAGAACATTTTTTTAAATCAGGAAATAAATGGTTCAATGTTAACATTAAAAAAGAAATCGCAGAATATTTTGTAGCTGATAAATACCATTTTTTGTTATTGTAGGGAACTAATAGTCACATTGAAATGTGGATTGGTAATAAGTTACTTGCACCTTGCAGCATTTACTGTTTTTTTTTTTTTAATGAACGATAAAGTTAAATGTTGTACTTATTTTATCTAAACAATCATTTGCTAACAATCACACTGTTTAAAAATATATTGTTTAAAGTAAATAGTATAAAAAATATTTGAAAATCAAAATATATCAATAAGGATATGAAAATTCTGTTAATGCATAAAAATATAGCAAATATGAATAATGTTATTTAAAAAAAAGGAAGATCAAAAGTAAAATAGAAAATAACTTCCCCTGATATAATGTATGTTGTTCATCTTGTTCTGAAAGAAATGTGTGCTAAACACATTGCAAGTGAATAATACAAAAATATTTCTAAATCAACTGTTTTAAAAGATTTTAGTAATTGTGATTTTACTAACTTGTAAAAATAAACATAAATCCTGTTGAAAAAAACGTCAAATTTTTTTGCAGAAGTCATTAATTGAACGCTGGATAATAGTTATTTGAAGTTCATATTTTCTGATGAAAAATGTTTCAATTTATAAGAATTTGATGGTTTTAGTCACTACTAGTGTAACTTGCAAAAAAATAAAGATGTTAGAAATCCTTTTTTTAAAAGATAAATTATGTTTCGGTGTAATAATAAAGATGCTATACAGTTTCTAGTTCTTTCGTGACTTGTTCACGGCCTCAGGAACCCGAGTTTCAAGAGTGACTTTCCAAGAGACGTCATGAGTGTGTTTACCAGAAGACCTACAATTTGCTTCCCGCTTAGTTCTACTCTCAGGAGGGTCTGTTTAGCATGGTGCAGAGAGCATACAAATTGGACTACGGATCAATGGGCGACTGTTCTTATCACTGATGACTCTTGGTTCAGCCTAACCCACGGATTCCTGCCTTACGTTCATATGGAGAGAACCAGCGATCCAATATCCGTGAAATTGACCATTATGGCGGCAGAGGTGTAGTGATATGGTTAGGCAATGTGTTCAATGCCCGCATGCCCCTCCATAAGGATGCTATACAATCTTTAATAAAGGTAGTGTGACTGCTGTGAGGTATTAGAGTGAGTTCTTGGAGCCCCATGTTCGCCTTTTCAGTGTCGCAGTTGGCGATGAATTCATTTTAATTGACGATAACGCTCAGCCACATAAGTTCAACAGTTCGTGGGTTCGAATCCCACCTTGGGTATGGATGTTTGTAGTGGTTCGGAATCCACTTTAAAACGTAGGTCTCGGTCTAATTAGCCCTCGTGTGCAAAAAATGACCGTTGAGCGACAAACAAACCAAACCACATAAAACTTATGGGAAGAGAATTTCAAAAAAAGTGAGAATATTCGCTGGATGGATTAACCAAGCGGATTTTCATACTTTAATCCTACACAGCATGTCTGGGACGCTCTGGAGAGAGCAATTGAAACTCGCAACTACCCTCCGATAATAATCCAGGGCTTGAAAACAGTGTTCCTGCACCAGTGGAACCAGTTGCTACAGGAAATCATAAAATATTTCAAGTATGAATCACACACACGCTACGAGCCTGTATTTATGTAAGAGGGAATCATAAGCACTATTAAAACATTTTCTTGTTCTGTTGCATGGTTATTTATATTGCAATATTTAAAAATATATATATATACACTGCTGGACAATCGCTGAGGACGGATAACACTATCATCCATAGCAACCACAAAATGAAAGGAAGCAAAATGTGGAAAATTAGAATAAGTGCGGGCTATAGTAAGAAGTATGCTTATGCAGATTTTTTTCCCACGTCTGTTCATCACGTGATAATGTTCATAACAGCTTTAAAGGTTTTGATGCAGGTGGACAGTTGTTGTTTCAAGTCAAAGTTTTACAGGAAAGATTTAATAGACAAACTAGATATTTTTGGCATGTCTTCCCGACATCACTTAGATGATTTTATGCGTGCCCGAATTATTGAAAAGATCGAAGAAAGACGAAAAATAACAGATGTTGCCAGGGAGTTCGACATCGCTCACGGCTGTGGAAATCATTTAAAACTACTGGAATGTGTACTAGGCGGCACGGGGGAAATCGTGTTAGAAGTACGACACCTGCAGAAGACAGATATATCGTCCTATCAGCAAAAAGGAACAGGCGCACCACAGCTCAGCTGGTGACAAATCAGTTTCTTGCTGCCTCAGGAAAGCAGATATCCCGAAAAACTGTTGCCAGACGTTTGAGGGGATAAGGACTATACGCCCGCAGACCTGTTGTGTGTGTTCCATTGACCAGACAGCACCGTACTGCCCGTTTGCAATGGTGTCGTGAGCATTGCAATTGGACTGAACAGGACTGGGGATGCGTACTAGTCTCAGATGAGAGTAGGTTCAGTCTGTCATCGGATTTTAGACGCCAACTGACCTGGCGCGAGAGTGGTATTACTTATCGTCCAGAAAATATCCAGAAAAGGGACCGATATCCGACACGCAGTGTCATGGTGTAGGCCGGCATCATGATCAATGGCCGCATGCTCCTACATGTGGTTGCGAATGGGACTATGACGGGTCAACGATACATTAATGAAGTTCTACTTCCTCATGTTCGTCTTTTCCGTGGTGCTGTTGGTGATAAATTTGTTTTTATGGACGACAACACAACATGTCATCGAACTCTCGCTGTTCAGGATTGTCTAGACAGCGAGGGTATTTAACGCCTTGTATGGCTATCACGTTATATAGATCCAAACCCCATTGAAAATGTGTGAGATGCTTTGGGGAGGCAAGTTGCTGGTCGAAACTATCCTCCGACAAACAAGAACACCCTCATCCGTGCACTCCCAGAGGAATGGGATAAATTGCCTCAACAACTGTTGGATAATTGTTGTGCAAAGTATGATACGCCATGTGGAATGTTATGCTACATTGCAATTTGTGATCCGTCCTTAGCAATTGTCCAGCAGTGTATATGTATATATATATATATCAAATTTCATTAAAATCCAGCCAGTAGTTCTAACGATAATTGACCAAATCTGAAAATTCTCTTAATTTTTTGAACACCAGTGTAGCTGAAGGATTAAATTCCTCGTTTGCAGTTCAAATGGTTCGATTTCATGGCTGGCGTGAATATTTATATTATATTTTAAAAGATTACTGTTGGAAATAGCCTTCGTTTGCAGAAAGTGACCGTTAAAGATTTTTGAAAAAAAAAGTTGCTTAGTTTTAATATTATATATTTTTTTTAATATCTCGATTTAAAATGCGCACTGTGAAATTATTGTTAGGAAAAAGGAATAATTTACAGGATTAATCGACCTTGATAGCCTTTTGTAAATTTTTTTGACAGTTTATAAGAAAGGATCTCTCCTAATCCTCTCAACGTCGATTGGAATTTTAAACGTCATGCCCGCTATAATATCGGACACAGCATTGGTGTTGCAAAATGTCAAGCCCGAATATTGCTCGCAATAATTTTTTTCTTTGAGTGCATCTTATTGTATACCTGAATATAAATCTGGAGAAGTTTATTTCGGCTATACATCTCTGTCATACTTCAATCTATCTCGGGAAAAGCTTATTTCCTTTTAATTCAATCGATGGCAACACATTACTGAAGGTTTCAGAAAATAGAGATTGATGTTCAAAGCGCGCGGCTTTTTTTTTTTTTTTTTTTTTTTTTTTTTTGAAAATGGCGTTAGACAGATGATTTAGATTCTTCTGCTGAAGAACCTTTGTTTTGATCCTAGTGACGCAAGTGAAATTATAGATAGTGACTTTGAGAGAATGTAACAGTGAATCAGCCCTCTAAAATGAATATGCATTACCTGCAAGTCCTTAAAATTTTTATGCATGTAATTCAAAATATCAATTTTTAACTACTTAGTATAATATATTTTGAACTAAAATTTGATTTTTGCAATAAAAAAATTGACAATTTATGTACCCAAATCATGAAAATAACTTGACTGAATAACTATTCGTAAATACTTGAATGACCATTTCCCTGAAAGAAAAGTCGAGCGAGGTCACTCAATTTCTTAGCTATTCAGCCGCCTGCTATTGGACTTTGGGAATTCGTAGATGCTATGGTTTACATGAGGAAAATGACTAATCTTATGGCTAGTCATTTTGTGGGGACCAACATACTTAACCGTACCTGACGTGGAATTGAATGCTAACTTGATAAACTCCATGCAACGAACGACTTGCATGTGAAAGTCCATTGATCAGGGGGATAAATGTGTTTCTGTCGTTTTCAGAAGATGCAAAAAAAAATCCTGCTCTGACATTGTTGCAAATGGAGAAATCGATTGTAGATGTGACTTGCTTTTTTGACCGTTTTCCGTCATTTCATAAACGAGAAAACATTTCCAAATCATTCAAACAGTTGTACGGTCGTCTGAAAGTAACGAGTTCGTGGAAAACCGATACATTGATGTCGTAATTTAGTGGAATCGATTGAAACATGCAAGGATGCCAGGGTATTCTTGCATGTTTCAATCATATTATTAATAAAACTGATTGCTATTGCAGTGCACAGAAAACTATACAACGAAATATTATACTTTATTCATGTTTCACACACAAAAAATTCTAAGCTGGTTCTAATTTAATATTAATGGACATAATGCACGTCCCCATAAAGATCTCATTAATTTCATTAATTAGGTGGATTACTTGCCCAATCTAATATGAATGAAAAACTTTTGTAAGTCATCGATGTAGGGGATAAAATATTTTAAAATTAGATTGAAATGAAGCAAATCTTTTATTTTTTTTAGTATTTTAAGATATTGTGATAAGTTTCCAAAATTACTAAAATGAGCTAACCGCTTCGTCATTTTTGACATCATGTGACAACTTCGATACCTGAAATACACTCTGATACTCTCACGTCGATACTTGAATGTTCCGCCAACATTAGCCTAAAGACATTGAATTCTAACCAATTTTCATGTCCTCTCTTAGCATAATGGTCTTAGGTCCTAAGCTTGTAACTGTGCCATTTTTAAAAAGATTTTATTTTAGCATATTCTTTGTCGTTTTTTAAAAATGTCAACTAAGACAATCGAGTGCTTCTTAATTTTGAATCACAATAAATCAGTAATTTCTCCATATCAGCATAGGAGTTGGAAAATAATTTAGGATATAAACTTTCTTAGGAGTTCTGTTTCCATGTAGATCAGTAATCAAAGCTTCTGTCTTCTGAATACAGGATCGATGTCTGCCTCACTAGGCTATCATGCCTCTTCAAGTATAAAAATTTCTCCAAGTTTATATTATGTTCTATGCTAGTAGTCTCCAAAGATTTTTCAATAACCGGAAAAGTTTATTTTCACTACATAAAAATCTAATACTATTTTAATTTTCACTATTCTTCTTGTCTGACTCGTAGTAATCTAGTGGGGAAAAGGATCATTGTCGTATCCAGAAAATAATACAACTGGATATCTACCCCAGCAGAAGAGTTTTTGCGATAGCTTATATATATGAATAAAATTTCTTGTGCTCGAAAGTTCAATGTCTATCCACTGCTGTGATAAGGAAAGGAAAAAGGGTACTCAGGTTTCACATTCTTGTCTTTTGACCGTAATTTTAAATCAAGAAACGATTGGTTGTGTATTTGGTCTGTAGAAAATGGCTGTCTGAAACTTATCGGTATAAAGTAAACTAAATTCTCAGAAGATATGTTCTTAAAATTCCTGGTAAATCCATTATTTTTTTTTAATATCCACTATTATAAAATGCAGTTCTAGAAATCTCTATTAATCAATCGCATATTAGCGGATTAGAACTGCTGTGTAATAATTATTTCAATTTATTTTAGGATAGAATAGTCTAAATTAGTAACATAATTACTTGAATATGTTCGCGAATTGCTTTTGAACATAAAAGTATATGTATAGTTCTTAGATATGCATATTAATATATATGTATATGAACATATATACAATTATAAATTCTCTAATATTCGAAAAATTATTACTCCGTCTTTCTTCAATCGCGAGTTCATTGGAACTGAGTTGTTTTTCTATTAATATCATTTTTATAACCAAACGTGTTTAAACGAAAAAGGAATTACTTTCACTAAGCACAGTATGTCGTCACTTTTTACTACCGAATCTGTCATTTTCTATGGATCTAATTTGAGACAACATGTACGTAGACATTATTCACCTGTGTTTTCTTTTCACCATCGTGATTTATATAAACAAACGCTTTCCCAACTCAATGCAATTTTCCCAACTTCACGCAAAACTTGGAATATTTCTCGCATCTGCTTGACTAAGAATTTCAAAAAAAAAAAAAAAAAAAAAAAAAAAAACCATCAAAACTCGATCGTACAAAAAAAAGAAAGTTCATTAATTTGTACGAATTTAAAATTTTAAGAACAGGTAGAATGGGATTTTAAAGTTAAATGCACAAATATATATATATATATATATATATATATATATATATATATATATATATATATATATATATATATATCAATCAATTAAATTCCCCAGAAAATATATATTTATTGAAAATTTAAAAAAGGAAACTGAATCCTTGAAATATTTCTAGTATTGAAACCAGAGTCACACAAAATCCTGATTATCAACGTATTGTCCGACGTCATTTATGAGTTTTTCACATTATGTATCATACATAATATTATAATTACTTTTTCCTTTTATATTCATTTAAACAGTAATATTAAATTTTATTATATATATTTTTATTATTTAGGTGCTTATCTCATTTTCATGTAATTTGTTATACTTAAATAAAAATGTATTCCAATCACTTTACAGTTTTTATATTTTACTCCTACTTTTTCTTCCATTTTAAATTATTTTTACAATTTTCTCATCTATTTTGTTGAAGGACTAAAGGAAATAGTATTTTGAAGACAATTGCTTCGGCTGTACATATATTTAAATTGGAACGATACAGAGAAGATTAGCATGACATTAAAAAAATTGCTTATCTTCATAAAATAATTTATTTCTTTTCTTAACCTAGAAAAAAATTTTATTTTATAAGGTAGTCCAGCTTTCATTTAAAGTAGCTAATTTTTTTTAAATTAGTGGTTGTCATGTTTAATTTTTTAGTGTCATCTAGAATTCAGTTCAAGAGATAACTCAGGTAGCATTACAAATTAATTATGACTTGATAAATGATACCAGAATTATCTCTCTCTTCAATATCTTTTAACATCATTTTGAATTGTGTAAAATAACTTCTCTTACTACACAAAACGAAACTATTTCTTTAAAATAAATGATGTTATCTTAATGGAGGAAAATAATAACAAAGCATTATTTCCTCAATTACGAATTCTCTTAGAACAACTATCACATTTTTCCTTTTTTTTTCCGTCATTCCCTCCAAAATGTATGAATAGGAAACGTAGGCATCAAGGAATTAGTACATTTCAAATAAATGATAAGTTTCTTGTTTATTAGCAACTTATTTATTATACTGTAGACTACTAATTATCGAATGTGTTTAACTCAAAAAAATTTACTGTTAAGCATTCAAATCTCCATTGTGCTTGAAAAGAATTTAAAACATGAATTTTATACTTTAATTTTTTAGAGCATTTTTTTTGTTTCAATTTTTCCTATTAAGTTTAACCCTCACTCGTATCTTTCACTGTAAAAAAATGCTGTTTATTTGCACTACTTAATAAATATACATTACTTCGCTTATATTGTATCAATTACTTAAAATTCTAATTCAATGCACAAAATATGCTCCTGAAGTTGCTATGCTATTGTTAACAAGTCAGTGTTGTGATAGATAGCCACATATTTATTTTTCTTCGTAGACAAAGTGATAACTGTGTATTATGCCTTTTTCTAATTAAAAAAATTTCGGAAATATATAAATATGAAAAGGAATTCTTAAATATGGTCATAAAATGAGTATCACGCAATAGTATTTGCGAAAGTAATATTACTAATAATTATTCTAATTCATTGTTTTTCCATAAACGAAATTCAGAAATAATGGTCTCATAATGGAACATTATGATATAATTATTTACTCATTCACTGTGTGTGTGTGTGTGTGAGACAAGCGTATGCATGCACAAATAACCCTAATATTTTTCAAAGCATTTTTACTTTTTATTTAGACTTATTCTGTAAAATTGTCTACATACATAAATACAATATGTACAATTTGTTTTTAAGCCTTATAATATAAATTACTGAAACAGATATTTAAGAAAAGTGATAAAGCAATAAAATTTATGGAAACATTTATATTTGTTAGCAAAAACATTTACAGAAGATATATGGAGTAAGCGCTTTAAACAATGTCTATAATATTCAGGAAGATAGCTACTGAATGATTGGGACATTTAGTTTCACTGCTAAAAACTCCCTTCTTATATAAGTATGGATAGAAATTCACTTTATCAGTCGAAATAATGCTAGTATGCAAAAAATGTGCCGAGAGTGATAAGCAAACGAAAGTTCAGACTAGGAAGTTGGTCATTGTTCCAGCGTTGTACAGCTTTCGGAACATAAAATTCGATCTGATCATTTTCAGTTGATTGTAAACCAAAAATATCAACCAGTCAGCTCACTATCTTTAGTCATAGTTCATCATATACATAATATTTTTGTCTAAAGATACATATATTGCTCAAGATGGAAATTTTTTTTCCTTCAGTGTTTTATTATTAACTGCTTCCTGTATAGGTAGACAGAAATAATTTGGTCTGTAGCGCGTTGAAGAAAATTTAAGAAAAACCACATGTAAATTAACAAAATATAACTTTGTGTCAAAGTAGATTGTCTAGTAATAAAAATCAAGCTCCAACAACTCCTACTTTCCTCATTGACAACATTTGAGTAAAAATAGATTCATTGTTTCGTTGAAAAAAGAGAGAAGAAATCAAATGATCCTCATTGATGATTGATGGCGTTCCACTATAAGTGAATTGCACTAAAGATATGGAATCATTTTGGAATGTTCTTAATCTGTTGAGAAAGAGAGAAAAGGGAATTTTTATATATTGCACTGCGCAAAGTTAATGCAGTAGACCATTGTTTTTACGAACTCGTAGGGACCAGCAAAAACAATTAGTAAACAAGAAAGTTCTAAAAATGGAAAAATTATGAATATCTGATTTTTTTTTACCAAAATACATTTACTTTATAAATAAAATACTATAAAGAAGAATTATTTACAATGTACTAAAAGAAACACATGCAAAATAGATAAATACTTAAAAACAAAACACATTCATTTTATTGATTCTACACTACTGGCCATTAAAATTGCTACACCAGGAAAGCGGCACACCACACACGTGAAATTTGCATGACAGGTAGAACTTGCTGTGATATGCAAATGATTAGATTTTCAGCGCATTCATACAAAGCAGGCGACAGTAGCGACATCTACAATGTGTATAAAACCAGAGATATGACAGCTGTTTTCTCATACTCAATTTCCGTTTCAACGTTGTTTTCGGCAAAGAAAGTTATTGTAATGCCTCGTGTAAGAAGAAGAAATGCCTATCAGCACGTGTCTGACTTTGATCGAGGAAGGATTATAGCCTACCGGGATTGCGGTTTATCGTACCGCAATATTGCTGCTCCCGTCGGTCGAGACCCCATGACTGTTAGCAGAATATGGAATCGATATGTTCAGGACAATCATACGGAACGTCATGCAGAATCTCAGCGACCCCCCATCACTAACAGCAGAGAAGACAGACATCTTATCCGCATGGTCACAAGGGATCGTACAGCCACGTCACGAACCCTGAGTCGAGAAATGGAGTCATTTGCAAGGTTACAAGTTTCTGCTCGAACAGTTGGATTATCTGCACGGTGACCACGGCTTCGGCTACCATTGACGCTGCGTCACAGACAGGAGCGCCTTAAATGGTGTGATCAGCGACGAACCTGGACGCGGGAATGGCCTCACGTCATCTTTACAGATGAATCTCGGTTCTGTATACAGTACCATGATGGCCGCATCCGTGTTTGGAGTCATCGTGGAGAACGCGCATTGCCAGTTTGCATTGGGCATCGCCAAACTGGCCCATCTGCTGGAGTGATGGTATGGGGTGCCATTGGATACACGTCTCGATCACCTCTTGTTCGCATTACCGGCACTTTGAACAGCAACCTTTACATTTCCGATGTGTTAAGGCCCGTGGCTCTGCCCTATCTTCGAGGCCTCCCTAATGGTTTGTTTCAACTGGATAATGCACGACCGTATGTTGCCCGTACTATTCTAAACTTTCTTGATATAGAACAGGTTCGACTGTTACCCTGGCCAGCACGTTCTCCTGATCTGTCATCAATTGAGAACGTGTGGTCAATGGTTACCGAGCGATTGGCACGCCATCACTCACCATTCACTACTGTCGATGAACTGTGGTATAGTGTTGAAGCTGCATGGACTGAGATCCCCATACATGCCATACAATCTCTGTTTGACTCCATGCCTAGGCGGATAAATGCTGTTATTGCAGCCAGAGGTGGCTGCTCTGGGTACTGATTTCTCAAGATCTATACACCCTAATTTCCTATAAATCTAATCACTTGTTCTTTCCACTATAATGTATGTGTCCAATAAATATCGTTCTGTTATTTGCATTCCTTCTTGGTGTAGTAATTTTAATGGCCAGTAGTGTACTTCAAACAATTTTCTAAAACTCAGACCGTGTCTAATTTTAAATATTCGGAGCTAACTATCGAAAATTTTGAAATCTTTTATGATCATCTTCATAGCAAAGCAGTTGAATTTCTCTTTAATGACATTACGATGAACAAAAATGTTCAATCCCCTTATTTTTCTCAGCCAAGCAAGTAAAATTTTTTCCAGTTTAACTCAGCTTTTTATAAATAAAAATTTATTTTATTTCATTTATATATCATCAAACAAGACAAACAAAATTACACAGAATTCTGTATCTTGTAATAACAATATTCGTTGTTACAATACTGGGATATATTAATTAAAATCATTAAAGCTGTCTCTCTCTCTCTCCTCAAACTAATTCTAGTTCTGGTAACAAGCATTCTGTTGTATGAAAGTCATGATATCGATTGAAATAGAGTTATTTAAGCTATAATATTAGTGGTCATTAAAATATTAAAAATATATATGAATTTTGCAAAAAATTTATAAATTGTAAAATTTGACATTTATGTTGCTGCCAATTTGTATGGGAATTTCAGAATAAAATCTACTCATGTATAATCTATTTAAATAAATATTTATTCTTTTTATTTACCGAATTTTTGCCCGCTTTTGAATTGAGATGGGCTACACAGAATGGAATGAAACTTATATTAAGATGTACGTCAGACTAGCGTAAAACACTTGTTTCATTTAGGAATTTTATTAACAGAATTTGTTTTGTTGTTAATTTAAACTTTCATCAACGTGGATTTGAACTCACTGTGAAGTTGCTTGTGTTGCGACGCACACCGTTGGAAATTCTGCTCATTTTAGGAACGGAGGCGTGTTGTTCTTTACCTATTTATCATTTAAACTTTCACCTATGTATCACAAATTGAAGTTAGAAAATTTTCACTATATCAGATCTTTATTCCTATTTACAACAGTAAATTTTTTATACATAACAATACTTTGTATTTTTTTCTCGAATTTTTTTATGAAATAGTTTTTTGCTTTCTGCATCTCTGTATTTTCGATATGCTACCGACTGGAAATGATTGAAATGCAGATGAAAAGAGTCCCGAGACTTCAATACTTATTAAAAGAGAATTCCCCAGCGTTCCGCACTTTATTCGAATCGGTTTTAGCTAATCTATATATATGAAGCTGCATTTCGTCCGGCAGAATAGCATTTTGATTAAAGTTAAGAACATAATAGTTAAGTATAATATTCCCTTTTCCAATTTTCGCTCGAATCCTAGGTACTTGTTCTCCTTTGGAAGCTACAATCTGCTAATTAGCATAGTAAAATTATACATACATATATATATATATATATATATATATATATATATATATATATATATATATATATATATATATATATATATATATATATATATTATTTATATATATATATATATATATATATATATATATATATATATATATATATATATATATATATATATATATATATATATATATATATATATATATATATATATATATATATATTCTTTTAATAAATGTACCTAACTTTCAGTTTATAATAAATTATATAAATTGAGAATTTAAAAAAAATCTGATGCAGTCAATTTTTATTTCACTATAGTATTAACAAAATTACCTTTTTGAAGAACATTTCAATAACAATCGATAATGCTTTTTAAACGTATATAGGGTTCTGCATGTTTTCCATTATATATTCGGCACATTTTTGTGCCGGTTATATAAATTGAGTATGGATTTGCGTAAATGTTAAATATTTGTTTCAGGTTATCCTACTCCTGGCGGACCTACGTTATTCCAGGGATCCACATATCCAACCTACAATCAACGGACCCAATTTTCGATGGCGCAGAGCCTGTTATCACAGACACTGACGGCAGCAGGTAGGATTTTTCAGTAACAAATTTATTGAACTTGTTCAATAGACTTTCTAGATCTGAAAATTGCAAGAGATAGTATTATCAAAAATTTCTTTTTAAGAAGATAATGGTTATAACTAATAAACGGTATATATGTGTGGATGAGATGATATAGTTTGTTCAGTATTATTTATCTTATCACAACTGACGTAATTTTTCTTATTATCTATAATTATTAAAAATTGTTTCATAAAAATAATTAAACTTTTCAAATTGATGCATATTTTATTTTTATTGAGTTAATATAAATTAATTTTGGCAAACGCTACATGTTTATTATTTCTTGACATTTATCATAAAAATTCATTTTACCTTTTAAAAACTGAGATGTTTATTATACAAAAGCGATGAATATTTCAATGAGTCTCTACATTTTACCAATTGTAAGCACATTCTGAACTATTTGTGAGTTAAGTATGTTTATCTGTGGATCCTTAATCAGTAGAAGAATCAGCGTAGATTGATACTATTTCTTGACTCAGTCAAATACAATATTGCTGAACAAATTTATATGCGATACATATTTTTAGATGCCAATATTCTTCTTGTAAAGTGAAGAGGTTGATAATGGTTCATCTTCCAATTTTATCAATTAACTATACATCATATGAGGTCATAGAAGCTATTAATGTCTTCACCTCGTAAACTGAGCTGTCAACTGAATGGTTAGTGCCTGGCTACTAGCCAAGCAGTTTATGGATTCGATTTATTTCTCAAACAGGGATGTTTGTAATGATTCATTATCCACTTTAAAATTTAAGTTTCCATTTCATTATTTTTATGTGGGCAAAAAATGAAGATAGAGCAGCACACAAACAACCCAATGAAAATCCAGCTCTAACTAGCGTATGCTGTTTTGAAAAGTTTAAATTATTATATTCAACAGAAAAAGCTACATTTAAAATATTGGATATTGGGCATAAATTAATAATCGAGGAGAAACTACGCCTTTCAACCTCATTTTGTAGTATTTTCCAGCAGAAAAGTTATTATTTGTGCATTCTTAGATATAAATTTCTTCACGATATTAGAAGCTAAAGAGGAGCATTTTTTTTAATTATTTAAATTCATGCAAAACTGTCACAAGAAATTAATTTGAGTGCCATTCCATCACTATCACTATTAATGATGTTCTTAATTTTTAGTTGCTAAATGCCTATACCTACACGAAAAGAATTTGGTTCCACTGTTCGAAATGTACAGAAATAGTCCATCAGCTAAGAATGGGATTCCAAATCAATACTTAATAATAATGAATTTGAATAAGTTATTAATATCTAAAGATTCACATGGAGAACATTTTAATCACCATAAATAACAAAAGATTTATGAATAGGACAATTATTGAAGTATAATATTATCTTCTAAAAACTAAAAAAATAATTCTAAAAACTCTAACATATTGTTTTTCGAACAAATTCTTAAATATTAAGATAAGACATTAGAAAGCAAACGAGTGTGTCTGATTAAATTTATCACAAATTTTATATTTCATGAATCATGATTTAAATTACTTTTATTAAGGAAATTTTAATGCTTCCATATATTTACATTTCTCATTCCTTTAGACATTGAATAGATTAATTAAAATACATCCAATTAATTAAAATTTTATACTTTTACCTTTAGATTCTCATTTCTCAGCTGGCAGCCAACCTCTAGGACAACATACCATGCCAATGCAAACGAATTCTGTTTCAAAAGGTATGTAGAATAGCGTATCAGAAACAGTTGATTAAAAAAGAACAATTTTATCTGTATATTTAGTAATTTACGAAGATACTTAAACTTTATCTTTCATTCATAAATGTGCATTGCTTTCTTTTTAATTGAAACTGTAAATGAGTAATTTACAATAATCTTAATATAATTATCTCTTGCAGTTTGACCAGAGTGAAAGCGTTTCTATTCGTCCTTGTTCCTGTTCGTATTTTTGTTTCTTGTCGGGGAGGTGCATTTCCGCCTCCAGGTTCTCCTTGGAGGCTTTCCAGTGTACTGTAATATATATAAAACAAAAACCTTGTCCTCGGATGCTGACGGAACTATGAAGAAAACCGGAGGATGAGCTGACGACAGTTCCTTCTTTTTTACCTGCGCACAGTGTTGTCGTAGTTTAATCTCAAAAGTGCAGTGAAATGCTACTCTTTCTTATCTGCAGATATTTGAAAGAGCGTCAACTACCCACGCTAACCAATCAAACGAACCATTTTTAAAAAGTTATTTTGTGAATCATGAATTTTTTATGTAACTGATGAAACATTCCTTTTTCTGTCATTTTGGCGGTAAAATGAACAACACTTTATTGGTTTTTATAATTTTTTAAAAATTTAACTACAAGTAAATGTATATAAATATATGAAAACATATCTAATCAGCTATCTTTTAAATTGTCCTAAACTTCTTTCATCTGAAGTAGACATGTTCTCATCACGCTCTGTTTAATGCTCTGCTTGAACCAGACAATTTTATTACCAATAAGAATGTTATTTAGAATAATGTGAGTGATTTTAAGTATTTCATCTTCAGTTTTTAATTCCATTTTAATGATATATGATTTTCAACTAAATTGAAGTTTATTAAAAGTTGACGAGAATTTTTCCCAATATTTTTTTTAAATTTCTATTAGTATATTAACATATACTTGATGCTCCAAAAACATATTTCACTTATTTCTATTTTAAAATTTCGATTGCATTATTTAGTTTTCGTAAAAAAAATTCTGCTTGGAAAAAAATAATTTTTCAATATCCCTGCAAAATCACATCAACATCAAGCTTAATTTATTTCTATTGCCAACCGAAGAGTTAGATCCCAGAAATTTTATTAATAACGATCAATACAATATTTCAGTATCAAAGTAAAATGTTAAACATAATTTTCACTCCATTATTTTGCATAAAACATTCCAAGAACAATTTGCATTTCCCAATTCTTAACGGAAAATGAAAGAGTTTGTAAACTCACTGCACTTTTTTGTGCTCATTAAAAGTCATAACATATACATAACTTATCCATCATCACTAATCAGGTATTCGAAAAAGCCTTGAAGCGTGGAACATTTTAATTGTCGAACCAAGATCAATGCTTCAGAGCTTCCAAACCATGCAGAGAAGACTGCCGATGGAAAATTTTAAAACAAATAGTTCCTGTCTTTGACAACTCGTTTCACGAAGAAGAAATCGAACACCAGCTGGAGTCATTTTCTCATGCTTTTTAGGTTATGTGTACGTATTTTCCACTTATTGCCAGATACGAATACATTAAAAAAAATCATTATTTATTCTCATTTATTTGAAAGTTTCTTCCTTTTACCGAATATATCAGTTCTTATGCTTATTTATCATAAAGTCAACATTCAAATCATCTGGAACCGTTAATTATCAAGATTATTTAATTTCTCTCATTCTCAAAACGTGCTGCAGAGGATTCCATCATCACATCACTTTTCTCCCGCTCTTATAAGACGCCATTTTGAAACTGATTTTTAGGTAATTACCCTACTTGGGCTCAAAAAACTAATTCAGATGGTTATGAAGCAAAGAAGATTCTCTTGTTACAGATTGTGAAGAAAGTTCTGCTGTAAAAAAATGATTTTCCTTTCTTTTACTTTTTGATTTGTAAATATCTATAAATCAGTTTGGAAGAATGGAACTATGTAATTCAAAATAAAAGTTCAAATTTTAACTTAAAATTCGTGTATTTATTTGTATTTTTACTTTTCTTCTAAAATAAATTTATAAAAATAACTGCACAGCAACACATTTGTATGAAACTAATATACAGGGTGAGTATAAAAAAAAACTATCTTAACACATGGACCACTAACTATCATATCATTCACAGAAACTGAATGAAATTTTGGCATAAGGTATTTTGAGGTATGCGCTCAAGAATGATATATGCAAAACAACACTATCATTTAAACAGTTACAATTACAGTGAAAAAAATTTTGAAAATTTCAAATGGCAACACCCAATCTTTTATATTGGAATGCGATTTCCAAGATCAAAAACACTAAGTAGCGTTGAAATAGCACATGTAGCATGAAAATGCCCGGAGTGAGGCAAGGAAAAAGTAAAAAGGACTTTGCTGCGTGCACCAAAGCATTAATTATTTCATTTACGTCAAACGTTTTTTCGGCTGAGATCCCAGCATGAGTAGTCCTCCACAAAACGAGAAGAAGAAGGAAAAAAAAATGCAATCTCGGGCTCTACGTAAGAGACAGTCATGACTAATGTCATCACACTAGGTGAATAAAAAGGCACAGCGAAATGTTAACCGCGTATGTTGCTTTCTGCCATTCCGAATAAGATGCCAATTTCAGAAAAAGAAAGTGGGGAGATCGTAAAGATTTATATGACAAAATACTGCAGAAACGTTAAGTGCTTACCGCAGAATCTATGGATTACGGTAAGGCCCGTGCGCTGTAAAGGCTGTACGGGACTTGATTCCTAAATTTGAAGAAACTGTTTGCACATATGATAGACTTCGATCTGGATGACCTCCCATTCCTGTGGAAGTTGCTACAGAAGTTCATCGGACGATGAGCACAGTTCAACCCGCATGTGCACGGGGTGTTTCACGCGTTCTGAATCTGTCGAATTCAACTGTCAGCAAGATTCTGCGCTCTGTTCTAAACCTGTTTCCGTATCGATTCCAGCATGTTTAGATATTGGAAGCGGTAGACTATCAAATATGGCTGGATATTGCGAATCAATTCCTTATCCGGTATGATAAAGATAGCAGCTGGTTTTTAAGCTTTCTGTTTACAGGTGAGACGCATTTCTCGTTAACTTGGTAACGTGAATTCAAAAATTTGTGTGCCCTGGGCAGAGAATAATCCACATGATGTGCTTGCATGTCTATTACACGAAGAAAAAGTGACTGTTTGGTGTGGTATAACTTCATCCTTGGCCCTTACTTTTTTGAAGAGGTTACTGCCGGTGATCAGCAAACACGTACAGTAATGAGTGCTCGCTATTTGGACATGCTAACTAGTTACGCGATACCCGTATTGCAACGGTATAATGCTCTATCTGAAGTTGTGCGGATACAAGATGGCACTCCTCCACATGTAAGGTCTTCAGTCAAACGTATCTTAAGTCAACAATTTGGTGACAAAGTTATCTCCTGTCATTCCCCGTTTTCGTGGCCACCAAATTCTTCTGATCTGACATTAATGGATTTCTGACTGTGGGGATATCTAAAATTCAAAGTGTATCAGTTTCGTCCGAAAAGTGCATCTGATTTGAAAGATGTCTTCAGAGCTGCGATTCAAGAGATTCTTATTGTCATGTACGTGCTGCAGTGCTGTCTACCATTTGCTGTATGCAAAGTTTTATCGTGGGTGAAGGAGGTCATGTGGAAAAAATTTGTGAAACACAAAAATGCTTTATTTAAATCTGCTTCTCTATCCTTTTTGGTTGTCCTCACTTTTAGTCTATCTACTGCCGGTGATTTTCATGCTACAGTTGCTGTTCGAACGCTATTTAGGGTTTTTCACAATGGAGATCACATTCCAATACAAAAAACTTGGTGTTACTATTTGATATTTTTGAAATTTTCTCACTGTAACTATAACTGTTAGAGTGACACTGTTGTTTTCCATATCATTCTTGAGAGCATACCTCAAATATATATATATATATATGTATATATGGACAGCAAATCCAGTAAGATCAAATTTGAAAATCACTCATTTAGCAAAAATAAAATAATATACAATACAAGGAATAGGAGGAAATCATAAGGACCACGTCTTCATCAGGAGGAAGATGGTCAATTATGCAAATTAATCACTCATTTGTGACATGCACGAAGCACATATCTAAACATATTCGAGTAATTCCCCCGAAGAGTGTTTGCATTAAAGAGTAGAAGCATAAAGACATTTGTATCAAAATTTAAAGTAAAAAAGTATATCAAAGCAAACTAAATATGCCCATAGTAGAAGGAACTAAAGACATACTTTTAATACCACTTTGAATACTTTATCAATACCACCAAATCACAGAACCTATTTTAATATTGGAATAACGATAATGTCACCAAAAGTAAATTTAAATTTGGGATAAAGATTTAGTTGCTAAGAGTAATTTGAAAAATTACGAGAGAATTAAATTTAAAAAGTTAAAGTATATAAAAAACCATGAAGTAAGTTTAGTCATATTATGTTTAAAGAGATTTATAGTGAAAGTAAGTGTTTTCGGGTTTCTTGTAAGTATACTTCAAAATGCTTAGATGGTCCATCTGTATTTGTAAAAACTACGCAATTACTTCAATCTTACAAGCGATTCCCTTCTTTCGACAGATATTAAAGTAAAATTGGCTAGAATATTATTGTCTTTAAGATAACTAATATAACATTTTGTTTGATTTTTAGTGAACTTATAATTATTGAAAATATTGAAAATGCTATTTATATTATAATATTCCTATAAATTTTTAAAGAAATATTGGTGTTCCAGTATATTGATTTGTTGATTTTAAAATTAAATCGATTAGTTTTGTCAAAAATATCAACATAAGTAATGGAATTTTTTTAATACTGATAAAAAATCTATAAAAATTCAGCACTATTATCAAAGCAATTTGTTTTAATTAGAGAAAGTTAATTGGGATAAATTGATTTAGAATAATCACAGTAATAATAAACAGTAGTTCTCACATATTAATTAAAATTTTCAGCAACGAAAGCTATAAATTTTTTTAAAAATTATAAAATTGTGGAAAAAAAATAAAATGCTACAAATTATTTCTCTAGAAATATATTAATAGAAAATTTGAAACATTTAACTCTGTTATTTGGAATATTTTTTTAAATGTTTTGTATTTAAAATTATATCTTAATTTTTCTTGATAAAATTATTGTATTTTAGGTATCTATTTATAAACATTTCCATTAATACACATAAAAAGAGAGAATTTCAGTTGCATCTTCCATCATCTATAACTAGATTAAGATTCAGCTAAGTCTCTCAAGTCTTTCTTAGAGTCCAACTGTAAGTCTATTTTCTTTTCATACATTTAATCAAAGAAGACAGGATACTGAGACTTGTTAATTTCAAAATCTGCTTTTCTGTTGTCGGTAACGTTGATAAGATTAATATGTCATACATTCACAATGTTTTATTATTCTTTTCTTTCCTTATTTTGTTGTTTTTTCCACCATTAAAAGTAGGCCATGCTTTAAATAGCTGATTTAAAATCTTAAAGATTGTTTTCTAAGGCTCAATTATATATATACCTCGAAGTCTTCAAATTTTATTTCCAATATTAAATTTTATTTTTGTTCTTTGGGATAAGATTGTCTAACTATTGAAAGATATACTCTGGTTTTTACTAGGATAATAATCTGCTACATATTTTTTTTTTTCTTTCTTTCTTTCTATTTTCCATTTTCTATTTAAACGCATTTCAGGAAAGGCAACATGAAATAGAACGTGGAAAGCTATTACATAGTCTGATGGCTTTTCTTTCCCTTTTTGCATTCACGTTAAGCTGCATGTTAAAAATAAGTGTTAAAAGATAAACAAAATATTAATAAACTGTAAAATTTATTTATTTACTTTTTACATATTTTTTATAAATATATTTTTTGCAGGAATGTTATGTTGTAGAGATTTTGTATTAATAATTTTTGGATAGTATTTTATTTTATACAGAGATTTATATAAGACTCAAATTTTAAATAATTTCCTTGCATTGAGAAAAATATTATACGCAAGAAAAGACAGCAAAATTAATTTGGTGATTGTTCTAGAAAAAATCTGATTTTTAATAGAGTTTTTAAGTTATTTTGAAACATTCTTTTTTCAAAAGAACCTTAATGTCATTAGCTGAAATATGAAGCTGAATATTTAAGTCATCAGAAAACGGAAAATAAAGAAAACCTTTCGATACTTTGCTGACTGATGTAAAATACGAGTGACCTTCTACCCACATTTTGCGAATTGTCAATCTGATTACCAAAATAACTGAAACCGGTTATTCATTGGCTTATTTAACTAAATAAAATAAGCTAATATAAATATAGTTTAATTAAAAATTTAATATTTTTAACTTAAATAGTAAAGGATATTTTTGAATTTATTCAATATTTCAAAAATATACTTATTTATGAATCATATATATATATATATATATATATATATATATATATATATATATATATATATATATATATATATATATATATATATATATATATATATATATATATATAAATCATATAGATTCACGCAAATGTTTCATGATACATATAAGACCAACATTTTTCTTCTTTCAATTACATGCCATGTTTGAAGTGCATTTTGAACATTTGTTTGAATCAAATTAAACTAATTTGCCTTCGGTGAATACATTATTAAATTGTATTTATTCAACTTGCTTTATTTGTCACTCTACAGACACTATTTACACGTGATTTGTTAATCAATGTAGACTCAGAGTTGATTTCAAACTACTGCAAACATCCATGTCAGAATGTTCTTTTTTTATATAACAACCGGCTACTAAGAGTTTTTACCTTTAGCAGCACTAAGGAGGGTGGGTCTTCTTAATTTAGAAGCAGGGTCTAAGTAAAAGGCCTCCAGACTTGGCTTACCACTCCAGAGGTATTATTTCACGTGGAGGACATTGCGACAACGATATATTTAGTGTTCCTCAGTGACATTAGCTAACACACTTAATCTCCGATCGGGTCGTGATTCGAGCTCACTATCTTCTGATAACGAGAACAAATGCCTAACCAACCAGGCTACAGTGGCAACTCCATGTCTGAAATGGGAACCGTTTTAATGAAGACCAGAACACAACCATTCCTTATTTTATAATTTCTTTATAGGTATTCATTTTCTTTCGCATAAAAATGCTGATTTATTGTTTTGCTTACAGTGCATCTCTTTCATTATATAATTCGTTGTAAATTCTTTTTTTTTGATTCTATGAAACAGTGTCAGATTCATGAACTAAGTATAAAATAATTTAAGCCAAATTTTTATTCGCATTAAGTATTTTATCAGTTATTTGTGTATTATTAAGTATTAATAATTCTAATATTAACGTAATAAATAATTGATAATTTGATAGTTAATTATTCACTTGGCTGATATTAGAGTTAAAAAGAAACAAACCTTTTCAAATAGTAAAAATCAGGATTGTATTTACGCATTCTTATGAATGATAGGTTTATTTTGAAACTTTTCCTTTGAATATTATTTATATATTTTTATCAGGTTTGATTTTTCGAAGTTAAAAATAGTTTTCTCTAAGATTATAGTGTCAAAAACAGATCTAAATCATCATAAATTGTGCAGTTTTTTAATGCGTTTTCAAAAAAGTTTCTGAAATCAAGATTTTAGAGAGCAGTAAAATAAGAAAAAAAATTATTGAAAATGTAATAATAAAGTTGAAACATAAAAAATAAGTATTTATTAAAGTTATTAGGTTAAATCATTGTAATTTTGAATATTTTTGTTTAATCTGTTTGCAGCACTTCTGCGCTCCAATAATTGATCTTTCAAGTTTGATATTTTGACTTCATAAATTCTTACAATATAAACAAAATTTTTTAAATTATAAAATAAAAATAAAAGAGTGCTTGTTTTTTTTGTGAAAAAGAAATGTAACTTTTTTAAGTATGTAATACTGAAGAAAATTTAAGTATTGTTTTTACAAGCAAATTAGTTTTAAGAATAACATAAGACTTAAAATATTAAGTTTACTTGAAGATTCTTATAAAAAGTTTCGAAATAATAAAAAAATTGCTTCAAATTTTCAATGTAACCACATTTTTGGCCCAATGCAGAAATATTATAATATTATTTATTTGTAGAAAATTAAAATAGAAAACTATTCGTTTCATTGATTTTTCCAAGCACTCTTATTTTTCTCCTGCAATATAATAGTACTTCATTAGTTTTAATTCCTGTTGTTTATGAGGTATTTAACCAAATTAAAAGCACCTTATGTGAACATGAGTTTAACGAGGTACGCAAAGCCTATCAATATATAGAATGTTTTATGCAGTTTTCTACGCACTGTTGTAATTGATAATACTGGTAGTTATTAAAATATCGGAAACACACGTGAATAAAAGTGATATTTTTGAATGACCTTCGAAAGCATTAAAATATAGCTACCAGTTTTTTTTAAATATAAATAGAGCTGAACTCTTGTAGTGTGTGGTAGCTTTGTTGAAATTCTGTGTGTATTGGATTTTTTATAAAGCGTAAAATGTTGAACATTTCAGATTTTCAAAAAGGAAAAATTGTTGGAGCCCATCAATGTAGCAAGTGTACTGAAACAACTCAACTTCTAGGCATTCTAGAGGTGAAGTGTCTGAAGTCATGATAGCATACACATAACATGGCATAACAATCTCAGGAAACCAAAATAGTGGACGGAAAGAGAAGCTCAATTAGAGACCGACGAGTATTAAAACGGATTGCAATTTTTACAAATCGAGAAACTACTGCAAAAGTGACTGCACAGCTTAATCAGTTTTCGGATTCTCTAGTGTCAACAATTAACATCAGAAAACACCTTCTGTGTGAAACAGAAATTCGCAAGCCAATAGTCACAGACGACGTTAATACCAAACGTTGTCTACGATGGGGAAAAAAAACTAATTTTATTCTCGCTTTATATCCACTGCAGCTTTGAAAATTCCAGAAATTTCGGACTCTTGGAATACTTGAGAGCTTTCGGGAATTTTCAAAGCTTGAAATTTTTTGGATAGTTTAGAAAATTTTGATATTTTTCATTGAACATTTATTAAAACAAATAAAAAATATTGATTTTACGATTTATACACCTAAAAACGCTGAAAAAACTTTATAATTCGTAATATATAAATGAATTTTCGTTACGTAGTTTATTTCACTTCTTTTCATGTATATAAGGTAAAATAATCCATTAACTGAAATATGATTGGTTGAGTTTATTCCCTAAAAATTCCCGATTTATTCTGAAAGTTCCTGAATACATTCTCCTATTTTAAAATTTTTGGGAATTTTATATCTTTATTCACTAAAAACTAGTCGATTAATGAATGGAAGAAATCGTATATCCTTTGACAAATGATATTTCACACTATTCCCTACAACAGGACGAGTGCACACTTGCATAACTCCTGCACAGCATATGATCGTGATTATCTTCTTCCAACTATCAAGCATGGAGGTAGATTTGTCATAATATGGGCAGTCATGTCGTAATTCTTTGCTGGATAAATCATAACCCAAAGAGAAAGGATTTGTGAGTAGAAGTATTGCAAAGTTTTAGCTGATTGGTCCATTCTATGATGCAAACTTTGTTTCTTGCAGGAGACGGAATTTTTCCGAGTGAAATGCACATGGAGCAAAATTTGTCCAATCATAATTTGATGAACACGAGGAAAAAGTTGAATATCTACCTGGGGCGACGCAGTTAACCGACTTTAATACAATTAAACCGTTATGATTTAATTTAGAGCATTCAATAAGGAATCGATATCTTCCAACGGCATCTCCCAGGACTTTCAAAATATCTCCTTGAAGAGTTGTTCAGTGTTCCACTAAACATAACTCAGCACTTGTCTGAATCGATTCCTAGGCGAATCCAAAATATATTATATGCCAAAGGTAATCATACTAGTAAAGGATTCTTTATAATATTAAAGGTATTTCCATTAATATGATAATCACCTGTGTATTCCTCCTATAACATAAACAAGCGTTGGCTGAACTGAAATGGATTTGTAATTCTGTTACTACGATGCAAACAGCAGTCATCAAACAGATGAGTTCATTCTCGGCAGACTTTCGGTAGGATTTCAAAATACTAAAGCATCAGTTGATAATAGTTTCCACAACCAATCTAAAATGGAACGGTTTACATTCAGCCGTCATACATCATACTATCGTTTATCTCATTCTAAAAAGCACATGGCTATATATCGCAGTTTTGCATGCAAATCTCATCTTGGGTTATTTTTACATTTTACCTCGAAAATACTTATTTTTGTTGTTTAATGAAGTGATTCTCTGTAAACAATTCGATTTTTATTTTGTATTCACGTAAGAAGAGGTCAGAATTATTTTTTTTTTCGCAGAATCAATCATGGGTGACCAAATTTCGAGAATTCGAATAACTTTTTGATTTTACCTCGATTATTCAATTTATAGTTTAACTTTCGGAACTGGTGTATTAAGAAAAAGTTTGAATAAACAACTGCAATAAGTATTTCTTTAGTTATTTTAATGATGAAAGAATTATAGATAAAATACATTTTGAAAATTTTATTCATAAAAGTATATATGCAAAACTTTATCATAATTTGAATCGTTAAAAATTCGAGGAAATCCAAAAAATAAATTTTCTTGAATACAGGGCTATTTGAGCGTAACGCAAGATATAAATGTTTGGCTATTTTTTTATACACTTCCTCTTATAATAAAAAAATCAAATCCCCCATTGAAATTTTGTAAAATTTTGGGTTTATTCCCCCTATTTCTTCTATATCTGCGTCAATAAGACTGAAATAAATTTATAAACTATAAAGCTTCATTAAAAATATAGAGTACATGTTGCATTTTTTATTCATAAAAATAAGCACAATTTCTGCAGATTTCTCAACAAATTAAAAGATAAATTTTTATGCATTTTTTCGATAAAATATTATTTAACTAGAGAAAATTATTGATAATTTATATTTAATACTCAGTTAAAAATAATTTGTATTGCATTGTAGATATAATTAAAAAAAAATAGGTGTTAATTTGAATCTACTTTAAACACACTAATTTCACTGATACATAACAAATAAATTTAAAAATTTTATACAAGATGTATAAATTTTTAACCATGAATGAAATGAATCAGCAAATTAAAACTTATTATATATACCACTTCACAGATAAATGATTTTTAAACTTTAAAGAAATAAAAGGGTGATTATAATATTATTTTAATTGTTTAAGTTTTAGAGAAGTAATCTTTCTTTTTACAATTTATATGCAAAAAAATTAATAAAAATAACCTTAATGAATAAGATTCTAGCAAACCAAAGCTTTGAAACAATATGCAATAATGGAAATACTGAGATTATTATTCTTTGATAAAAATGTGTTGAATTTTGTAACACCTATTGTAAAACAAAGAGTTTATAACAAAATCAAAAGTTGTAGACTTCCGTTACTTTACGTCAAAAGTAAAAAAATATTTTGATAAAAAGATGAAGTTTAATTTAATTCATAGATGATGATTTGGGAAAACTATTATTTTTAGTACAATTAAAAAACCAAAGAAGAATTTTTCTTGAAAAATCCAGATTGTAGATATTCAATTATTATTTTTTTTTTCAGTTTCCAATAAGAGGCTAAGTGATGAGAGAAAAAAAATATAAATATATAATTTACATAGTTTCAATTCTTTTTCTTTTTCTATAAAGATATAGTTGAAGTATATTTCTAAATAATTATTTCTATCAAACAAAAATAAAGAACATAATTTCTGAATAGATATAATAAAACTAGCTTTTCTCATCAGAAACGATACATTATTTTTTGAAGATTCCTTAAATTACTTATTGACTAAAATAAGAAAAGCAGTATTCCCAGTTCCAGGATGAGCATTTAGTCCAGTCACTGATGTTTATAATTAAATTGTATACTGAGACCTAAAAATTCTTTGAAGAACTCTAAAAGCATAATTATCGATTAAAATCAATCAAAAGAATATTCCCAGTCTCATGATGTTCTTTTGGTGAATATATTCTTAAATTGTATTGAGTAATATTTAACAAAGAAAAAAAAATGAATATATTTATTAAATTTTATTCAATAATTTAAGCAGAAATACATGAATTTCAGCAACAAGTTTCTTTTTTACAAACAACAAAAAATATAAATAGCAGATCCATTAAGATAAAAAATAAAACTGTAAATTTTTTTTTTTAAAACAATACTGTACTTGCAAATGTACATTATAATTTTTGCATTATATGCTGTTTTTACCACTAGCAATTATAAGTAAAAAAATAAAATACTACAATCATTGTAAATGAGACCAATATGCACAATGTTTAAAAAAAAGTTTCAACAGTTTGGTATTTTCTTGTCCATACACAATACAATACAATGCATGATTAATAAAGTAAGCTCACAATTATTACATATCTAGCTCATAATAAATTTAAGCAAAAATTTAAGAATTTTAGTATATTATACTACATAAAATAAATTCCTTTTTGATAAGCAAACTATTTTAAAATAAAATGAATAACATATGTAAAATAGATTTCACAACAATTTATTTTTAACAAGCGCTGACACCTTGAGTACATGAAGACTTGGTTAGTTTTATGCCATTTTCCATCCAAGCTTGAACCCAAACAGTCACATTACAGATATTTGGGGCCTGAAATAAAAAGTAAATAGTTGATCCCATTGAAAGGTAAGTTATAAGTTTAAATCAAGATTTTCCTTTTAATATCATACAATTAACATAAAATTATAATACAAGGCAAATGTGGTTTTCACTAAAAGTCACTTTTTTATCACTATTCAAAAATATTTTAATGGAACCCTCCTGTTTTCGTTTCTTTTCACATTCTTTAAATTCATGTTTCTTTTCACATTCTACAAAATATATTTTGACAAATTTAACAAATTTTAAAGATTTGGTCAAAATATTGAATTAAATTTTAAAATGCTATTAGCACATCTTTTAAATTTGTTTTATAGTTAAATTTATGATTTAATTTATTTGAATTTTCTTTTTTAGTAAACCATAAGTATTGAGATAAATTATGACATTAGTTATAAGACTTGTTATAAAAAAGAAAAATAACTACAATTAATTAATAATTAAAAATAAATACATAACAATTTTAATTAAAAATTCATTAAATTTAACAGCACTTAAGTTTACTATTCAATACTAAAAATTCGTCTGAAACAGAAATTAAAGATTCTGACGATTTGATGGTTTAAGTCAGCTTTTAACATTAGATATCCAACTCTGACAGGGAAAACAAAAAGCAATTAAGATTTTTTTATGCATAAATATAACTTTAGGTTCCATTTATTTAATATAGAACATTTTTTCTTTAGCATAGTATTAGTTAATAATTGGCAATTTAATAATATTGTATAAGTAAGCAAAATGAAAATTTAAATTAAATAATATGAACATTTTTTAAATAAAATTATTGTTTCGGAATAACACCACTACCATACTTACACCACTGTTTCTAATAATGAACAAAGCAACTATGGTGAAAACTATAAGACTCTATATAATGCAAATTTTAAAAGTAAATTTAATTTTTTTTAATATTGAAAACATATGATTTTGTTTTAACCATACAGATTTTTCAGATGTTTTAGCAAAGCAGTAGTAAATTAAAATTTTACATTTAGCTATAACTAATTAAAATAAAAAGTAATTGGTCTCTTTAAAATTCTGACCAATATTCAAACAAACATTTTAACAAGCAATTTGATTTCAAATATAGTAACAAAACTGAACAGAGAACTTACCCCACATTCTAATAAAGGGCACTCATCAATATTAAGCTGAGTAGAATTTCCATTCTTCTTACATTCGGTGGGAGCCATAGTGATTGTCATTTTATAATTCATTCCAGAAACCACCTGTAAAAATATTAATATAAAGAAATATACAATTACAGGCCAAAAGGTACTCTTTTGTCATATACTTTTGGTTTAAGTCTTGTATTACACTTTATAACTTTCTTTTTTTTAAGGAAATTTGATTCCACAGCCAAAGATGTCTAAATCAATGATCAATAAAAATCTTAGAAATGTTGTGAGAAGATATTTAGAAATCCCACAGTATGAATTAGCACCATGAATTATTCAAAAATGAAAATCATGTAAGTTGGAAGTCTTATGTGCTTAAAATTTTAATAGTGGATCAGAAAACTATATATATATATCCAAAAATTGGCAGATATTAAAAAGTGTTTACATTAAAAACAAATGATACAAAGCATGAGATATATATTTAATAATATTCTCAAACTTTGCAAACCATAATCTTGATCTATTTGAATGTTCAGGTTCATTTTGATTTGTTTATTGCTCAACAGTCATCTTTTGTATGCAAAGGCTGATTAGATCAAAACTTATACTTTAAAATGTATTCTAAACAATTACGAACACCTAAACCTGAGGTGGAAACTGAAACCACAAATTGTTGAACTAAAGATCAGAGCAATTCTTTAATTGGATAGGATGACTTGAAAAAAATTATTAAAGCAAAGGGATAAAAATGTAGTCATTAGTAACATCTTAGATTTAGAAATTCGCAAAATTTTCAAGATAAATGGACTAATAAACATATTTTTATGACTATATAAATATTTTCACACAGCACTGCTGAAACAAAATGCTGACAGTTGGGAAAAGTAAGTAAAATGTATGCATCATTATATTAATACTTTGCACACCTAAAAATTTTAATAAAGTCTATTTTGAGACAGTTTAATTGAAAGAGACTAACCTGGTTTACAGATTGATATAATAACTCTGAAGAGATTCAACATCAATCTGTAATTTTACTATTACATTGAAGATTTTAACCTCAATAAATTAACATGTTTTTAAAAAGGGAGCTAAAAGCAAGTTTTGTTTCAGTTCGAAGAGTAAATTGCTAAAATATTTCTTTTATCAAATTAATATTTATCAAATGAATTGAAAAAATGAGCAAAATAAATATTTATCAAATAAATTGAAATATTTGGTACTTATTTATTTTTATAACTGTCATTGTTGAAAAAATGCCCTAGATAATCACTAACATGTTTAACATTTGGAATATATTTATTATTAGCACACTTTTTGCAGATGCTTTAATTCTCTGGTCACCTTTAATGAAGCATTGAAGATATCTTTTCCAACTCTAGATGGTAAAAATCATCATCTCTAAGAGGTAAAATTCAAGGTTCTGTTTAATTGCACATTGTTATTTCTAGGATTCTCAATTTATTGCAATATTCTGTGTGTAAGCATGAGTATTCATAATTAAAGTACACTAATCTTCAGTCTCTACCAATTGCTTTGAAGTAAATCAGAGCAAAATTTTCACTAGTAGTAGAGGCTAGTTTTATGTTCTTTATAATATTAATCAGCCAGATCTATGAATTCACAAACTCTTTGTACAATGATAAGTGAATGATTATAAAAATTGTTTATTGGCCAAGAACAGCAATATTTTTGTGACAAATATAAACAATTAATACATTTAGTCCAAAAAAAAATTTAATACCTTGACTGCAATTTAATGGAATTCAAATGAAGCACTGTTATAATGTGATCCATAAATAACTAATTTCCTATATTTGTCTTCAAGTTTAAATGCTTCTTATATCTTCATCAAATGAATCAGTTGCCATCACAATGACAATTTAAGTTTTAATTTATCCTCAGATATGTTATTCAGTTATAATTCACAAATTTATTCTTGAATAAAACAAACATGAGAAAAATTAATTTTAGTTCAAACATATAAAAGTCAATTATAAGAAAATCATATCTTACTAAAAATATAAGGAAAATTAATAAGTTTTCACATAAAATAGGAACACCTGTGATATGTGACTTTTGTTCTAAAGAACATAACTATGGCTTTTATTAAAAGTAGGTCTATTTTTTTTTCAATTGAACTTTCCAAAAAACTAAGAGTTTGACAAAAAATATTTTTACAGTATTTTTTATTTCATAAAGTTTTCCTTTATTCCTCCTTTTCAAATGCAACTAAAATTAGTAGTAAAAATGCAAACTTTCAACCTATTCTTACTTTTTTTAAAAAGAAAAACACACTTTTGAAGAAAATGCACCAGAATAATATTTTTCAAAATACATAACATCACAACAGATGTGCATATAGAAATACAACATTCATTTTCTGTTTAATAATGGCTGAGATCAAGAGCAGGACCATCCACTCAATGAATGTGATACTATCAGTGAAATTTAAACATTTCTAATTGATATAGAAGGTAACAATATTAAAATTTCAAAACTTTTTCTGGTAAATTCAGTTGGTTAAGCCCAGATAAATGGATGAAATCATTTTAGGTACTGGTGATAACAACAGAGGAAAAATATTGGACTGTTGGGGACACGGCAATTATGGGAACTCTGTAAAAATAATGGGAATAAAGCATTGTTTTAAAATAATTAAAAATTAAACTACTGAAGCAACTATAATTTCTGACTGTCTAGCAATAACAGCAAAATCTAAGATTTATAAAAATCTCAGGAATTTCACTAGTGACAGATTGAGTCTTTCTCCTCTGGTTTATTAATCTTGATAAATAACATTATTAATAATTACTATTGCAAAATTATGATGTTTAAACAATGTTAAATACATAACAAGCTTGTTAACAAAACATAAATATTCTTACTTAAAAATAAACTACAAATGAATCATCAATTAATAATAAATAAAATGAATCAGTTTTGCAAATATATTTAAATGAAACACCTGCTAATCATACATTAGGTTTACAGAAAATTACGAAGATTCTTTCAAATGTGTGTTAATTTCTTTATCCGATTTTAAAAGCAGTAAAGAAAGTATAAACATATTAATAGTTTTAATATGAGTTACTTGGTTTAAGAATTTAAAATATTAGAAAATGGATAGAAAAATTTAACGAGTATAATTATTTATTTACTATTATGTTTCACGTACCTGTTTTTCAACATTAGAAATACGGGTCAATTTCAAATGATGAAGGGAATTTGAAGAAGCGGAAACTTTAGCTGTAGCAAACTTAGCATACTTTTGAATTGATTCCGAATTCGGATTCAATTCCTTTTGCCACCCACCAGTCATCATAGACGCAGCTAAACACAGCATACTCAAGCAGATTAAAATTTTCAAACTTACACCCATGTTGGCAAGTTTAGTTTTTATCTAAATCAAATTAACTTGTAAGCTTCAATGACCTATAAACTTCTAATGCGTACAGCCGCTTAAAGCTCGTGAGCTCTACACAAATATATCTCGTTAATGCGAGATGTTTACTAACAAACGTTATTTCCGGTTACTAGTGTTCCTAATTTCATATTGTCATCGTAATCGTTCATAAGAGAAAAACCTTCTCTTCTTGTGGGGACATTCAAGCAGGCCGATTTCAATGAAATTCTAGAATGATGCAATAAAATGTTGAAAGTAATTTCAGAGACAATCATCAATCATGCAAGGACATATGTTAGGGAATACGCGCATGAATAAAAGCAATGCAGAGAAAAAACGCAATCATGAATAAATGCAGAATAACAATTTGGTTCAAAAATGTATTATTTGGAAATGCTGCAACATGTTTAAATATGGCATTGGTCTTTTGTCTTATCCTGTCTTCTGGTGAATATACGAGTTCGTACACACCTCTTTTCTATCTTGTCTTGTCTTGTGGTGACTGCACACCTGCTTTTCAATGAAGATACAATCCATAAGAATGTCCCATAATAACTGTAGAAGTGATGCACTTAAATCTCGGATAAGAAAAGGAGACTTTGGACTCCCAGCAAAACTTAAAGAGTGTTTCATACACAATCGATCGAGTTTATGTCAAAAGAGAATACTAAATGTTCCATGCATTGCATTGTTTGTACAGTTTCAAACACATTTTCTATAAGATGAGTTGCATAATTTTTTTAACTATCATGCCTCAAAAGAAAGAAATTTAGAATTGGTGAAGATTAGGTATGGTATGTGATCGCGTAATTTCTCCTTTAAATACATTTGAACTATCGCATTGTTATTTTCGGTGATACCTCAAATAGCAAAATAGCTTGGCCCTATATTGCCTAATCGTGGCTATGGTATGTTATCGTTATTTCTCATTTAAATACATTTGAATTATCACATTGTTATTTTAGGTGATATTCAAACAACCATGTAGGTCTTTACGTTTACCTATGATTGAGATACTACTGTACTTGATAGATTATATGTTTACACATGCATGTAATCTTTTCAAGAATGAATATTAGAATAAGAAAAAAGCCTTGTGTTGCATTTCAAACTAAACCAAGACTTGTAAATAAACAGGATTTGACTCCAATCATTTTACACCAAATTTCAGTGTAAAGCAATTCGTATGTTCTACCAGCTTTTGTGATCATTTTAATATAGCTATTCAAATGAGTTCATAAAAGTCCATCAGATTTCTAATGAAATCTGAAGTCATTTACTTTGAGAGCTTTAATTTATTACCAAAAAACAGCAATGTTATGAAACAGAAAACAAAAAAGAAAAAAATCAGCAAATAGAACTGTTTATTTAGTCTCAATGAGTTGTTAAGTGTCGGTCATTATTAGCACCTTGTCTGATCGATAGATAGATTTTAGATGCAATTTTCTATTGGTTTGAGTAATTATTAGGAATCTGGCATTTTTTACTTTTTGTAACATTGTATTTTAAGCGCTTTTAAGTCCTATGATTAATATCTGTTCTGTTTATTTAGGCATAAGGAAAATATACAATATTTATATAGTTTGATGATTTTCTAAGTAAGTATTTTTATAATTTGAGGTGGAGATGGAACAGAAAAACTCCATACTTGGCATATAACTCAAGAGGTATTGAATCATTTGGAAGAAACTGTATTATTATCTATTTATGGGTCCCAGCAGTCATTTATGATCATAATAGATCATCTGTTCAGTCGGGTACTAAACTCGCTACCTTCCAGTAACGACAACAATGTCTTTCCGCATCAGACCATTATGACCTATTCCATAACTTAGAAGTGATATAACTTACTACAAAAACAGGTTATTTGTCTTGGTACAGGACTCCAAGCAAAATAGTAAAAAAATATAACATTGATTTTGCAATATTTTTATGATTTTATTTCTTAAAAAGATGAAACAAATGATTTATACAAATTAATAAATAAAGAAATTGGCTTTCTAAAAATAATGAACTGCATTTATTGACCCAGTTATAGTCATAGAAAATCAAGAGCTAAGTAAATACAAATAAACTATCGGGTCAACTGAGGCATCAAAATGAAAGATTAAAAGGAAATATATCATGAGATTGTTGAAGAAAAAGAATTTTTAAATCTCATATTTCATATAAAAATTTTAGCTTTGCATGTAAATAAATGAAAAAAGTCAATCATGTATTTGATTGACCCAATGAGACTCATATACACTGCTGGACAATTGCTAAGGACGGATCACAAATTGCAATGTAGCATAACATTAAGCGAGACACATGAGGCCTAGTAGGATAAAATATAGTAGCAAAACTGTTCAGACATTAGAATAAAGAATATTCATTGTTCTGGAAAGAACAAAAGCTGTGAAACATTTGAAAGAAAAAAAATGATCATTTAATGCTGCATACGAAAAAATGGAACAATGCATCTAAAAGTCAGCAGGCACCTCCAAGAAAGGTATCAGTACGGGATATGTCCACTGCGGAGTGTGATGCAACATTCCACACGTCGTATCATACTTTGCACAACATTATCCAGCAGCTGTTGAGGCAATTTATCCCATTCCTCTAGGAGTGCACGGAAGACGGTGTTCTTGTTTGTCGGAGGATAGTTTAGACCAGCAGTTTGCCTCCCAGAAGCATCCCACACATTTTCAATGAGGTTTAGATCTGGAGAACGTGATAGCCATACGAGGCGTTGAATACCCTCACTGTCTAGACACTCCTGAACAGCAAGTGTTCAATAACATGTTGCGTTGTTGTCCATAAAAACAAATTTATCACCGACAGCACCACGGAAAAGACGAACATGAGGAAGTAGAACTTCATTAATGTATCGTTGGCCGGTCATAGTGCCATTCGCAACCACATGTATGGGCATGCGGCCATTGATCACGATGCTGGCCCACTCCATGACACTGCATGTTGGATACCGGTCCCTTTCCTGGATATTTTCTGGACGATAAGCAGTACCGCTCTCGCGCCAGATCAGTTGACGTCAACAATCCGATGACAGACTGAACCTACTCTCATCTGAGAATAGTACGTATGCCCAGTCCTGTTCAGTCCAATTGCGATGCTCACGACACCATTGCAAACGGGCAGTACAGTGCTGTCTGGTCAATGGGACACACACAACAGGTCTGCGGGCGTATAGTCCTCCTCCCCTCAAACGTCTGGCAACAGTGTTTCGGGAGATCTGCTTTCCTGAGTCAGCAAGAAACTGATTTGCCACCTGCTGAGCTGTGGAGCGCCTGTTCCTTTTTGCTGATAGGACGATAAATATCTGTCTTCTGCAGGCGTCGTACTTCTAACACGACCTATCCGTGCCGCCTACTACACATTCCAGTAGTTTTAAATGACTTCCACAGCCGTAAAACAACGCTATGAGCGATGTCGAACTCCCTGGCAACATCTGTTATTTTTCGCCCTGCTTCGATCTTTCCAATAATTCGGCCACGCATAAAATCATCTAAGTGATGTCGGGAACACATGCCAAAAATTTTAAATTCGTCTATTAAATCTTTCCTGTAAAACTTTGACTTGAAACAACAACTGTCCACACGCATCAAAACCTTAAAGCTCTTATTAACGCTATCACGTGATGAACAGACGTGGAAAAAAAATTTGCTTACGCATACTTCTTACTATACTCCGCACTTATCGTAATTTTCCACATTTTGCTTCCTTTCATTTTGTGGTTACTATGGATGATAGTGTTATCCGTCCTTAGCAATTGTCCAGCAGTGTATATACATTTAATATATAATCAAAATGTTTTTCAGCATTAAGCAACAGGACTACAAGATTATTTTTTAAAAATTAATTAAATAGCACTAATTATTTTAAGAAACCATTTCATTTTATTAATTTCTTTAATTCATTCTTTTCACTATATTGAAAATAATGAATAATTTTCTATAAAATATTTTTTGTAAAGAAATGCTTTAAAAACATTGTTTTATAGCTATAGGAAGCTGATCCTCTTCTAAGTCTACATAGTTTTGTTGATGTCGCCTCTTACATATTTGTATAGCACTTATTAATTGATTTAAGAGATTAATCATTAAATATAGCATACCTATATCTAATAAAATGCTACAATAGTTGTATTTTATTCGATACTGCTACTCTTATACAATACAACATCATTCCGTATGAAACTTCATGAAATTAATTATATTGATATATTTAATGTCTGTCTTCTGATCTTAACTTCTTCCAATCAATTCTGAATAGTTGCCCTTGATATTACTTGATCTCTATAAATTGCATCAATTTGTTGAAAGGATCGCTCATGACATACCCTAGCTGTTTCTATTATCCCTGAATTTTTCCGCCCATCTCAATGAGGGGAATGTTGGATTGAACTTTCTTTGAGCCATTGACTTAGAACATTTCATCTATCACATGGTTAAGTTGTCAGTTCAGCCAATCAGTCTGTCAAGGAATCCTGATGCCAAATTATCAACGTTAGGCACCTGCTCATCCATTATAAAAGATATTTTTAGTAAGGTAACTTTCATGTCAATGCCATTAAAGCTGCCTCATCCGACTTGTCAATCTGTAAATATCTATCATTGGCTTTTTTATTTCCACATATAACGAAATTCATATTCTCTGTGCGTGCTTCTACATTTACGTATGATCGCGAACCTCATTTTCATGCTACATTTCTTAGTTGTGGCTTGTTACTTATGATATATTTATTAGAAATAAAAATGACAATTTTTATAATTTTTATAGCGTTTATCTTGGTTTCATGATTTTATCATATCTATGTGAGTTCAAAAATACTTGATTCTTATTTCTCACTGAAAAGTTTGAGGAAAAAATAAAGGACCGTAAAATTTTTATTCTGTTTGGGACTAATATTCTTTTAAACTTGCTAAGAAACTAAAATGTTAAAAATTTGTTTCACCTACGTAGGTGCATAAAGTACTTTCACCTGCATAAAGTACCTTATGAAATTGACATGTTGCCAATAGTTATTGCTGGCACATTTTCCCCAACAAATTAAAAAATTACAAATTAATTTTTGTTATATTTTATTATCAGATGTACCTTGAAAATTAAAATGGGGAATTTTACATAAAAGGATTTTATAAATTTTTTGAATTAAAAAAAGATTTTTCATTTGTTTTAATTTTAAAATTTATTGCAAAATAGATGAATGAAATAGGAACTGTTTTAGAATTTTTTTAAAAGATAAAATTATAAAACATTCAAGCATAAGTAATCTCGAGGTTTATATAGTAGTTCTCTTCTAAATTCTGACTAGAAGAGAATAAGAAGCCAGGTTTATTCATTTATATATGCGCATTCACATGATTACTACTTGTCGAAATATGCTGATAGTTTCGATAAAAGTTGTATCACGTGGAGAAGTTCTGGATTTTCGAAGAGCAGCCTACTTGGAAAATGAGGAAAAGCGCTCTACCTCATGTAACATATGAGAGATAAATAAAATTTTCGATTTTCAACTGGTATACTTGAAAAATTTATTATATTTTCTAAGCATTAAGTTGATTGATAGTTACAATATTGCTATATTAAACAAACCAGGTAAAATATGAAATTCTAAAATGTAAATATTTTAAAATAATCATTACTAAATATTGGTAAAGGATTTTCAATTTGAATATATGATGTGTTATTTCACTCAACTATCTTATACCAACCACGTTCTAGTTGGAGAATTTCAGCTTGAAGTTCATAACGTTTGCAATCATTCCAACAAAAAATGATAGCTATCGATTACGAAACTCCAAAATATCGATAAATCAATGGAAATTGATTCGGTATGGGCCTACACTTGTTTCCATGATAGTTTTGTAAACAGTGAGATCACTTTATGGACTATCATAAAGCTTACACTGAAAGTTTAAAGTATATTTCATAAAACATATATTTTTCTTTTAGAGCTAGCAAGTTACTGTATACTCTCCTCATCCTGCTTTATTGCTGTAAAAATTAATTTTGGAATTAATTTTAAAATGAAATACAGAGTCATACTCGCACTTAATATTTCTAATTAATATGCAAGGCATAACAAAGCCATGATGTCTATTCACTGAAAGGAACAATAAGTCAAATTTAATCTTACTGAATTTATTACTAGATATATGTTGCGCTTCGATTTTTTATCATCTCTACTTAAAGGAACTTCTAGAAAAAGTTTGAACTAGTTTGATTCCGATTATAATTTTAAGCTCAAATCAATAAAAATATTTCATAGTAATCAAAAATTTGGTATTACAAATATAAGGAAATTCAAACTTACCAACACGGTGACTCTTTGAAAACTTCTTGATATATTAATAAATTGGTTGCGATTAAACTTCAAGAATAGAAGTTTCACAAAATTATTGGAATTCAGGAACAGTAATCTCAATCAGTAAGAAAATTGATAAACAAAAGCGCAATTAAACAGCTTAGAAAAATAGGTAGTCATGTTAGTTCAACTCGCTATGATATATTTTGGCAAAATCTTGGCATGCCCAAGATTGTTTGTTATTTGGCTAACTTTCTAGGACCATAGCTTATTATGGCAGATTGGAAAAATTTGGCATCCTCTATTGGTCGAAAATTGGCTTATCTTGGCATGCCTAATATTGTTGAAGATGTAGCGCCCATTATAGGTCCATTATTGGGCTTATCTTGGTATGCTGTATATTGGGGAAAACTTGACGCCAATCATTGGTTCATTATTGGGGTTATCTTGAAAAGATTGCCAATATTGGCCCAAGCAATTTTGCTACTTGGGTTTACATCGAATTTAAATCTCTGGAAACTTACTATTCCAAATAAAATAAGTTCTGACATTTTTCTTCCCAATTACTGGACATACTTAAAGTGCTGATACATCAAGTAATTTGAAATGATACTTAAAGGCATTTTCGGTAGAAAAATTATAATTTTAACTTGTGTATATATAACTTGTGTAGATAACCCTCAAGAAATTTTTATTCTGCAATAAAGCACGATTCATCAATTCAGAAATATATATATGGCTGTTTTTGTAATATGTATTTTTCTTCGTTGAATCATCTAGTAATTTTTAAATTGCTGGGTGTTACCAATAAATTAATACTAAAACTTACGACAGCTAAACGTTCATAGTTTCCATCAATGTAACAGACTTTAGAGGGATAATGTACAGAAACTTATTACTCACTAGAAATAAGGATTAAACATTTGCTTTTAAATCATATTTAGAAATATATAAAATTTTCAACTAATTGTGTGATCCTGCAAAATAATTCTGTATCTTCTGATCATAAGACAGAAGTAAAAAAAATTTTGAAAAGCTGATATTGAGTAGATTTTATTTTTTTAACACCCTATTATCAAAATTTATCTATTGGTCTTAAGCGAATGATATATGTAAAATAAAAATTAAAAAAAAACAGGTGGAATGCATATTTTTTATATTTATACCTTATTTTTTTGACAATTGATAAAAACTTCCTTGTATGGGTGCCAGGGCACAAAGGTATTGAAGGTAATGAAAGGGCTGATGACCTTGCTAAACAACGATCATCTTTTGTTCCCATTGGTGCAGAACCTTTTTGTGGGATCAATTTGAAGACCGCAAAAACCAATGTTCTTAGATGGGAAAAACGGAAGATGTATGAAGCTTGGCTCAACACTACTGGTCAAACCCACGCTAAAAGTATGATCTGTGGATCATCAGCTAGAATTGCCTCTGATATTCTTAGATGCTCTAGGCAGGAGATACGTTTATTCGTAGGCTTCATAACTGGGCACTACTATTTCAGAAAACACCTCCATAAAATGGGACTGTTTCAGCAAGACCCTATCAGCAAGAAATGCCATACGCAAGAGGAAACGGTCAAGCATATCATTTATGAATGCGAAGCTCTTGCCCTCCCTAGATTAACTTCTTTAGGCATTATCCATACTAGAGAGTTATACTTAGACTCCATTAAAGAGTTATTAGACATTAATAATAAAGTGGGTAAACCGAGTAACTGGAACTAGGAAACATTGGGTTTGGAGTTAATGGTACAAAATGCTGGTTAAAGCAGAGGTGCCAATGACATACAAACCCAACCTTAAGATGAAAAAGAAGAAGAGAAGAAGATAAAAACTTATATCAGGAAATCTTGTGGAAACTTGCGAAGACGAACTTTTGATTCGATCAAGTAAAGTCATGATCGATAAAGATTATGCTTTTGCCATGAGACACCAATCCAGATAGAGTGATTTACAAAATGAAACATCAACTATTATGTAATTTGCAATAATATTTTCTTTTTCTTACTTCCAAGTGAAACAATCCAGAGATGTTTTACTTGACAGTATTTTCATTTCACCATAAGTTTGCGCATAAGTGTTGAATCAAATGCACTATACTTTGATTGGTGCGCCCAACTAACTCAAGTACTGTGACATAAGGTCAGATTATTAAATAGTTCATTAACGTAGTCGTATTGTGCTAATTTCTATAAGAAAATGATATTAAGATGACTATTATTTTATATGATGGGGTCGTGATAGGCTGGTGAGTAACGAACAATATGTGTATCTGATCTTATATATTTGTCCAAGCAGAAAGCTATTAATGTTAAGGAATTAAAAGATATAAGTGCATTGAATATTGTGGTGAATCCCAGAGTTTTGCGCCATCACCCCCACGAAATTCTTGAAACCCTTGTAAGAGGGATCAGTAGTGAGCAGTATGCCCTTTGTACACGAGTGGAAGTTTTAGAATGTCTGTGTCATAGTAAAGGTAAAGGCAATTAATAAAATTGTTTGACGGAGATAATACCGTGTTGGTGACGTTTATTTTAACATAACATAATAATCTCTTCATTGATAACTATAATATACAGATTTACACAACACCTGCTTTAAAATTATCTGGAAATTTTTGCCTGTTGTAGAAGGTGGACAGAAACTACTGATGCTCTTTTAATGTCGCAGTAGTGTTTTTAAAGTGGTGGTGATTTATTACAGAGATGCGTCTTCTTATGGCGTGTTCCGAAAAGAGCGAGAGAGGAATCTCAGATAAGTGTTTTTTTTTTAATTTATTTCTATTTCTTTATTCTGTGCTTTCGCTTTGAATCTAAAATGCGTAATTTTTCTGATTCCAATATCATATTCGATTCCATTATTGCTTTCATTTTTCTTATTTAAGTAAAATTATTTTATTACTTGAAATGTATTTTGAAAATATACAAAGACAGGGAGTTTTGCATCTGTTTATTAAAAAATACCTTTAAGTTGTCAAGCTAAATATTTTAAAATGACCAAAGTTAACAATTAAGCAATTTTCCTTCAAAATTTAAAATTTGACGATTAAGTGTAGAACAGCAGTTTAAGTTAATGAGCGAACACTGTATCTAAATCTTGAGATGGTTACAATTATGAATCTATTTTAATTTGTTTTAACTATAACTTAAAAAAATATCATATGATATTTGATGATGAATTCAATATAATGGAAAATTTTTAAATAAATGTTAGAATGTTTAGGTAAATATAATACTTCAGTTTATTTTTTACATTTAAGTCAAACATTTAGCTTATTCTTATTTAAACTAACATAATTATTCAGCAACAAGTTTGTATAATAGATCTCTTTTAAAAATAGACATATAAATTAGGAATTATTTAATTATATAGTACATTCATTGGTACATATAAATAATGAGAATGGTATCACATTTTATGATAAGAATTGTTGCACAGCAATCACGTTGACGATGCATGTTTAGAGAAAACATTAAATTGCGTTGATTAGAGTTACCGCAAGTCTAGCCACGTGGAATAATTATCTCAATTTCAGAATAAAATCGCATAGCTTTGTTTTAAAAAGAATGTATTTAACAGGAAAACAACTCTTAGAATGTAAGTACAGATATTATTTCTTATTTTTATGAAAACATTTTAATATTTTTAAAACTATGATATTGTTATTGTAATAAAAAATAAATACACCATTCCCTTAATACTTCACTTATTAGATTTTATAGAAAACAGCTTAAGAAAGTCTTTCATTTTATCGCATATAAAAAATGATCAATTTAGTTTTTATCACATTAAGAAATTCTAACATTTTGCTTCAAATTTTAGGTTCATAACAATAAAAAAGCATTCGTTTTTGCTGTCTATAGTTTGTGAATTGATATAAAAATTTAGTTATAGTAGGGATTTACAAGCACTTGTGTGTGTGTGTGTGAAGGATTTATTTGTAAAAATTAGATAATTTTCTATAATCAGTTGTCATAATTAATTACATTTTCGGTAGCTTTTGCAGCATAAAGCAATTTTTGTGTTTAATCATAAATAAGAAAATCATCAAAATACTTTTAAGTAACTTTGTTAACAAGTTATATTTTTTTTAGGTTAAAGTTTGTTGAACTTCCTTATATATGTATATAAAATTCTCTGAAGTAATATAGACCTTGAAACATAGTTGGACTCAAAATACTTGAAGTCTTCATTTGTAAAAGTCAGATATATTTTTAATAATTATTTTCTAAAATAAAAACTACATTTTAAAATTATATTCGACAAAGTAAATTTCTTAGAAACTAGTTAAATTTACTACACAAAAATCAGTAATCAGTTAAATAAAATAAACATTGTTTAAAAACACATGTTTAAGACGCATGATTATGAAAATTCTGATTTGTTTACCACTCATCGTTCTTTTTTTTTTGTACATGAGGTCTAATTAAGGACGGAAATAAAGTGGATTCCGAACCACTACTAATATCCAAGCTCAAATATGAGGAAAATTCTAATATTAGAATGAAAACTCAAATTAACAAGAATTTTTTTTTAATTTTGAAATTTAAAGAAGTACAGGTTTTTTCATTTTGCTTAATTAGATTTAAATAGATTATTTTTATAGAAAATTATAAAACATTTCTTATAAGCAAAACAGTTATATTTAGAATGAATTCATTCATTAAATGCAAAGGGTAAAAAAATATATCTTAAATATATTATTGAATGATTTAAGCAAATAACACTTTGTGTATGAAAATGTTATAAAGAAATTGCATTATATGCGATTATAGAAAACATCTTTTAAAAAGGCAAGCGTGATAAAAATCTTTTATAAAATTCATTAAGAAGATTTTTGTAACTTGACTCGGTATAAATAAGTTAATAAATATTGAATATTATTTATAAAATATATAACACCACAAAGATATCTTTTTCATACGTTTCTGAATAAAAAAAGTTTATCAATAGTTATTAATTTTAAGCTTTAGTTATGTTAGTAAAATTCAATTAACTTGTATTCATAAGATAGCAAATTAACATTTAAGGCTTAAAACAAACTTAATCACAAATCCTCTCAATTAAAAACCATGCAAATATATTTTAAACTGAAAATAGGACTAGTTGAAACATTTCTACATTCATTAAATTTATTAAAGTTTACACGAAGACTAATAAATTATATATTTCCTCTAAATAGTTTAATCAGTGAATGTAATAGGATAGATAATATGTTGTATTAAAAATAGGCTTCGAATATTTATATGATGTATAATTTATATCAAGTTTGACAAATAAATACGAATCTTATCTAAACAAGTTGTATGTTTCATTAAGAACTTTGAAAAACTGTAAATAAAATTTTTCGTATAATTTCTAATTCTAAATTCAAATAATTTAAAAATATCGATAATTTGATTTGAAAAATCTCAATTGAACAATTTCTAAGCTATAGAAAATCTAAAAGTCGTTTTCAATAATATTATCCCAGTGATAAAAATCATGGAAATTATTATTAAGCGAAGATTATTTTAATATTTTAACGTATAGTTACTCAATTGCAAAGTACTTAAATATTGTATACTAATAACAAAATTATATGGTAATAAAGAAATTTTACACTTGAAAAGTATTATAATCGTTAAAATATTATTGCTAATAAATATCGCTATTGTAATCGTGCAACAAAAGCCTAAAATGATTATTTATCATTAACCAACAAAAGTGCTTATGTTACATTATGTTAAATTTCCGTTCATGTTTTCTTTTATTAGATTAATCAATATTTTTTAATTAAATGCATTTGAGCTACCATACTAGTAGTTTTTAAAATATTTAGCTAAATTGTTAAATATTAGAATACATATTATAAATTATTTAACATTTAAAACAGAAATTTTACTGTATAAATCAATAAATTTTTATAAATTACATTAAAATTGCAATGATCGAATATTAAGCATTAAACTAAATGGTTAGTCAATTTAAATATTCTTTTAAAATCTGTATGAATGACTATTTGTTTTGACTTAACTTTTTGGTACAATGCTTAAAATGATACGAATATTTTATATTGTCAATAAAAATTCCTCAAAAAAAAAAAAAGAGTTTCCTAAAGTGAGTAATTTTATAAATTGATATTCTAAAATTACTTTCTATTAATACTCTAAAAATAAGTTTCTATCTTTCCCAATAATTAAATTTTTTAACCATTCTAAAAAAAGCGACTAAATCTGTATTGTTATTGAATCGAGGATTTATTTCCTTTTAAAATAAAACTCTATGTGTAAATTTTAAATCATGAAAAATATATTCGATTTGAAATTAAATTCCATTACTTTTAAAATAAAAAACTTTATAATTCTTAAATATAAAAATTCTATTTAAAATCACTACAAAAAAAATCCAAGTCCTAATTACTTTTCTGATAATAAATCATAAAAACCATTTCCTAGCGAGACCCGAGTAGCTCAATGGGTGAGATAACGAACTACCACCACTTAGGTGTGAACTTCTGTACCCACAGCAGGCAATGTTCAATTTTTAAAATAAAAATATACAGTTCAAAATTATTCCCTTTGAGGGTAGCATTAGTATCAAAGCTAAGAGGTTTGTAAATTTCTCAATAGATTGCAGCACGATTCATGTATTGCATATGACGTCACACAATCTGCTTAATGATAACACCCTCGTATAAGATCACAAACATATCACGTCACTCTAAACCCTCGTATATGACTTCACTCCTTCTGCGACAATGATAAGACTTGGCTCCACGCTCTAAGTGATGTTGAACTCTCATTTTTATATTACTACCCATAGCCTTCTTCTCAATGAAACTTAATAAAAGTCAACAAAAATAATCCACTTATGACAGAGAATTGCTTGCAGTTTATTCTGAAATTCAAACACTTATTAGAAGGCAGAAATTTTATAATATACGCAGACCAACAACCATTGACTCACACTTTTAAGCAAAACAATAATAAATGTTCTCCCCGGAAATTACGCTATTTAGACTTTATTTCTCAGTATTCAACTGACATTAGGCAGGTGCAAGGTTGTGAGAACGTGTTGCTGATGCACTCAGTAGAATTAAAATCGATTCTATTACAAAATCTCCAAATTTAAGTTTGAAGAATTTGCAAAAGCACAGAAAACTAATACAGAGATACAAAGTTTTTTTTGCAATCTGATACGACCTCTCTTAAACTGGAATTAAAACCTTGTCATTTTTCCTATTATGAATTGATGTGTGACATTTCAAGTGGAACACCGCTTCCTTTTGTACCATTCTGTTTCCGCAAATTGTGATTTTCTATTATTTGCATAATTTTTCTCACCCTGGAATAGCATCAACAATAAAATTAATTTGTTCCCGGTATGTTTGGCCTAAGATGAAACGACAAATAAAATCATGGGTTCAATGCTGTGAACCATGCCAATGATCGAAGGTACAGAGACACAGGAAAACGCCTTTAGGTACTTTCTCTCTTCCAGATGATCGTTTCACACACATCCATGTACATATCGTAGGCTCCTACTTCCCTCTGGTGGTTGCAATTACCTTTTGACAATAATTGACCGTATCACCAAATGGACAGAAGCGATATTCATTTCAGATATTTCTGCAAAGACTGTTTGCCGTGGAATATTCAACAACTAGATTTCACGCTTTGGATGCCCATCCGTAATTACCTCTGACTAAGGATCCCAACTGCGTTGTATGCTGAATTTACTCGCATGTTTAGTTCAGAGATAATTAAAACAACTCCATACCATCCGATTTCAAACGGAAACGTAGAGAAATTTCATCGCCATCTAAAATCAGCAATTAAAGCTAATGACAGGGATTATCTCCGTCTAAATGATAATTAGACGGAGATAATCCCTGTCATTCTTTTGGGCATCTGAACAGCAGTTAAACAAGACTTGCAAATTTCTTGTGCAGAGCTTGTGTATGGTACTATTTTGCGCCTTCCTAGAAACATGGAGGACATGACAGTTATTCCATCCCGTGACCGTGATTTTATCACTAATCACCGAATCGTGATGTAACAATTGAATCTTTTTGTAACATCCGCCCACTGTACAGATCGATTTTATATGCATCTATCGTTGAAATCATACACATGCATTTGTTGAGAATGGAGGACGCACACGTGTGCGTACTCCATTGTGTCAACTCTACTCTGGTCCTTATGAAGTCTTACGACAAACTGACAAGACTGTTACCATTGATCTTAATGGAAAGAAATTTACTGTTTCTCTTGACCTTGTAAAACCGACACATCTTATAGAAACTATCTATACACGGAACACAGTGTTCAACGCCAGCAAACCAATACCTGAGGGTAAAAATTCATCTGTTGGTAAAATGCACAAAACAGTAACCAGATCAGGGAGACGTTTACATTTTCCAAATAAACTTTCCACTACATTACTTATTAATTATTTTAATTAATTCTGTCATTTGTATTTTATATATGATTGTTTCTATGTTTATTCAAATTTTTCAATTTTGTTTGTTCTTTTGAAATTTTGTTGCTATTTTTTTAAAAGTAATATGTATGTGTGTATATGTATTCCATTGGGCTGAATGCCCTCTGTCACTGAGAGGATACTCTGTGGTGAATCCCAGAGTTTTGCACTATCGCCCCCACGAAATTCTTGAAACCCTTGTAAGAGGGATCAGTAGTGAGGAGTATGCTATGCCCTTCGTACACGAGTAGAAATTTTAAAATGTCTGTGTAATAGTAAAGGAAAAGGCAATTAATAAAATTGTTTGATGGAGATAATATCGTGTTGGTGATATTTATTTTAACATAAAATATCTCCTCAATATTACATACGTATCCAATATCTCTTCCCTTTTTAGGCAGAAGATTACCAGATTAAGTGTCGATCTCATTTGCTAATTCAAAAAGATGAGGATTTACTGTGTTAAGTGGTTTCAACTGACAGCAATAAGCATCCAGAAGTATATTGCAATGACTAAACTTTATATAATAAGCCATAAATAGCATAAAGAAAGTGGTTTAAAATAACGAGGTAATTTGTGTTTAGATGTGGAAATTGATGGAAAAGGTCAGCAAGAGAAACTTATCATAAAACCTAATAATAAATTGTAGAAGAAAATCTCCATTAGCGTAAGCGTTGCAATATGTAAAATTGCGAGTGTTACCACCATGAATAATTAGTCAGAAAAATTTGACCAATATCTTGTAATATATGCATTACTGATAAAAAAATAAATCTAAAATTAAAATAAAATAAAAGTGAGAAAAGTGTTGAAAAAAATAACATTTATACATTCAAAAAAGTACTTTTAACTTCTCAAGAACTGATACTTTTGATTTATTTCAGTCATAATTTATGTTGAATATTTGTAAGAGGTCGGAGTATTTTGCTATTATATGGCAGAAAATGTTTCGACTTCTTCCATGATCACGATTCAAAACAATATTGCTCTAGATGGACTTTAATTTTTGTACCACAAATTTCTGTGTATTTTATTTATTTTCATCTCGGAAGCAAATTAGATGAAAGGCATTAAATAGATTTTAATTTTTAAATATATCCTAAAAAATAAAGAGAGAGAATTTCTCGTAATATTATAGTTAACGTAATTCCGTTTAAATTCTTATATAGTTAGTAAAAATTATGTAGTTTCAAACAGTTCATTTACAGGTAATTTTTGTTTGCATATTTTTACAACGTCATAGTATGCAAATTTCCTCATCCTCCATTTACATTATGTAGTATGGGTTTAAAAAATTGGAAAATGACACAGGCTTTTAATGTCATAATCTTCGATATTATGTCAGAATTTTTCAAGGTGCCTATTACCATTCTGAATTTTTGTCTGAAAGCCGCGACTCCTTTCTAAAACAATAATCAACTACCGAGATCGGCCTAAGAGTTGGTGCATTGATATTTAAACTTGCATATCAAATTAACAGTGTTATATTTGTCTTAACAAAAACATAGGTTCTTCCAGCTTGGACGTTTTTAGTAGGTTCTAGTATTGAGCTTGTTACGTTCTCAATACGAAAACAAAGCCTTTTCAATCAATCTCTCCTCTGCTACATTCTCAATCAAACCCATCTCTGCAAATGTTTTAGGATTTTATTCTATAGACTTATATCCCACTGCACAATGTGACGTAACAATAAATTGTTTAGTTTCTTTCACAAATTACTTTTAACAATACGACGGACATTTGGCATGGAAAAGAGTTGACTCAAGACTCCCTATCACACAATGCGTATAATTTTCATAACAATCAATGAAGTTGAAATATATGCTGGAACTCATTTTCTAACTCCCATATCACAGATATTAAGTCTAATCTGGATCAGCATCAAATCACATGAATAATACGAATATGTAAGAGAATGGTGGTTGGCTAGATAAGGGATGTATTCACTAAACACATTAGTGAAATTTTTACGAATCGAGTATTTATATATATTGCAATACTGATGTAAAGTAATAATGAAAGCAGTGTTTATTTAATGCAAAAATGATATAACACAGACAAAATATTGTATAAACGGAATTTAATTCATTATATTTTGTTGAAATGAGTGAAATTGAAGGAGTAGTTAAAACGAAATTATTATGCAATCTCTTTTATGATTTACAGTGCGTACCCAGTAAAATCGTCTTGCCACTATCTTAACTTTGGAACACACGCTGACATTTATAGTAATAAAAAGTGTCGAGTTATAGCAAAGTGCCTATATATAAAACCAGATTTTCGTACCTAGAGAGGTAAAATTAATAAATTCGCATAAAAAAACGTAACAAAATAAAAAATGAATTAACAAGTTGTACAACAGCAATGACGTAGCACTATATATACAACTTGCGCGAACATACATAGAAAAAAAGGCACAAAGCTTATTGGTTTGAAAGCTAATTCGAACGCAACTGCAGAACTAAAAGAAAAGATAGGAGCAACTAGTTGTAACTAAGCACATTTAACTTCGATTATCCATCTGCTCTCTTCAACCACCTGATTACTTTGATAATAGCGAAAATCATTTAGATGAAAAGGATTACATACAAACTCACGGCCAGGAGTTGTTAATTAAATAGCATTCCAAGAAACTTACTAATCTTGGTAAAAAAAAAAAAAAAAACTTTGAAGATTGTTGTGTTAGACATCTTCAACAGATGGTGTGTCGCTCACTCACCTCCAGAGAGGAAATAAAATAAGAGAGAAGGGTTTCTCCAGTTGACGGGTGAAGTTGAATAAAAATTTGTGTACAATTACTTTTATAAATATTTTTCGTATCTATGTCCAATAAATTGAGTGTTGTCCTTACATGTCGGCTAGTTTTTATAAAAATAACTAAGCGAACTACATTTCCACAAGAAATAAAAAGTACAATGCTTTTCAAAATTTGTAGTGTGATGCAGAATGAATTATTAAATATTGTGAATAAAATAGTAAGCAGATAAATTCTTTCTACTTTAATTTTATTGATAAGAATGCTTTTTTAATACAAACGAATATCAATTTGTTAAATGCACATAAGTTTGCCTATCATGATATCAATATACAAAGCATTTCATTAAATTGCATCACATTAGGATTATGAATGGCACACATTTCAATAGTAACAGGCACTTCGATGAGGACAACGTTTTGCAGAAAAATGAAACCTTGCACTGGATTAAAAAAATAAGATAGAAAGTTAAGTGCTTCACATTTTCAATGAAAAGCATTATAAGATTAATAAACATATTTTTTTAAAATTTGAAAACACAGTAAAAAAGGTTTGTTTATTTAATGCAAAATGTTGTCGAATCATATCACCCAGATTGAACACAGCGTTAAACATTTCAAAATTGTAAAAGCACTTAAAAGCAAATTAAATTAGAAAGCATAGCACCAATAAAAACAAATAAATTACAATATTCATTTTTAAAGTTAGAATTACAATTTTCTGGAAGTACAGCATTATAATTACAATACTGAAAGACAAAAGTTATCACAACCAACATTTAATATTAAAAATATACATTATTAACATATATAACTCTTAAATTTTTTAAAATATAACTGAATTAAGAATTTCTTAAATATTAAAATTCTGAAATTACATGTACCTGCCATGAAAATTCAGCTTTGAAAAACTATTGAATGGAAAAAAATATTAAACAGGTAAACTAACACTACATAAAAACCAAATTTTTATATTTGAAAACATTAACATATAAATGTTTCCTTCTAACAAAGTTATTAGTAACAGCATAACAATTGACCAGATTGTTACATGATATATTCTATGAAGCTCATGACTTTTGAATACTGAATTAAAACTTAAACAGATCTAAAATGTTCATAATATTCAACAATGAAAAAATATACATGCAATAAAATGATTTGCGAAGTGATAATGAGTCCTATCTATACAGGAGGTGGACCATCCGGATAACGCAACATGGTACTTAAAGAGCTAGCAAAGTTATTTGTGAAACGACAACTTAGCTCTTCCTCTTCTTTGGGTATTAAAATGGCTGCACCCAATAGCAGCAACAAAATAGCTTGAATGGGAATGGAAGCTCTGGCGACTCTCAGAAGATATTGACAACACTGCCGTATTCTGGTTGGTTGGTTTTCTTCACTGGAATAAAAGAACGACAGTAAAATTTAAAAAAAAATATTTCAAAAGTATGTTACTTTTTACAATTTACAAAACAATTTAAATAAATTTTGATGTTTATAAACAGCAAGCAACAAATATCGAATTAAAATTAAGTTCTCTATATAAAACGGAATATAAAATGGTCTGGTGGGATAAGATACTGTTTCCATATCAGGAAGGTGGTGGGATGTATACCTGATACAAGTTCGAATGTATGTTGTGCTTAAAGAGTTGATACCAGCTAAATGTTCCGAAGCTTCATATCTTTGGTAATGTGAAGAAGAATTTATAACTTGTGTACCAATTTTGCCAATTAATCAGAAATAAAAATTCTAGTTTCATTTAATTTATTTAAAAGGCTTTTATAAACAGAAACAAATAGCTGAAAAAATATCACTATTGCAATATGTGTCCAGCTAAATATTTTACTTGGATTAAGTTTATTTATTTTAATAAACTTAAACCATGTAAAATATTTACTTTTACAGGAAGCTCGATTTTTTAAAGATGTATATTTGATACCTCCCTTTTCCTTTTTCAATTCATATTTTCAAAGATTTAGAACAACAAAATATATGGAAAAACTAAGCTTTGGTAAAGACATTTAAAGTGATTAAATAGAGAAAGATTTTACTTAATTTAAATAAAAATGAAACATTGCATTGGATAAAATATTTATCCCAATTTTCAAGGAACACAATAAGTTACTGAAGTTAAAAATTCCAATAAGAGATGAATTTTCTACAAATTTCCTTCTACAGAATCTTATTTTTAATAGATAACTGAATACAAAATTATACTAAAAATAGAAATCACATCAGGATTTGATATATGCTTATTTTATAAGAATAAAAATTGTATAATTATTTTACATAAATTCTATTTTTACAATAATATCCAAGAGAAAGCTCTAATAAGTAAGAAATTTTAATCTTAAAAGCAATGTACAATAATTTAAATAATAATGTTATATAAAATTTATTAAGCTCAAATCAAAGTCACAAGATTAAAGTGTTTTGAAAATACTTATTCCTCTTCGTTTATGGTATATACTAATCATTTGAAGAAATAGTTTTAAGTTAATTAAAATTACATTAATTTCTTTTAACAAGTATTGCAATACAAGGCACTTGCATAAATCAAAAATGCTATAAATTCAATTGAGCAAATGTATTTCTAGAAAAAAATATACTTACAGGGATTCAGAAGGCGATTCATTCTCACTGTTTGACGATACCTAAAATTATAAATTCAGTAAAAAATTCAAACATAATATTCTAAAATTATTTTTTTGTTTAAAAGATAAAGAGTTGATACCTTTATCTTTTAAAATTCAAGCTTATTTATTTAAACTCACATCAGAATTTTAGATGTATTTAAATTAAAATTTTTTGATTCTTCAGATTCCTTATTGTAAAAATTAATGTAAATAAATACATAAATTTAATACTACAAGTTCTTATCAGAAATAAAATTTGTTTTATAGTTATTTAAAAATAAATATCATTAAGATATAACAAAAATGCAATTACAAACAAACCATATGACTAAAATAATAAGATATTTAAATTTAGAAAAAAATATAACTGTGAATAATTTTACCACATTAAAATTTTATGCTTGTTAATAGAACAACTGAGACATTAAAGAAAAAAACCTTTAAAAATTTTTCGACAATGTGCAAACTTTGTTAATAATTATGCCTGATGCTACTATGGCATTATGATAAAGTATTACAGTGCTATAAAATTATATAATTAGCAAAAACATGCCATATTTGAAATGAACTATTTTCTAGCAAAATCATTAAAACTGTACACGTGAAAATTTTGTTCAAATATTTTAGATTAACAGTCGAATGTCTCAAGAAAAGTCAAGATTCAGTATTTAATATTTTTTATTCTGTTTTTTAAATCTAATCCATAAAATTAGAATGATAATTCAAGTGTCTACAAAGATTAAAATTAAATAGTATTTACAAGAATTTTTTGAACTTAAGTTTATGTTATTTACAATACAAATATAATTATACATTGCATTACAAGTTAAAAAAGATACTTTTTTGTTAAAATGCATTTTAATTATGAGGACAACAAAACTGAAATCATTTTGATTTTATGATAGCGCACAACTCATTTAAGTTATAATTTTGTAATTTATATATATATATATACATTTTTACACATGGAATTGACTTTTTAAAAGTATTTCTGTATAAACATAAAAAGTCTTGAGCATTACATACCATATGACTTGCACATAAATTAGATAAAAACGTCAATCGCTCTGTACATTCAACTAGTAATGATTGAGACTCTTCAAATATGCTTTTAAGTTTCAATTCCACATCAATAAATCTAGGGTCAGGAGCATTGTTTTCGTCATGGAATAATTGACTGGACACTTTTAGCAACATTTTGACTTGTTGTAAACAATTTTCTAGCTGCTGTTTTATAGCCTAAAAATATTTAAAAGTATATAATTTAATAAACATTATTATTAGAAAAACGTACCTTACAAATGTTTTAAAATTTTCAATTAAAAATTAACATCCATTGTTAACAATGGAAGATTAACATATTTAGATAATTATTTTCTTTTTTGTATATGCTTATAAAGATGCAATTTTGATCTTTTAAAACAACTGTTTAAAATATAAAATCTATAATGTTGAAACTTTAAGAATGAAATGAAAAAAATAGATAATTTAAATATTAATCATTAATATAATTAAAAATAATAGATTGACACTGAGTTATCCTATATATATTATATTTTAAAAGTTAATTAAATGTATTTTTTAAGAATATGTTATTTATTAGGGTATTTGCATTTTAGTAACTACTAAAGTATACAGTTATATTTAAATATTTTTATAACTACAATTGTTTTATAAAATAACAAAAAAAATATTTCAGACTTACAAATATTTCAGTATGTTGATCAAACAATTCAATATCATTTTTATCATAAATTGTTGGAACCGAATGCACTTTCTTTTTAGATTCTTCAAGCCAAAGTTCCATTTCTAGTAAAGTATTGTTTAATTCATGGCACTGAAAGAAATCAGTTTGCAGCTTCTTTTGCCATTCTAAAGCATTCAAACACAGTTTATCCCAGTGTTCATTAATTGCCTGAGACAAACATAAATTGATTTAGTTAGATTTATTTTATTATTTGAAAAGAAAGCAATCATATTTTTGTCATGACTGATAAGATTGTTTATGCTAAAATAAAACATACAAAGGATTTTGGCTTTTACAAATGATGCTCACAGTTATTATAAAGAAAAACGTTATATTTAAATATAGTTCATAAATTTTTGATATTGATTCTTTTGATATACAAAAATAAATAATTCAAATGTTTTTGAGAAGGGAAAATTTTTTCTGTGACGATTTGGTAAGGAACAAGAACTGGAAAAGTAGTCCTTATAGACAGCAATATATACCTTTGCAATGCAGATAAAGGATAAACAATTTTCAAAAGATTGTTAGAGTAGAAGCACAAAACAAAATATTGAGCAAAGACAAAAATGTTAACATATATATATAGGGAAATTGTCACAAAAGAAAAAAAAATACTATTAAGAAAAATCATGTCGTTCAACCAATCGTTTAAGGATATAATTTCAAAAAGCTGCATCTAATTTGTTACTGGAAGAAACACAATTGAATAGAAAATTCTAATAAAATTTTCAATGAATAATGCCAGTATTTTATTTTTGTATTGACAAATATTTACTTGTACTTTTAAATAAAATTATTTTACTTTTCTAATAACAAAAACAGTTTTAAATTTAATTTACAGTAATTTACGTTAAATAGTTATACTGATTGGGCAGGACATTTGAGCTGGATGAACAACAATCGGGTGACGAAAAAAATTTCCTTGGCTTGCCCCAATGGCACCAGAAGAGGACGACCGAAACTCCGATGACGTGACTGCCTTGAAAACGACCTAAAAACACTACTGGATGACCTTATTCAAAAATAGGGGGTCCTGGTATGCACTTCTGAGGAAGACAAAAGCCCAGCCTGGGCTGCCAGACCAATGAAAAAAGAAGTAATACTGATAAATTTCATTAGTAATTTTTAGAACTATTTGCAAACTAAAATACCTAAATATTCTTATATTACAAAAATAATAGTAAAGATTCTGATCCTTCAACTAGTTGATTATTCAAATTATATTTAATTATGCTGTATTTTAGATGCATTTTTAGTATTGGAATATTAATAATCATTTAAAATAATCTTGATTATTTTTTTACTAATATACTGAAATTTCACAACAAAAATTTAATCAATAGCACACAAATATTTACATATGATTAATTTCTAAGCATATTAAACAAAAATATACTAAATATTACTGACATGACACATTACAAACTTCAGAGTACTACCAATAATTATCAGCTCAACATGTGCAAAATTACATGCATATTTGTAATAAAAAATTAACATATTTAGTAATATAATAAAAGAGGAAAAGTAAACACAAGGTTAAAAACAGACACTAACTTTCAATTTGTCATTTACAGCAATAAAACTTTCTGTAGATTTTAAAGTAGAACCAAATTTCTGACTAGCTGCATTTAGTGTAATGATCGACTTTTTGTGCATTTTAATTTCTGACACCAAATCCTACAGAAAAGCAAAATCATTATTAAATTTTTAAGACTACATGTCATACACAATTTGTTAGTAAATGATAAATTTGTACCTGATGTTTTTGTAGTAACATAATGAAGTTCTCGATATTGATATCAGAAGATGTTTGAGAAGATAGAGTTTGCAATGCATCAAACAACCATCCTTCAATATTTTTTAATTCTAGTGAAAATTCTTGCCATTTTTGTGCATTTTTAATGGCTCTAAGTTCTTTGTCCAGAGTTTTATTTTCGATTTTTTCCCATCTATTCAACATGTCTAGGTAAAGAAAAGTAATTTATTGAAAATGTGATATTATATAAGAGTATTTTACAAAAAAAGAGGGGAAAAAAAGCAGATTTTGAAGGCAAGTCTAAAAATGTTGTGATGCTAATTAGGTTTTAGTATACCACATTTTCAATAAATTAGAAAAGTAATTTATTAAATATGTGGTATTATATAAGAGTATTTTTCAAAAATAAGAATAAAAATACAGATTTTGACAGCAAGTCTAAAACTATGGTGATGCTAATTTCATTAGCTTTTAACATAATGCAAGTAATGTTACAAGAGATAGAGTAAGTTCAAATAAATAATTAATTCAAGATTAGAAAACAATATCCACAGTAAATGTGTGATAAAAGTACAAACATTATAATCACGAGAAACTTAAAAACATCTATGGAATATTACTTAGAATTAAAAAAATGTTGTGATAATTATTAAAAATAATTATATCCAGAGCATCCTATTTTTTAAATTTCAAACTTTTTAGAAAATATTTTGATCAATCTTATTTTGTGAAAAATAAATTCCAGTATTAACAAATTATTTTAAAAATAATTAATTACTTGAAAAAAGAGATTTTGAATGTTATTTTGATGAACATGAACATATTTATAAGTAAATTAACTTGAAATCTTTGTGAGGTAAAATAAAAATGTTGCAAGCATTTTTAAATTACAATAATTCATAAAAAACCTTCAAGTAAGCAAATATAAATATTTAATTTAATGGCAAATCATCTATTACATTTGTAATTTTTAATGTTTCATTTATATTTTAAAAGCAATGATATTGTTTTTCTATAAACGTGCAAATTTTTAGAATTATTTTTATTTTTAGTTATTTGTTGATAGAAAAATGGTTTTATCCAGAAAATGTGACATTTATGTAAAAGAAAAATTTAATAGAAAGGATCATAAGCTAGAAAATATTCTCCAATTTGATTACTTTTTGTAAGTAATGATTCACTGTAACTTAAAAATCATCAAAAAATTGATATTTTTATAAATAAAATAATGATAAACATAAGAATTGCTATAAAAAGATGCATATTATTTTAAAAAATAATCATATAGGCGATAAATAAAATGAAACAACTATAAGAATTTAAAAAAATGTAAAAGTAATGTTGAATTTAAAGATAGATAACTTTTAAGTAATGGCATATTTTACGCAGCAGATAGCTAATAAAAACTTAAGCTTTAGAAATTACTATTTTATTTAGTGATTGGTTAAGATTACAAATGTTACAAAAAATGAAAAAGGAACTTAATAACAACACTCATTATTAATATTTTTTTACAAACAGACATTTTAAATGTTCATTATTAACTATAATTAGATAAATACTAAATATTAAGTTTTTCTAAAGATAAATAAAATAATTATAAAAATAGTGTAGCACTGAATAATGTAATAAATACAAAAACATATGCAAAACAGATACTAAACAATCAGGAAGACACTTGAAAAAAATTTCGATTTAAAGAGAGATAAATTACAATGATGAAATTTTACTAATATAAAATATATAGCAATACTGAATATTGCATTATATAGAGTATAAACAAAATATATCAAACCTTCAGCTCTGAAAAGAACAGAACTAAAATTTTCAATACAAGGGCTTTCTGATAAGACTTGATTCAAATGTTGTATGACATCTATACTTGATCTACAAGCAGCTAGCAGACGAGACTGGAAAAAGCAATCCATTGTTAAAATTTAGTATGCTAATTGGTAATTATAATTCAGAATAATCAATAATATATTTACATAATTAGGACCGGTTCCTTCTTCGATTCCATTTGGTGTAGGATCTAGCAGTACAGATTCTAGAGCTCCAATTCGCTCATCTGCTTCTTGCAAAGCAGCTAATAAATCCTTCATGCATTCATTTTGCTCACTGTTATCAACATCATCTGATAATTATAAACAAAACATTTATTGTGCATTATATTAAATAATTATGAATTATATTAAATAATCATTAATTTAGAGAAAAATAACAAATTGCAGGGGATCTACAATAGGTAAGTAACATTTTGATGTTTAATAATGCATGAAATAGTAGACATTGGTAACCATTAAATATATTACAGATTAGATAAATTCAAAAAGTTTTAATGGCTTTTATGAATAAATTTCAATTTATACATTTTTTTAGCACACAGAATATCAAGATGGAAAAACGGTAATGGATTTAACCAAGAATGAAATCGATTACAGCCTTCACTTTCTTACACATCGTGATTTCCCTCTCTATATACGAATATTGTAGTTGTAATTTTAATCATTAAGTCATCCATGTTCTTTATAAAGCCAAAAAGAAAAAAGCTCTATAGTGTTATATCAAGTGATCTGATGCTCAAAAAATAGCGCGAACCATCTTCTTGTGAAATGTTCAATGTAGAATTAAAGAAAAGATATGCAAATATGAAAGAAAGAAAAATCATCCATGAAAAATTTTCTCACAGTAAATGTATGAATTATTCTATTTAAAACTACAGTAAGTTTGTTAACATATTTATTATTTTATGAATTGTTAAATACCAGAATGTGTAAGTGTGTGATAAATAAGAAATAAGAGATTTCTATGTAAGCTTTAGTATTCTATGTAAGCTATGTAACTCAAATAAATAAGAGATTTCTATGTAAGCTTTAGTAATAAAGCTTACATAGAAATCTCTTATTTTAATGGGAAAGCAAATTATTAAAGTATATTTTAGCATTTCCAAATTATTTTTACTTTTGCATCAATAATTTTGTATGTATGAAATCTATAAAGTTCCTAAAATATCGCACATATCATAAGTACTAATAACAAGAAAATAAATAAAAGAGAAATACATATCAGCCAATAAGCAATAATGTTAATCATTTTTCAACTAAATCAATGACCAACTAAAAAATTTTTTATAAGATAATCTAGAAAAAATCTGCTATGTCAAATTTTAAAGATAACTCATCCAAAACAGCAAAATTTAAAGAATTTTCTTTTTCTGTAAGATAAATCTCATACAGTAATTTTTTTTCCACTTAAGTTCATTTATTTCAATTAACATTACTTTAATAAAAATTTATTTTGTATAATTAGCAGAATTTGATGTTTAATTTTATATAAATTAGCTATTAGATATTTATATTACATTTTATGGCTGTTTAATAAAATAAATCCTCAATGAGGAGTTTTTAATCCTTCCCCATTATCCTTTTCCTAAGGGGAACATAGGGAAGGATTAAAAATATTTATGCTTCATAACAAATGTTTTGCTAATGAAATAATACTAATTTTTGATCTTGATGTCAATTATAGTCTATTAAATACAGACATTATTTAAGAATATTTGTCTCTTATTACTGTTTACAAAGAAATTCATTGGTTATTTAATAAGTTTTAATTTTATAAGCAAAATGTAAAAAGGAAATTCGAATCCAATTCTGATAATAAAAAAAAAAAAAAAAAAAAAAACATAAGAATTACTAAATAAAATAAAAATTAAGAATTAATGTTAAATAAGTTGAGATGTTTTATTAGTAAAAAGATTTATATTTTATAAGAGGAAAAGTAATCTAATAAAAATTTAGCACACATGTATTGTGCTTTTATAACATTTAATGCATGAATAACTGTATAAATTAGTACAGTTTAGAATAATGCTTTTGTGATTTTCTATTTCATAACATGCCTAAATTATGCACAATATTGTGCATTGTTTGGGAGTACTGTATTAAAATTTTTTTGAACAAACGTAATGAAATAAGTAAAAAAAAAAAAAACTTTATTTTTTAATATTTAAACTAAATTCACTTACTTTGTAGATTTCTAGCTTCAATGCTACTTTGAATAACTTTGGTAGTTTCTTCATGAATTTCTTGTTTCCCATCAGAAGTCAGTTGTAGTCCAGATATGTCATTTTCCTACAAGAATATATTTATAAAGTTCACAAAAGCTGCTTTTTAAATGTATTAATTAGTAAAATTAAGATATTTTTTCCTAAATTGTGGTAAAAATCGAGAAGTAATAAAAATGACTCTAAAAATATTTCATAACAATTTAATACAGGTACAAGTATTGTCTTTAATATCCAAATAAATTAGGGGATGTTTATTTATGTACAGTTAGAATTTCAAAACACCATGATCAACAAATATTGAAAGCATTTTTTTCTTACAAAACTATTTTAATCATTTCATATGTTATTGCAAACTGATTAACATTTGAATTAAAAACTACTTTTGGAAAGTACAAAGTAAAATAATGTAATATTTCAGATATATTATGTAATTAATGAGAATACTATTTTTATCACATGCAATATGTTCTTAATAAAGATAAAATATGAAAATGCATATTTAATCACTATTCAGAAGATAAATATTCAATGTATGCTATCAATCATTTGTTGCATTAATTAATAATGATTCATATGAAAGCAATGATTAAGTTGGGGGATAGCAAACAATGGTCCATAGGCCATACTTGGCCAATGAAGAAATTTTTGCTGCCTGACAAGTCAGTCAGAAAAAACATTTTGAACTGAGATTTCTTTCACATGGACAACTAAAGATTCATCTAGCGTTTTGATACAAAGAATGAAGAGGCTGTGATGAGAATTTCAACACATAATCTCATTACTTTTCCTAAAGGTTGTAGGAAAGTGTGATAGGATACATCTGATTCTAAAATTAAATGTGCTTTTAACTATAGATGATATAAAATTAATATAAATCAAATGAATAAAAAACTGCCACAATCTTATTTAACTAACTAAGATAACAGTTTTACAATATTTTACTTAAATTACTATATTCTTAACATGAGTATATAGATGAGTATTAGAATTATGATTTAGTTTAATTTTTATTGTATCAAAGTAATTTTCACATAACAGATTATTCTTTTTAAATTGTTTAACAATCGCTGGAACTTAACAAATAAATGAATACAAGTTTGATTTTATTTGTTTTGATGATTTCAGTAAATTTTATTAGTGTTAGAAGTAAAAAAAAAAAGTTTTGAAATCTCTAAGCAAGTTTATCTGTAAAAGAAAATCAAAATAATTTTATAAAAAAAGTTTTATTATGAAAAAATTCTTTATCCTACAAATAGTATATTAAAATGTTAAAAATTTTTAAATGCAGTTAAAATTAAAATGTTACCTAAATTCAATATTGACAAACAAAAGCAATTTATAATTGTAAAAAAAAATGTTTCTAAATGTAATTTTTGAATATATAAGCATATATTTTTATTATAAATAAAATTTGAGATTTGTTTTAAAAATAAGTGAAAAAATTCTTTTTTTAAAATAGTTAAGAAAAATAAATTCAACAGCAAAAATTATTAATTTGTGATGGTAAATTTACATTCAACAAAATTTCTTTGAAAATCACAGATAAAAATATTTGCAATAAAGCAACACAAGTATTAAGCACATTTTAATTTAAACAAAATCATTGTTTCTTAAGGACAATTTTTTTATAATTTTATGTAAAATACTAAAAATGTAAAAAAAAGTAATTAATGAGAATTTTGCAGTTTCAACAAGAAATTATAATAAATAAATAAAATATTGGTAGATAAAGAACAATTTATGCTAAAAAGTTATAATTTATCAAATCTGTATAGTTAAAATGACTGTTAATCAAATTACAAAATGATATTTTTAAATATTTTTGAAGGACTAAACAACTGCAAGGTTTTACATAAGGGGCTTTATATTTTTCTTTTCATTTCAATACTGAAAATACAAATTAGAATTTATAACTGAGTTACAAATAAATACCACAATTCCTTTTTGCTTTACTGCAAAAGAGTAAAAATAATAAGTGAATATTTTTAACCTTACTTCATTAAACTGTTACATTCATATATATTACATATTTACTAATAAAAAATAACGAATATTTAAAACTTAAACTAAATTATAATATTAAAATATGAGTAAACAATAATATTAAAAAATGTAAGACAGTACACAAAATATAAATATAATTAATGTGCTGTTTTACATTTTAATTATAAGTTTATATATACTTACATCACTTGAATGTTGTCTACATTTCATAAGCCGAGTAAGTATCTCATTCCAATAGGTTTGGATTTCCTTTATATCCATTTCAATAATATTTACAGAGCATTCACTTAAAACTTTAAGATGACTGCCTAAACTGATAAATTTCAACAATTCCTCTTCGTGCATATATATATCTTTCTGGAATATACATTCACATTAAAAAGAATACAACATTACTTGCAAAAGATACATTATATTTTAATGAATAAATCAAGAATTGCACCACAAGACTCACCATAATTGAAGTGTATTCAGTTGAAGGAAAATAATTTGACTGTTCAAATTTTGTTACTCTGATATCACTTTCAGTCAGTAGCAGAAGTAAATGCTCTTTGAATTTGTCATAATCATCCCACAACTGCAAAACATTTCCTATAGTTGAAAGAATGGAAGAAACTTTCTCATAAAATGCATGCCATCTGTTATTAATAGCCATCACTCTACTTTTTAATGAATCATCAGGATCAAGTTCTTTTTTTGAAATAGAATGAAAAGCTGAATTTACATCATGCAGAAGTTGTATATTATCTTGAATGTCATGGTTCAATTTCTGAAAATTTTAAACATATTTTTTAATTATTAATAAGAAATACATAGAATATAAAAAAATCTTCAAATATAGATGTATTAATTTTTCAAAACACATAAATATATATTTTTATGGAAAGGTTTTATGTAATATTTTGAAAATAATAATATAGTCCATATGTATAATTTATTAAATTTAAAAATATTCAAGAAAAATATTGTGATATTATGAAAGCACTTGTGTAACTTTTCAGTGAAATATAATCAAAAGCTTAAAATTAATCTAGATAATAAGCTTGAAATTTTAATTTTTTGCTATACACACATGTTTCTTCAAATTTATAATTATTTTTTCATCAAATTATTGTAAAATACATTAGTAATTTTCAAAGATAGTAGGAATGCAATTGCAAAATAAGAACTTACTTCAAATGTTTTCATGCCTTCTAAATATTCAGTTCTTGAGTGACTTGTTTTAGAATAATCTCTTTCCATTGCTATCTTTTCCTTAGATGATAGCCACTCTTCAATATTTTTGAGCTTGTTGAATATGTTATGCCAAAGTTCCTCTACATTTTTCATACTAATAAAAATATTAAATTGCACTTATTTATAGTAAAAGAAATTTTCTATATAAAATAAAGTACATTTTATATCTTCATTAAAAAAGTTGATAATTAGTAACAACTGTAGTTAACTGATCTGCAATGTAACTTCATACTCTCCTGTCAGATATGTAATCATGATTTACATAAATATTTTTCTAATTAAATATTAATACTATTCCAAGCTTTTTTATACATTAAAATATTTATTAAAGCACATTTTTTAATTTTAGCAAAACACATATTAATTGCGAATTTTTATTTATTCTTGCACAAATTACTGTAACACATAAAAAGTTTGTAATAAAAATAAACAAAATATATTTAAATTATAAATAACTTACTAATGAAGTCTTTTCATAACAAATATTTTAAGAAGTTCATATTGCTTTAGTACATTTTGGAATGAATGAAGATATATATTATTCTCAAAACAAGAGTTATATGTATCTGGTTCTCCAAGGACAGAATTTACATCAGCACGTAATGAATGCAAGACACTAGACTTCTCCTGAATTTGGCAAAGAAGTTCCTACAAAATTGAATCAAGTTAAGTAAAAGTACTGGAAAATAAAGAGCAAGATAATTATACATTATCAGAATGTGAAAAACAGAATTTTGAAAAACTGACAAATGAAAACAACATAGTTACTTATTTGATTTGCTAATATCTATTAGAATGTTCTTTGTTATAAGGTCATAGTATTTAAGACACACAAAAGAAGACAAAATATTTTGATAGTTAAACATTTCATAGATTTACATTCTTATTTCAGCTTTAACAAAAATATTAGGACAAAAATTATTTAATTCATTACAATTTAATGAAATATTTTCAGTGGACAATAAGGAGTATTTATAAAGCTAAACAGGAGAGTATTCAGAATTAGTCAGTTAACATACTATTCACCATGGAAGTTCAATATTCAAAGACAAGTGTAGATTTCTCTTTCAGTTTTATTATCTCTACAACATGACTAAGAATGGCTTAGTTATTTAAAAATTGCTGATGATTAATTGGATTATCATATGTTCAGGCTGATATAAAGTTGTAAATTAAATAATATGTCATTGATAATATTATGAAGAGACTATCATCTGAATCCAAGAACATTCCTTTAAAGAAAAAAAGTAAAAACACTTAATTTTTTATAATATTTAAATCGAAAGAATAAAATATACTACTTATGCTACTTTTATATATTTTTTATTATATAATAGTAAAAATATTAGTAGGGCGAAAATATATAATTTTAAATTATCTTCCAAAATTTTTAATGAAATGTCAATTTAAAATTTATTTTATGTATTTTTATATCAAAACTTTGTAGGATTTTATTTCTAAATCAGATCCTGTATTCTCAAATAATTATTTTTATGATATACAATATTTTTCATTTAGCTTTTGTTAATTTTATACTTACTATTAACTATTTTTAACATTTTATGTAATGCAGAATAGAAAATTATATTTTAAATAAATTTATGTAAATAACACAATAATCATGCAACAAAAATAGAAAAGAAATAGTACATGCACAATGTGACATTTATAAGAAGAGGATCAGCTTATTTGCTTTTAAAATACAACAATTAGTTATTAGTACAACAATATATTTACATAAATATGTACATTTACACACACATATTTATTTATTCAAAGTGCTCAAGAAAAATGGGTTGTGATTTATTAGGCGTCACTAATTGGCACAAGAAGGATAAACTATAGAAACATGTATAGTGACATATTAATGAGTATGCAATTGCAAATTCAAAAGTGGGTGGGTGTAATTTAGAATCAAGGACTAAGCAGAAAAACTTCAGAAGTATCATTTTACATGGAGGACATAGCAACTAAGACCTATTTTATGTTTAATGTATTTATGAACAAGATAATTTGTACAGCATATCAGCATCCATTACTACTGCATGTCACATCTATTACTGGTGCATAATGTAAGGAAAACAATTTGTTGCATTCTTTCACATACACAATGACATACAATTCAAGCCTCTTGAATTGCAAGAATTATTTAATCCTTAGCAATCCTAAAGTTTGTCAGTTCGTACACAATATTTTCAGAGAGTTGAGAAGTAAAAATGGACTGAAATATAGGTGAAAATAAGATGTGAATACCAAAATGAGGCTTGACAGTCAAATCTATAAAACTGGGCATTTGCAACTGAAAAAATGTTATAGAGAGCAATCAGAACGAATCACTTATTACTTACAGTTCACATATCCAAAAAATTTCAACAGGCATTTAGAACTACTGCAGCGATGAATTCTAAACATAAGGAACACCAACTGCTTGGTTACAGCCACACTTTATGACCACTAAATTAGCAGATCACCTTATGGTGCAAAAACTGCTAACAGTAGACAGTAGAATACTAAAATAAATTTCTGAAGATATGAATCAAGGTTTTCCTTTTACTGAATAAATGGCAAAATCCAAATTTGATGTCTGATGGAAGAATGTCACATGTAAAGATGTGTTATGTTAACAGTGAAATTCAACTGAAGAAGCATTATGATTTGGTGAAATTCCTCTTAGTATGAGCAGGAATCTTTGTTCACAACATTTGGTAGGTTTAATAATGAAATCTTCAAGGAAACCATGTATTTTCAACATTGAGACAGTTTCATAAAATGAGCAATATTTACTACCATGATAACTAAGTCATGTTGTGAGGTCTACCAGGATTTTGTATAGCGAGGACAAGTGTCAGTGGCTGGAACAGCAGGCAGAGCCTAGACTTCATCTTTATCCAGCATGAGACAAACTGGAATGTCAACTTAAATGGGTTACCCCTCACTGTTCAAAATAAATAATTTATAGTTTATTTATCTTTTCCAAATTGAGTAAAAGAAAATATTGATACCCACCATGTAAACTCATGGTAGGTATATTCTGAAGCATCACTGCTGTAATTACCATTATAAGAGGTTCAACCAGAAGCTTATGTATTAATAGATAATGCATATAATTAAGTCATTTAATTTTTACTGAAATAAATTCTATGTAATCAATTAAAATTATAAAGATTATTGTTTATTTAAAAGAAAATTACTTCAAATGAGTGGGTAGCATCTTCAATTTCTGATACTTTACTAACTTCTAATGGTAAATGTAAGACATTTTCAGAATGTTTTAGAAATTTCTTGAGATCTAACACAGTAACAGTCATGTTTTCCTTTACCGAAATGAGATCTGATAGATGTTGTACCCTACATAAAAAAAATCACATTAATATTTTATATTATTTTATTTAACACATTTTAAGTTAAAATTCCCACATTCAAATTGCTTTATCATTTTTTAAGAAACAAACCTCAATGAGAATAAGTTATTGATATTTTCAAGTTTTCTTTCTAAATTTGATAAAGTTCTTGATATATTTTCATTTTCTCCTTCATTTCTTATCAACTGCTGCCCCATTGATACTATTAAAGAGTGCAATTCTTGTTTTTCAGAAATATTTTGATAGATAATCTGAAAAAAATGCATAAGAATTGGAAATCTGTTATTTTTACTATTAAAAAATTTATTTGAAGATAAAAAATTTCAAATGATAAAGTAAATAAATTAAAAAAACAAGAATAATAAAATTAATATTCTACACAAGATAAACATACTTTTTAAAAGAAACATTTTAAAAAGATAATCCTTAATCAATCAAATAATCAGTTCTCCCAATCAGCTGCACTGAAATCATTCATGTTTTGGACACCTTTATATAATTACCTCTCATATTTCTTACTGACTACATAATTCATAACAGCACACACTGATGTAAATGTTTCATTATTTACGGTAATTATATTTTCCCCGAAACACAATATCTTTGATTAAATTATATGACAATAGAATGAACTGCAAGTGTATTTTTGAAATATTTTCTTAATTTATACAAATTAATATTAATATAATTAGTTTTAATAAAAAATAATCAACATTTTTAAACTTATAATTATGTAAAATTTTAAAACATAAAGTAGAAACTTTGTGAAATTAAATTAACAAATAATATGGAAAGTTTTTGATTTAACAAAAATTAAGACCACCAAAGGAAAATAAAAGAACTAATTCTTACATCACAATAAATAGCATAGATTCTAAACATTAAATTTATTGACAGAAATAAAAATTAAAAAATATCAATTGTTTGCCGTTAATATGTAAAAATGTTGAAGATTGAATTAGAATTTGCTTATGAAGTCATTGGATTAATACATGAGATTTCTGTGATTAGAAAAACTTGTAAAATATACTTTAATAGAAAAATTAATAAATATGTCCTTTTTCATTAAGACATATATGTATACATAAATTTCCTTACCAATTTAGATAAGATAAAATTGAAATAATTTTTAAATAATGGCAGTCATTGAACAGTTCTAGAAATTATTAGTGCATGTAATCATTTGAATTAGTTACATATAATCATTTGAAGTTAAGAAATTTTGATATATTTTTTAGTGTTTACTTACACTAATACATTATGCATATTGAAACATATGACCAAAAGATTAAGATTATTATTGGATTATCATATATTATGACAAATCACGTAAATAGTCCCGAATTAGTTAGAATGAAGAGTGATTAATCACTCTTCATTAAATAATATGTTAAAGTGTGGCAATGTTTTGTAAAATATACTAAATACTAAATTACTCAATGTCTTAGAAAATCAAATATAATCTGGAGTAAAACTTACTTGATTTAATTTTTTCTTGATACATTCTGGTGATTCAGAATATTTACAATTGATTTTTTTTTCAATTTCATCAAAAGCACTGAATAAAAACTTGGCCATTTCATTGAATTTGAATAACTTTCTGGAATGATTTTGTGCAGTAATAAAACGGTTCTGTAATGCATTAAATATAATTTGTGATGATAAAGTTCTAGTACAAATCTCTTCACAACTTTTATCGCAAGAAACTTGATCACTCATTTCAGCAATTTTATGATTGATACCACTGAGATTAGATACAATTGTAGTAGTTTTTTCAATTTCAACCTGAAAAAATTGTGGAAATATTTAAATGCATAAAAATGTACTAAAATGATAAGATAAATAATTATTAAATTTTAATATTAAGTAATTTTTAGAAATTACCTACAAACAATATTTATGAAATAAAAACAAAATTTTAAAATATTGCAAACATTTTAGAGTATTTAGGATAAAATATTTTTATTTCATTGAGTATAGTATTAACAATAGTTGTGGATTGAAATATTCAAAACATGAATACCCAGACATAATAACAATAGTGGTTATTTAATTAGAGCTTTTTAAAATAATTATTAAGATTTTTAAAATTTTCTTAATAGTTTATTAAAATGCATAAATTTAAATAAAGAGAAATCACTGAGTGAATTCAATAAATAAAAAATTTTTTAGAAATATTTTTAATATTTATTATTTTTGAAATTATAATTCTTTTCTAAATTCTCAATAAAATTGCTCTCTTCAAATGTTAATATTATTAACATTTGTTTTGTACCATGATAAAAAAAGTTTAAAATAATTAAACATTTTACAACATAATACTATAAAAGCAAGTTATTATTAAAAAAATGAATTATTTAACAATAAAGAATATTCTTATTCGTAAAATGATACTTTATAGCAACAATAAATTTTAGCAGAAATATCATTTAAGTAAATATAATTACTTTTGTCTCATTCAGATCTATATCCAACTCTTTTTGAGATTCCGGAAATTTTTTATTTAGAAACAAAAATGTCGACTTCAATTCCTTTGCAGCATTTTCTAAATTTAGTTCTACTGCTTCCAAAAATGTGAGTGCATTTTGTTGCTGAGTTTCTACAATTTGCAGAAGATTCCTTTCATATTTAAATTTCTCTTTGAGATCTGTAACTTCTTCTTGAATAAATTGAGCTGAAGAAGTATTCAATATTGAGATAAGTTCAACAGTAGCATTCTCTGCAGCTTGTATTGAAGCTTCGATTGATTTTATCAAAATATTAAGTTTCTGAAAGGAATAAAAAGTTATATATTTAATTAAACACCCCAAATGTTAAATTTAGAAGTTACTATGAAAAATATTTTTAGTATAAATTACACATATTTATATGCATATAATATATGTGTTATTATTTAACTAGCATTTTGATAGAAAATTAAACTTAAAATGAATTTCTTTTAAAATTCTTTCAGTTTTTTTCTGCAAAATATTTTAAGGGACTTCTGGTTAACTTACAGATTTAGAAAATATATTAATTGAAGTGATTGAGGAATATTTCAAACAGGCCAACATGTAGCTGACAATTTATTACACAATAGTTTATATTATATAATTAAAATAACTTCCAGTTCTTAGAACTTATCAAATTAGAAGAAAATTGAGAAATAAAATTTGGTAATCTAAACTTCTTTTAATTCCATTATAAAATTAAATTTCTATTCATCAAACATTTCTTTTTGAAGAATATTTTTATATTTTATAGATTGTAATCAGAAATAAAAATTCCTCTCAACAATATCAGAAAGGCGCACATACCATAAACTTGTTCATTAAATTAATACCAGTATCTTGCAATGTTGTATATTAAAAGATAGAAAATTTGTTTTAAAGCAATCACAAAGTTTTATTAATACAAATATTTTTGAACTAAACCTAAATTAAAAATTTGAAAGCATGGTTTTGCGCAATCTCTATTAGAATCATAAAAACAGACTTATTTCTGAGAAAATTTTATTAAGTTCAAAATATTTTAATGCAAATGATTAATACATTAAACCTTGCTTAGAACTAATATAATTTTAAAAACATTATACACATCAGAAAAAGGTAATACCCACCTCAGTCCTATGTATTTCATGCATTAATTCAGACTGGTTTACAATTTTAGATAATTCTTTGATTTCTTTGGATAGTTCATGAATGAAGATTTGCGAATGGTAAAAATGAAATAAATAATTTTCCCATAAGCATACTGCCTCTTTTATTCTGGAGAATTTCTCAATATGAAAATTTTCTAGTAATTCCCACTTGTGTTTTAAAATTTTAAGAGATGACAGAAGTCTTTTACTGTTGAAATCATGTTGAGGAAATAATCTCTCATAATATTTCTTTATGATATTCTTCATCAAAGTTCGATTACCAAGTATGTAGGTATCAAAATTCTGGAAAAATATTAATTTTAATTATTGAAATATTTTCTAATTTTATGTATAAATGAGAAATATAAGTCAATTGCAATGTTATAACTAAATTAAATAAAAAATTATATCAAGGATATTAATAAAAATAAAACATTGAATGGCAGTTTATGTTACATCAAAGCCTATCTCTTACATGGCAAAGAGATGTATGCAAATTTCCTGAAAATTATTTAAGGAAAAAAGCATCTTCTCTGAAGAAAAGGAGGAATCCACTATCTAAATTTGTACATACTTTTTTGAAAATTTACAGAAAGTATTTTATCCTTAGAAGGTAATAAATATATTGTGATGAAACTTGGATCAAAATAGAAACACATAAATGAAAAAGACAAATGTAATTTTATGCCTCCTATGAGAGTTTATTGCAATAGAAAAAAATTATTCTAAGATAGGAAATAAACCTATAATATTCTAATTAATAATAGTGGAAAACATAAGAAACTGAAATCATATATGCAATATTATGTAACAGGTGGATTCTTTGCATAATGATATGCGGCTTTTGCTGTTGTGAATCCCATACATGCTTCAGAAAATTTTTTTATGTATTGTAAATCATATGTTTCCATATAATATAATACTTTCAAGAGTTCATTCCATTAGATATATTTATTTATATCAATTTGGTTTGCATCAATATCATTTTAACAAACAATGATTGGGTTTGATAAAATGAATTTCTTATCATGAAAGATCATGATTTTTATATCTTGGATACAGTAATATTTAATTTATAAAACTGTAAAATAATGTTATGTAATGTTTAATGTTTTATGGAGAAACACTTTGAAATAGTGAATATGATTTGATGAAAATCATTCATTATTATTTTAAATCAAATATAATTTCAATACTTAAATATTACCTTTAGTATTTTTGTAAAAATGCAAAAATATTTGTAAATGATAACTTTTCTCAAATGAATTATTATCTATACAATTACTATGGTATTAATTTAGTTGACAATTAATTGTTTGATAGTTAAATGAAAACCACAGCTGCAATCTTTATATAAACATTTTCGCACCTAAAATTTACTATCAAAAAATACATTCACCAATCTTAATATACTCATTTGACAAGACAAAATTTGTAAGAAACATTATGGAGTAGTATTTTTAAGCAGTGATCAACAATTAGGCTAAAACATTATGTTAATAACGTGTATTATTTCAAAACAATTTTTAAATTTATTTGAAAGTTAAAAAAATATTTCTCAAAAAAATGCAATATTTTAGTTTCAATAATTTCAAATATTGTTTTCATTAAGTCTTAAATTTTGTTAAGAAATGCTTGAATATATATCATCAATTAATTGCCTACTGAATTAGATAAATTATTATTATTATTCATTGTACACTAAAAAATATAATAAATAATTATATTCATAATTTAAAAAAGCAACACATAATTTCATAGGCATGTAAATCAAGGATAAGAAAAGGAAGATCAACTTACTTTATACTTTGTAAACATTTTAATGGTTTCTGAATATGAGTTTCGAAATTCTGAAGTCTGTAAATCATTCTCTATTTCTTTGTAGTTTTTGAAAAATTTCAATAATAATTCAATACTTTCTTCAATAGAACATTTAGTATAATAATCCTCCATTAGTTTTAGATAACTTGATGAAAGTGTAGACATCAACTTTTTGCTCAAATCGATCATTTCAATACAATTACTTGCAAATGCATCATCTATTACTTGTCGCAAATTAATTCTTTTTGAAATAAACTGAAGTGATGCACATTTGATAGCAACGTTTTGAAGTTGATTCTGAAAAAAAGGAAATATATGCAATATATATATATATATATATATATATATATATATATATATATATATATATATATATATATTAGTTATTAGTTGTTCAGAAGCCAATATGGTTAAATCCAGAAAACAAAAATTAAAAAAGTTAATATTATAATTAAATTAGATCGATCCTCTTTGAGAAAACAAGATAAAAGATTATTACAAAAAAGTTAAAAATGGCGTATATGAAAAATTTATAAGTACATACAATATAAAAATTCAAATTGAAATTAGGAGTAAAATTATGAACAACTATTCATCACCACTTAATAACAAGCATGTTTTTATTGCAAACTGGATCAGAAAATACTATTGTAAGTAGATTAGTCAGATGTATGGATTGAAAGAAAGGAAAACCAAAGAAGCAACAGTTGTTATACATTATTTCAGAATTAAAAGTCCATGAGAGTAAGTTTGGTTAGCCCATGAGAAGTTATTAGAATAGATTTTGTTAAAATAAAGTACTATTTAAATAATATCTGTCAAAAATTACAATTTCTACAATTTAACTTTTTTAAAAGTAAAAAATTATCCTTGACATAAATTATACTGGAAGATTTAACATTGAATTAAAAAATTTTTAATTTGAACATCAACTTATGAATTTTTTTTAGATTCACTGCATCTTACAAATCAAGCACTTTAATACAAAGTACAAGTATAATGAATGAAATATAGTACACAATGTAGTTGTACTTTCATTTGTAAAAAAACAAATTAAATTGCAACAAAATAAAAGAAAAAAAAATGATTATAAAATGCATTTATTCCTCACAACACCAGAATACAAAGTAAACAAGTCAAGTAAACAAGGTACTAGACCAAGTCCCATACATATATTTGTGGGAATAGACTTTTCTGATTACACTTGCAAAATTAGAATTTTTGCGCTAGAGCAAACAATTCCTATAAAAATATTTTAGAGAACCATGTTATTTCAGAATCATATAAAAAGACTATATAAAGATTTAAGTGCATATATAAAACATGAAAATAAAAATTTAACTATTTATTGTTAATGACAACATTTTAAAAGGTTCAGATTTGTATCTTTCGGTATAATTGAAAAAATAAGAAATTTATGTAAAATATTTGTTGACATAGTTACAAAATATAGTGTTTAATATAGTGACAATATATAGTAATTAATATAGTGACAAATATATACAGTAATTAATATAGTATATATAGTAATTAATATAGTGACAAAATTTGAATGTAATTAATTTTCTGTTCTTTTGAGCTATCAAAGTTTAAATTTTGATATCAACTTATTGTTATTAATAGCCCATCAAAAAGTAGAATATTAGCAGTATATATTAACTTAATCATGCCCATTTTTATTTCTTTTAAAAGTGTTTCATAACAATACAATAAGGGTTGATTTATAATATTAAAAATTGCTCATCTTTTTTTTAAACAATTACTTGAAGATATCATCAAAACTATATTTGAGTTTAATGTTGCTTGGATCTTTTTCTAGCACTTAATACTTTGACCGAATGTCAGTCCACTATCAATCAATGAATTTTTTTTCCATCTATAATATCTTCCAATGGTTTTCCAAAAGGAAAATTTACTGATTCATTTGATAATGCTAAAAAGAATTTTTCTTCAACTCTTTTATATTGATTGGCATAAATAAATGTGCAAATTTAATGATGCAAATAAAACAAAATTAAAAATTGATGGCACAAATAAATGTGCCCATTAATTTTTTTTACCTTAATTGATTCAGTTTGTCTTCACCTTGAATCAATTTCAATAAATTTTAAGTTTTTAAATTTTGATTCTATCTTGTATGTTGAGTATGAATAAATCATAATTTTTATTAAGTTACTTGCATAAAGTTTACTGTGCTTAATTCAACAAAATGCCACTTCAATGGAATTTGTTATATCTGAGTAACTAAATAATACATGTAAGTATTCCATATAATAAATCATTGATGTGGAGATGCTTGGAAACTCCAATGATTTTTTTCAATTAAAACTGATATTCTTAACTAATGATAATATGAATACTAATTGGCTACTTCACAAACTCCTAATATGTAGGATACTCTTCTTTATATGTTCCAGACACTTTTTCATTCATTATTCATCACCAAATGATCCAACTTCCCACAAGTATTTCTTGAAAACTGTTTAATGAGATATCATTTAATATTTTATCAAAAATATATGATGGTACAACTTTTCCTTTACTTAAATAGCTTTTTCTTCATTGCATAGTTCAAAGGATAATTTTTATATTAGACCAGATCTGAATTCAAGTATCAGCACTTAGGATTATGAGTTATTTTATGACTCAACTAGCAAATATATATATATATATATATATATATATATATATATATATATATATATATATATATATATATATATATATATATATATATATATATATATAATATGGGATTTATTATATTAAAATATTTTGCTTAAATAATTTAGAATAATTTTCAGACTATTTTTTAAACAGCAATAACAGACATAGATTGTTTATTTGATAGATTTCTTTAAAATATTTCTCATCAAGACCAACACATTTTGAATATTAAATCTAACAAAATGTTTAAAATATTGGGATATTAACTTTGAATGTTAATTCTGGGTCATTGTTGTTTGAGAACAAAACCCTAAGCAACACTCCTAAAAATGCTTTTGGTGATAATGAAGCTTGTATAACATTTTAAATTTTTTTTCCTTTGAAAAAAAATTGTCATAACAAAACTAAAAGCAATTACAAGGCTCATTATACATTTTTTACAGGATATATTCTTGTATTTCTATTTTGATAATGGTTATCATATGCACATTTTAGTTTTTTGTGAACATTTATTAGAATTTGAACTACAATATTTTTTATCAATTGGTAGCTTATTTGGATTTATTTTCTATATTTTAGTCACATGAAGATACATCAATATCAATAGGATTAGCTCTCCTTGAATAATAATAAAAAGGAAATCACTTAACTTTTTCAATATTTACTTTCATTTCACACATGAAAATTTCAGACTCTTAAAATTAATCTTTTAATTACTATAAAAATCTATTTTAGCAACTGTTATTGAAAAGTTATTTAATGTTGTTTAATAACATAGTTACTTTATCAATAATTGTGTTATCAAAAACAATTAACACAATCACTTTATCAAACACTTTTGAATGTTACATTCATAAGTTTTAAACAAAGTTCAGTATTTCAAATTAAAATAAGAATGTTAATCAAAAATAGGTGTTTCTTTCAATTTTTTTTTATTTCTTGAACAATTTTAAACAACACAAGTTAAAGTTGTGAAATTCCCATTGGTCCAGAACCTTTTTGTGGGATCAATTTGAAGACCGCAAAAACCAATGTTCGCAGATGGGAAAAACGGAAGATGTATGAAGCTTGGCTCAAATCTCCTGGTCAAACCCACGCTAAAGGTATGATCTGTAGATCATCAGCGAGGATTTCCTATGAAATTCTAAGATGCTCTAGGCAGAAGATACGTTTAATCGTAGGCTTCATAACTGGGCACTACTATTTCAGAAAACATCGCCATAAAATGGGACTGTTTCAGCAAGATCCTATCTGCAGGAAATGTCATATGCAAGAGGAAACGGCCAAGCATATCATTTATGAATGCGAGGCTCTTGCCCTCCCTAAATTAACCTCTTTAGGCATCATCCATACTAGAGAGTTACACCTAGATTCCATTAAAGGGTTATCAGACTTTATTAATAAAGTGGGTGATCCGAGCAAATGGAACTAAGAAACATTGGGTTTGGAGTTAACAGTACAAAATGCTGATAAAAGCAGAGGTGCTCAATGACATACAAACCCAACTCAAGAAGAAGAAGAAAGTTGTGAAATTGTTTTTCAGTATTGGTAACAGATACTGAATGAAAAAAATTTTAAAAATTATTTTAAAACGTATTTAAAAACATTTTAAACACATAAAAATTTAATTTTTATTTCCTGGGTAATGTAAAAAGGATTGATTAACAGTGGATTTATAATTACAATAGTTACTGAAACTGCAGTGCTTTTTTTAATAAAAAGTTGTCTAAAATTCCCCCTTTAAATAAAATATTGAATAAATTCTTTAATAAATAGAAATATACTAATTAAAATTAACAGAAGTCAAAAAGCATAAAAAATATACTTATTGTTTTTGAATAACTTAAAAATTTCTATAAATGTTAATACAGGAATTATTCAAAAACATTGCAAGTTTAGCATATTTTATAATTATGGATTTATAAAACACATTTTTTTTATTTGGGCACATATTTTAAGCAGATACTATTTGTAACATCTATACTTTGTAATTGTGTCATTTGCAACCTTGTAACTAATAATAGCAATTTCAATTACAACCAACCTTATATCAATAATTATTGTTTAATTACATAAATATTTAATGCTTAGAATACAACTTAATTTGCAGGCAATAGTTTATTTTTAAATTTTGGAACCTAAAAAGGTGAAAAATATCAATTATTTCAAATGTTTCACAAAATTCAGAAACATTTTTCCCCATTTGAATCAAATGCAACAACTAACTCAATATTAATGAATTTATATTTTTACAATATATGAAAAATGTTAAGACTTGATATGGAGCACAATGTGAATTGGCACATGGAAGAGATGGGTCTTTTTCAAGATTAATATGAAGCATAAACTATATTAATGTTTAATTTAAAACACAGTATCATCCATCTTAATAGAGAGAACTAAAAATCAGCTGAGTTGAGAGTAATGATAAAAATTCTGTATGAATAAACTTGGATCAAAAAGATCTTTCTGAAAGAACATACACTTGAAAGCAAATTTGGACATGGTTTATGTTTTAATTATAGAATCAAAACTGTTACAAACAACAATTAAACCATAAACCTATTAAACAGAAAGGCAAACTTTTTAATTCAATTCATTTGTCAGTTAGGATATTCAAAGTGAGTGATTTGCTATCACTTTATGATCACTTTTTCTAAAAATTCATTTTATCACAAATATACACAAATTTTTTGAATGATGGAAAAGAGGTGCAAATTCCGAATTTTTAATTTATATAACTTTTTAAGGTTGTTTCTTACACATTCAGCATTACACCTTTTCAGAGGCTGATAAATATAACTAAAAAAAAAGTATACTCTACCATAACAAATTTCATTTCTTGTTCAATTTCTTCCTTGTTTTCTTTTCTAGTAAATATATAAGTCTGTAATAAAAACAAAAAATAAAATTTAAATATGATTTTATAAATTTAAATATGTGTTACATAATTTTAGAAACTGATTATAAAAATTGTAATATTAAATACTGATTTAAATTTAATAAGGAATTTCATTATCATTTTACCTCAAATTAATGTAAATCAGCTTTAAATGACAAAAATATGAGTGTCTTTAAGTTAAAATTTTTATAAGACCATTTCATATAGTATAGAAGCAGGGTGATTCAATGATACATCATTGAAAAAATGTTAATCTAAATAATTAAATAAGTGAGACTGTAGCTTACTTTTTCCAAATTATTTAAATAATCTGAAGCATCAAGCAATAGTTGTTCATCTTCATTCCTTTTTGTATATATCGACAGTAAAAATTCATAGTTGTAAATAATGGAATTTTTCACGCCCCTTACTTTAGATCCAATCACAGCAATTTCTCTTTTAATATTTTCAAGTGCAACAGAATCCATAAATTTGTTTAACTTAAGTTGAAAATACAAATCTTGCATTGAATTAAGAATTTTTTCATTGGTTTGAAGTTCTTTCAATATTTTCTGTAAAAAAGGTTGGTTTAAAAACAGAGTATAAAATATGTTTTATTAGATATAATTAAAATGAAATTAAAACATAGTATTAATATTCAGTACGTACATAGCTTAATATATATAGCAATCAATTTTATATATTTTTCATTGTACAATGTCGTTTGCATATTAATATACGAGATCAAAGTTCAGTAAATTCTCAACTGTTATACAATGATCAACTAGAAAATATTAAAATTATAGAAAATAAATAATTCAATAGCATAAGATTGATTTTTTTAATCTATAGCTGAATTTAGTTTTTTAACTTGAAAAATTGATTTTTAATATATTTTGAAAAAAAAATTATATAAGATTAATATTATATATTGATTATTTATTAATATCATATACTGATTAAATAATATTTGAAATTTTGAAAACATTTTTAAATGATTATATTTCACTCAAAACATGCAATTAGATGCATAATATAGGTAAATCAGTTTTTTCTATTTTCCAGTGCTCCAATTTATTTTTAAATCTGATGTTATTTAATAATAATATTATACTATTAATTTCAGAAATTAACTTTTTTAATAAATAAATTTTTTAGATCTTAATTATAATGACATAAAATGAATACATCTTTTTGACTATATGATATTTGATTGAGTTGATTGATGATACAAATTCTTAAGCACATAAAATATATTCTGATAATTTTCAAAATTATTTTCATTAGAGTTTGTAATAATTCAAAATAACAGTCACATCATTTCATTACACAACAATAAAGTTTCTTAACTCTGTTCTTAACTACTTTTCTTTAACTAAATACTTCATGTTCAATTCATATAAAATTTTTAAGCAAAACTTTTTTTTATATTTAATAATACATTAATAGTCCTGAAAAATTCTGGAAAACATTGATTGATAAAGATGAAGTAAATTAATTAAAATTGTTTAAAAAAAACACATTTATGTGGTCTGCAAATGAAACAAATATAATCTTATGTAAATTTATAATTACTTAAAAATAGCAATTTAAACAAACTTACTTCAGTTACAGAAACATCAGATATTTTAACTGCTTGCATGGATAAAGTTTCAGATTGAGTTTGTAATAGCCATTGAGAAAGAAGATTACGCTTCTCAGACATGTCAGTCCAAATCTTTGCAAGAGATTGTAATAGCTCAAGTTTTGCAGAAAGTTCTTTGTAATATTCTTGCCATCTATCAAAAAATGTAAACAAATATTGTACAAAAGATTTTTTGCAATGCATGCTATATATTTAAAGAAAATCATAGCATAATTTTTTATTCAAAATCAAAAATACAGATAATTTTATAAAAGATAAATTCTATTAAAATATAAATAAGTGTTATTTATTAATATATAATTATTAATTAAAAAATAATCATATAGTTATAAACACTAAATTAAATATTATTTGAGTTTAATTTTATTTATAAATGAAGAAATTATTTTATTATAAAAATGTAATTTTGCAAATTATTGAATTTAGTTATTCATGTCAAAATAAAAGCACAATAAACATTGTTACATGTTTATTATAATATCATTATTATAATATTTTTTAATTATATTTTACTTTATACAATAGTGATATGCTAATTTAATTATTTTTATAGACAAAAAAGGTTCTTTTATCTCACACAGAATTTTTCAAGCATAGATTACTTTGTTTCATACATGTTAACACATTTTGTGCATATGAGCTGAAAATACATTCTAGTAGTAAATTTTATTTTAAAGCAAAGTGAAATTGATAATGCAAGTAAAATTTAATATTTCATTGTTATATCTTACAATTAATAAAATATAAACAAAAGTTTAAGTAGCGATCAATATTGCTAATTTAAATTCTAAGAAATATAGAATATAGATCAAAATGTTTAACATTTCATTTGAAATAAACTAACAAGTCACAGGTGGGGGATTTAATAAATTTTATTAACTTGTTATTTCTCCAGTCATTTATTTAATAACAGAAAATATTCTGAAGATCGGTGGATTAGTGGTAGCACTTTGGGTTCTCAAGGCATAGGTCAGAAGTTCAACTCTCGATCTGGCAAAAGTTCATTCAACCTTTCATCCCTTCAGTGGGTCAATAAACTGAGTACCAAACATGCTTGGGAACTAAACACAAAGGGTTTCACATTAGGCTGATCACCTAACCAAGATATATGCTTCACACTCTAGATCCCTTCATTTGGAAAACAGATATGGGCACTGTAAAACCTTGATCCACATAGGTTGCTGAGTCACATTTTATAAGAAATATTCTAATACAGATACACAATTTTAATTTGTATATTGTTAGTTACATTTGATTATCCCGAAATTACTTGTATTAACACATATTTCACATCTTTTTTCGTTCAATAAATCCCAGTAGTAGTGATTCTCGCTCCCAAAGCACAGGTCCAAGATTTAATCCTCTATATTTGAGCATGGTTGACTCAGCCTTACTTCCATTCAGACGGTCAATAAAAATGAGTAACAACTATGCTTGGAAACAAATATGAGCACTGTAGGCCTTAAATCCAATATAGGCTGTCGTGCTACTGAGAGAGAGAATTCCTTTAAATAAATAATAGTAGTGCTAATATCTTTAAAAAAATTCTCACTATAAATATAATGCTAAATAATAAAAAAGTTCTACAAAATTAAATGAATTTGTTGTTTTACAACATTGAAACAAAGAGGGTTATTATTTCATTGTATAAACATTTCAACTGATTTATAATAGATTTTAATAGCATTTAAACCATTTTATAACAAATAATAAGACAATGTCAACAATTTTTGTTAAAATAAATGCATATAATAATTATTCTTACTTTTTACTTAAAGAGTGAATATTATCTTCGATTTCTAGTTGAATAATTTCACTGACACTTTCTTTCAATATGCTGCTAGTTAGATTACAATTTCTTAAGATTTCTTCACCTTTCTTGTCTCCTAACATATCCTTAAATCAAAATAATAAAAATATTTGTTATTAATTATTAATCAAACTAGTGCTAAATTAAGGAAACTAAATAAATTGTATTAAAATGGTTTTAAAACAATGATAGTGACATGTATATAATTCTAGAGTAATTAAAATGCATTAAGTACTTTGTTCAAACAAATATATAATTTATTGTGATGTTAATTCAATGATAGTGTGTATCTATGGTCATTTGGAGAATATACAACATTTATGAAAAATACCTTGGTATTTTAAAATTTTACTATATTGATTTCTCATTACTTAACTTTAAAATTTAGCACTTAATGTTTAAAATAAAAAGCAAAAACTTAAAAATTCAAACTGGTTATATTCACATTTGTAAACAAAATATTACTTAAAAGTATTTTCAATTTACAAATTCTAATTTTTTAGAATTTGTCATACATATATAAAAATTTATCTTTTAAATTTTCATATATGTATGTCAAATTATAAAAAATGAAAATAGTATACGGAGATAAATCACTAACATCTCATTAAATTATTTTGTAACCCTTAAAATGAAGGAGTCATTAGGAAGTTAACTCATTATACTAAAATGAAATTTTCAGAAAAAAATTGACACCTTCAAGGGTATGAATTATAAATTAAAAGCAATATTCTTTACTATTTTCCTCATGAAATTTATTTCTAATTAAAGTTTTACATATTAAACCATAGTCCTAATAGTTTTTAAATTTAAATTTTGCTTTTTTTATCTTCATAAAATTTTCATTTAAAGCTAATCAAAATTTAGAAAATAAAAGTCTAATAGCTGTAATAATTTTAAGGAAATCATAGAATCTAATACGATGAATATTTAATCAACTATTTACCTGCAGTTTAGCAATGCTGGCAAAAAGTTGCGCCTTTGTAACAAAAGACCTTATATAAGTATTCAAAAGCAGCTGTTGATCAGAAACGTATACATCAAATATTTTAACTACATCTTTGTAATTATTCCATTTATTTAAGCAAATTTGGACTTCTTGTCTAGCATTTTGCAATATAGGATTAATAAGAGAAATCAAGGTGAGTATTCTTTCACAAGAACTTTCGATCAAAATTTTCACAAAATCATCATCAATAATTTGATACATTTCTTCAGCAATGACTTCAACTGCTTTGATTCTATCATTTTCAAGCAAATATTTTTCATGTACCTATAAAAAAGTATTCAATTAACCAATGCATGTATGAGAACTTTTCTTTTGGTGAAAAATGTCATAAGAATTCATCATATAAATCAAAATGTAATGAAATTTAAATTTTTGAAATAAATGTAAAAAGAATAAAAAATTTAGAAAATTTGATGCAATATAAAATTTCACTATTTACAGTAAGACAATGATTTATCTTAATAGAAAGAATAGTTGATCAAAATAGCATGCTATAATGATTTAAATATAAATCCTAATTTCAGATTTCCCATATTTTTAAGGCTGATATTTTGTGCATCATATTATTCAGTGATATCTTTTAATATATAAATCTAAAGCGTTTCATCATATGGAAGTTAAATTTAAGCAGTAATTTATACAACTCTGTTATAAATAAAACTCTTGCATGTTATAGATTAAGTTTTTATTATGAATATCACTCAGCATATTTCTTAAATGACCAGCTCCATTCATTTCCTGTACAGCCATAAAGATTTTCACATAATAAAAAATTAATATTTCAATTGGATGGAGTTACAAAGGGTTTTGAATCTTCTATATATTTTCTCTGTGAGCAATTATATATACAATGTGAACTATAGCATAGAGCCCCCAAAAATGTTCATCAAAAATTATGTAATTCATTGAGGAGATTGCAACTAAATTTAAACATAGATTAACCAACCATGTTATGTTTTTCAAGACATAAATTTTACTTAAACATGTCATAAATGGCATTTCTTCCCTGAGAAATGGTAATTTTTGCAAAGGAAATAATATATGCAATTAAACAAAACAGGTCAACATTTATTGCCAAGTTTTGATCACTATGACTGAATCTAACAACTAAAAAGTAAGGCATAAAAGACAAGTTTTATTAATGTCATGTTAAACAACATTAAAGAATATTTCTATCCTGAATGGAAAAAACATCTAATTTAAAGAAATGTTTACATTTTAGGACAAATGTTAAAAGTAGGACAGTTTTTAATTACATTAATTGTATTGTGAAAGTTACATAATGAGACCCATCTGTAAAGTAAAATTTCAACTTTCTGAGCAGAATATGTAACAGATTGCAACTAGCCCAGTATGATATTTTCTATTAAAAGAATAATAAAAGTCAGCATGTCCACTAATATTGCATTACTTTCGAGATAAATTTCCTTAATTAATCTATTAATAAGATATTGTATATATTTAAAAGTGACAAACTAAAACGACATGTTATTAAAGTTTTTTTATTGTTGAACCAAAATTTTTTTTACAGTTCATGGAACAGCACCATCTTAAATGAAAATAGTTAACATCAAGCACTATTTTTGCTATAATTGTGGTTTGATTTGCTTATAACACATGAGGACATCTACAATTTAAGCTGGATTCCATACCAAAATAAACACTTGCATGCAACAGCAATAATCATTGAAAAATGGAGCACTTCATGATATTATAATATTATAACAGAATATGCAACAGATACTTCTGAAAGAAAAATGAACTAAGTATGAAACATTGTGAATCCATATTGGATTGTCAATAGGATATTTTACTTCTGTAATATTTCAACAAACCCATGGAAATGAACTACTGTAAATGTAACCATTTTAACACTATACATTTGTTTTTACAAACTTCTAATTTACAAGCATTTAAAATTTTACAAATGGGGGGCTAGTCCCATAGATGCATAATTAATTCATACTTATGAACTAAATTTTAGAAAACCTCTTCTGTGAACATATTTTCCTGCATCTTTCATTTTCATTTATATTTAAAAATTTAATTTTTTATCTTTTTATTTTATGGTTGAAATCTGGATCGACGTTTTTGTTAGAGAATTGTAAATCCTTTGAATAGTGGATAACTAACTGCATTACTAGGGCTGAAATTCCAGACTTTTTAAGTAACTTGTGTAGTATTTCTTCTGCCTAATCTAATTTTTGTTTAACAGACCATGTATTAGAGTTTAATCAAAAGTTTAAGTGTAAATATTTTAAGACACTTTTACAAAAAGTTATTATAAAATGGTATCAATGTATTTTTGACATGAAGCTTTAGTAAGAAAGTACCCTAACTGAAGAAAACCAAGAGCATTTACTTGATGACTAGTGTAGACAAATTATTCATTCATGAACTTTTATGAAGAAAGTAAAATTTTATTTCAGGACATTTGACGTAGACTCAAATATAATATGTATGCATGAAGAATTGTACAGTTAAATGGCAGAAAATTATGAAAGAAAATGAAAAAGAACCTTCAGATATCAAACAAGAAAAACTGAGTTATTTGTACTGAGTTAACAGTATGATTATTTGGGTGCTGAACTATAATAGAACTATTTCCTCTGCTTTTATAATGAACCAGTACCAAAAATTCATGCTTAACAATCATTAATCTGACATGTAATGAAATATGAATTCTTTGAAATAATTTTACAATTAATTTTTTAATTAATGTAATTTTTTTCTAAATCATTAAAACTCTGTTTATGAATACTATTTTTTTGTTGCACTTACTGTAAAATGTCAGCTAATCAATTTTTTAATTAAATAGTTTTCGAAAATGGCTAAGAGAATCTCATACATAGCTCCCATATCAAATTTGGTATCATTTTGTTTACTTATTTTAGCAGTGAGAGGCTATTCAGAAGTGATGCTTAATTATAATCACTTTGCACATGCATGCACAGATAATATATTTTTATCTATTATCTTATATTTCTTTATTGTCATTTTACAAAATTACATATGTTTCTTTCTCTCATCAGAAAAAAAATCATATAATTTTCCTCTAAATTTTCTTTGTTTATCAAATAACTGTTACAAAATTTATTTCATATTTAAAACATATGTTTAGTATTTGAAATAATTTTGTTAACTTATGAAATTAAAAAATAAGTGTCAATGAGATTTTAAGAAAATATTTTTTAAAATAAAGCTTATTAAATTAATTACTAAATAATTTAAAGGCTAAATATAATTGCAATACCAGTAATCAATTCAAAGCTTCAAAATTACAGTTAAAAAAATAAACAATAACTGGTTATGAATAATAAAAAGTAAATTATAAAAAATAGAACTAATAAAAAACATACTTGAATTTGTTCTTCTATTGACAAAACATCATTGTAACTGCTTTTCCAAATTAAAGGTTTTACTTTTTCAAGAGATGTAAGCATCCTTTCAAGATTTGAAGTCACATTGAATATTAATCTTTGACATTCAATGAATTGAAATATGAAAGAATCAATATTATTTGCTTCAAATTCCATTTTAATTTTTAAGATATTTATTATTTCTTCCTTTAAATAAAATTTTTTACTTTTGTTTCCTTCAGCCGCAATATCAGCATTGTCAACATCACCTTGAATCATTTTACATTCAGTAAAAATGTTGTTTATTGCATAGATATTTTTCATAAATTTCTAAAAAAGAAAAAAAAAATATTATGAATTCTCTATTAAAGAATATTTGAGAAATAAATCATAGTTTATTACAATTTGCAGAAACATGGAAACTAGTCACTTTGAAATGCAGTTTTTAGTTTTTAATACTAATATGTTGAATTATAAAACTTAAAATTAATATAAAAGAAAAACTGCCATAGAAATTTTGCAAATATTAACAACATGCAAAAGATATAAAATATCCTGCATAAAATTTACAGATAAACAGTTTATGGAATGATATAACTAGATTATTTAAATACTAAACATATGTAAATACAGAATTGATAGAAATATGGATTTTATTTTTATATGTAATTTTAATAATTCATTTTGCAAAGGTTACTAAAAGATAAATATGATTTTGCCTTTGGCACTATATCATTCCTTTAAAAACAAAAATTCTGCCATTATAGATAGAGCTCATGCTTTTATTTTTAATTTCAAGGTTATGATTTTATTAAATTAGAGAATACATATTTTTTTCAAAAACATATGATAAGTAGGAAAGATAGAATAAAATTTCACATAATTTAATTTTTATTATTAACATAACTGTCAATTAAATAAAGTTATATTTATAATATCATTTGTATATTAATCAAATGTAATTATCATATGCATTTTATTCTACTTACATAAATTTTTACTTTAAACAGTTTCACATCTGTAACATTTTCAAAAGGCTTTGTTTTCTGTAAATTGTATGAATGTTGAATGTCCTCTAACCACAAAGCAAGATGTTTTTCAATTTCTTTCTTCTCACACTTAAATATTTTCTCCATTAAGCATCTATTAGTCTTTGAAAGGGATTCTTTCATATGATTTCTTTTGGGCATAATATCATCTAAAGAACTGTAGTTAAAATTAAATATCTTCAAGCATCTTTCATCTGTAAACATATTTTTAATTTGAATAAGGATATTTTCTCTAGAGTCAAGTTCAGCTTCTAATGCCTATAAATAAATGAAATTAGATAATGTTTTATTTAGTAAGTAATGTTTTATTAACAGTAAACTCCCGATTACTCTTTAAACTGAGCATTCAGGATATAGCAGATAATCCACAGAATAAGAAAAAAATGGAAACAAATATAAATATACATTTAAGCATTATAAACACTCAATAGGTAAAATTAATTTATCACATGAGGAATAAAAATATATTCCCTTCTTACAAATTAATAGATTTATTTGTTAAAAAGCCATAAAACGATTTTAGCTTCTTTGCGCTGAAATATTTTTTCTTTTCAAGAAGTCAAATTTTTTATGTAGAATTTAAACATCCTAAGTGGTCTAAAAAATAAATTATCAGTGATGTTTAAATTCTCCTAAAACCTGCAGTTTATCAGAAGTTAACTGTAGAAAGCAGTAAGATCTGTACAGTTTGAATTTAATAGAAAAAATAAAAAGGGATATTTAAACAATTAAAGAAATAATTTTATAAAATGTGAGCATTATGTAGTTATTTGCAGTAACTTGTAAAAATAAAATTTCAAATAAATTTAGTGAAAAATTATGAAACTTAACTGATTGTAATATAAAAAATTTAATGACACCTTTTTGTATTTAAAATAGTAGTATATTCATTCAATTTAAATGCTAGTTTTATATGCCAAGATTAAATCGATTGTATCACAATAAATATTTAGAGCACTAATATATTCTTAAAAAATAACTATTTTTTTTAAATTCATTAATTGCTGTTGAAATGACTTTCCAATAAATAAAAATTAAATTTTAGGCTTATGTTTGTTCATTATTGACACAGATTATACCAAAATGAATGTAAAAACTATGAAAGAATAAACTTCAAAATAAAAGAACATGCAAATCTTCTATTATAGAAAAATGTGAAACTATATTGGATATTGAGATAAAAAAAGTTTATCTAATGAATAATTAAAAATAATTTATTCATAGTTAAAAGGTAAACTTACTGCAGTACTCCTTAGATTTTCAAACAAAGTAGAAATATCAGAGCAACTCTCAATTTCTTGACAAATACATTTTTGGCGAGAATCTGCCTCATTCAACCAATTACATAAGTCTTTTAGATCCTTTTGAATTTGAGGATATTGATTTGAAAATGAGTATAATATATTTACTATTTCATCAATGTTTTCTTGTAATTCTGAAAAGGAACTCATAAATTTAGAATAAGAATCTTCTATAAATTCACAGTTAACTGTAAGTCTAACTTCTTCGCTCAAACTTTTAATGTATATGACTTGAGGCAAATAATTTCGCATTTCATATTGAAGAGACTGAAAAGAAAGAATAAAATAATTTGTATAATACATGAGAGAGAAAGAATCTCAATTAACTTAAATAAACTGAAAAATTGAAATTAATTACACCATATAAAAACTTGTAAGACATTAAAATAGTATAATGTAAAGAATATCAGTGATTTTTTTGAGATATAAATAATACATTATTTTTTTGAGATAAAGGAAACTGTACACATTTTCAAATATTTTATATTTACCTCAATAAAGGAGACATAGCTTTCAAGATCATTTTCTATACAAGGCTTCCTTTCTATTTCTTCATTTTGTTCTTCTACCCAATGTTTACTTTTTTGGATACAATTTAAAAGGTCAGTCATTTGCAAATAGCAGTGATTCCATTCTTTATCTTTACTTTCAAGTTTAGATATTACATGGGAACCATTGGAAATTATATTTTTAAATTCCTCTTTTTTCTTTTCAATCAAATACTTTTGTGACAACTTGAAATTATTTTTCACAATTTCTAACAATGAAACCATTGATTGAAGATATTCCTAAACATTAGAAAAGTAAATTAAAAATTACTCATATTATTAATGCAAAAAATATATGTAGTGATATAAGCAGTTACCTAATAAGGAATTAAATGAATCATTAGCGTAATATTGAAAATAAGAGTTTACTATAGATAAAATTTTTTCAAAGATTAAATTTATTAGCAAAAATCAACATACTTTATCTACTAAAAAAAAAAAAAAAAAAAAAAAAAAACTTAGCTTGGAAACAAGAGATAACTTGAAATTACATGAACATTAACATTCATTGAATATAAGAAGATTATTGTTTATAATCTAATGTTACTTGTGTGAGCTGTATATATTTATAGAGAGCAATATGCATGAATATTAAAAAATTAAATTCAGCTGAAAAACTCTAGTGAAAGTAATATAAACATTTTAAAATATAATTTTAAAAACAAACATAAAACACAGTCATAAATTTAAACTTCCAACAATAAAATATTTAGTAAAATTAATATATTTTCAAAGCACAGATATCTATTACTGCCACATGCAAATAAAATAAGTGCATTTAATTCAATCACATCTTATAGTATTGTATAGATATTTTTAAATGAATTTTAGGTGAACTGGAACATAACACAAATGTGAAAATTATTAATAAGTACATTATTTATAAGTAATAGAAAGAAGTTGAAAATATTTAATGTACTGATATAATATTTTTAATAATGCAAATTAAGAATGAAAGACATTAAAAAATTTAACAAGTTATAGCTGAGATATTCACTTTCAGATAAAGTGCATAGTTAAGAGAAATTAAGTTTTAAATAAAATGAAGTTAAACACAAATAAATATTTTCATATATGATATCATAAAACAATTCATTTAATTGAATTAACTTACTTTAAGACACTTAGATTTCTGAAGAAAATCATTTAAATCTTTGACACATACTGGAGAGGGATTAATAAACACAGCATTTGTTAACTCTTGCAACCACTCAGAAGATTCAAAGTAGACAGACATATTAAAAGAGCCCTCTTTATAATTAGCATTTGTTGTATAAGCCTAAAATATAGAGAATAAGTTTTTATATATAAGTTAAAGCTTTTAAGAAAGAACAAAGTCATTTTTTCAACAGTTCTAATGGGGAAATTTTTAAAAAATGACATTTCTGAATAAATCTTAAAACACTTTAATGTTGTTTATATATTTGAATAAAGAAATATTCATATATTCTAAATTTCGAAGTATGAAAATAAATAATGCAAATAAAATTTAGAAAAAGAAATATAATTTTTTAAGCAATGAATTTCTTGGAAAAGATAACATAAAAGCAGCAAATGCATTATAAAATGAAATCGAAGAAAATAGCTAAATTTAGAAAATAGAATTAGAAATAGAAAATAGCTTAAATTTTAATAAAAATATATTTTATGTGTTAAAATTTTAAGCAGAAAAAAAATTGATACTAGCAAAAAGGATTGCATTAGATTAAACATAATTATAATAAAATTGTTTAAAAAGTCTTTCAACAAATCTAAAAAGTCATTAAAGAACTTAATTAGATTATGAATAAAATAAAAAATTCATTATTTTTATTAAGGAAATCATGTCTGTATTTATCATTATTAAAAATCTTATATAAAATACAAGTTTCATGAAAAATTCAAGGATGGAGCACTTTATTTTCCCTCAAGGGGGATTCAGATAAAAACACATTTCCATTTATTTTGTAAATCATATGGTTCTGAATATATAAATATTAATTAACTTATCCTGTCAACTTTTGCAGACCTTAGCTTATAATAAAAAATGCTTTAGGGAAAAAATTTGCAATTTAGAAGAATATTGCTACTTACATATATATTATTTCTTTTATATTCACAGTTAACTTTGTTTGCTGCATTGTTTTTCATCATGAAATAAAATTTCACTAGGTCAGTGAAAATAAATCAAATGAGATGTTGAATGCTTCTCTTTAACAAAAGAGAAATTTATTCTAAGTTTTTAAATACTGAAGTTAAGATTTATTTCCTCTTGCATTCTAATTACTATAAGAAAAAGTGTAATGATGTATGCTGCAATGAGAAAAATCAATACGTTTTTAAAATTTAAAAAAAGAAGTGATAATTTAGAACTATATGATAGAATACCAGATCCTATTCAGAAGTTAAACAATTGCAAAATTTCTTTTTATTTTCTTTACAATGAAACACTATCAAAAATAATAGCTGAACTAAAGTAATGACTTAAGAAATGTATGCTGCTATATATATATATATATATATATATATATATATATATATATATATATATATATATATATATGGTATGTAAAATGTAAAAGGAAGCAAGCAACAGATGATCTTTGCATTTGAAATAATCCAAGATATACATAACTTAATTATTACCTACATGCATATATACTTATCTTCACTTCCAGAAATTAAGCATGATATCTTGAAATGTGAAAAATTTGGCAAATAACGTTTCTACTAATATAAAGTACAGCAGGAAAACAGAAAATAAGCTTATTCAAGAGAGAAAACAAAAAATTACAATAGACGAAATAAATATTAAATTTTATCAGTCATAAGATGTTTTATTAGAGAGAACCTCTCTAAGTCAAAATTTGAAAGTCACAGCTAACAAAAATAAATTAATAAAACAGATAAAAGTGAGTAACCTAATATGTATAGTTTATAGTGCTTGACCATGTCTTCTATGAGATGATCAATAAAAGCAGATAAAAGTAATTACTTTCTAATTTTAGAGCAATTTCCTAATCTGTATGAATAGCCAAGAATGAAAAAATTGTACATACAGCACTATCAAGAGTATCGCATAAATTATCAATGAAATTATAGAAAAATAGGTACAGTAGTCCTTCCACACAGATATAATCTTCTCACACTTCACATAGCTGATAATTCTATAGGAAACATGCATTATTGATCATTAAAATGAAAGCAGATTACATTATTTAAACAAAAGGCCCTAAGATTTTAGAAAACTGTTTCTTATATTTCAAAATGGCATCCATAATTACAAATTAAAAGAATGATGAGTTATATAGAATCAAGAGTCTGTAATTGTTTTATTTCAATGCCTTCCAGGCTCACTAAGGCTGAAAACTATTCATGTGTCTTTTGGGAGTCAAGGAAAAATTTTTATCTTGAAAACAATTGTATCAAAGTTTAAAGCATTTTTTTTATCTACAAGAATATGTAGCTCCTGTAACATTATAAACTGATGTAACATAATAAGACATGCTGAACACTTCTATAACATAATTGATTGCTATTTATGATTGTTTTTCCAGCATATTCCTCAACATAAAAATTATTGTTAAGTAATTTTTATGTAATTGAAGAACTTACAATTCAAACAAGCCCCCCAAAACTAAGAAGTGTTTAATTTTTAGAAATAAGGAAATAAGCATTAAGCATGAGTAATTATGTGTACAAATCAATCCACAAATCAAAATTTAAAAATATAATCTTGATTAAAATAAAAATTAAAAGTAATGCAAATTGTAGAAATTTTTAACTAATAAATATGTACACAATCTACATATTTATTAAATTATATTACATATTTATGTAATAAATATGTAACAAGAAAGCATGTACACAATCAGAAAAGATTATTAAAATTTAAAAAAGTTTTTAATAAAAACAAGATAAATAATTTAAAATACAAAGAAAACAATCAAAGGAATAAAATATAAGCAAAATTATAAATTAAAACCAGGAAATTTGCAAAAAACTTTTCTTCATTTCAAATTTATTTCTATAAAAATTCTAAAAAATAATCAGTTCACAAATGGATTGTTTCTTACTCTTCCACATAAAGGGAAAATAAATAAAAAAGTTGAAAAATTAACATAAACTGAAAATAAACAAAACAAATATGGAAAAGAAAGTTTTCTAAAAGAACTACAAAATATATGATAATTAACTGTACATGGTAATACAAGGTAGCAAAATGTTTGAAGAAAAAAGTTACAAGAAAAAGGTAATTATCTGATAAAGAAGACATTGAGAAATCAATCTAAAAATAATTGAAAAGAAATTAAAATTGAGAATAGCTAGGAGATGATGAGACTGGATTAAAGCATAGTTTACTGTGGAACAAAAGTAATAAAAAGATTTGAGCAAAAAACTTTTGGCTGAATAATAATGAATTTTAATCATTATTATTCAGCCAAAAGACTGAATAATAATGATTAAAATTCAATGGATGAGTAGTCATAAAATCAAAGTAGTTATGATCATGCAATTTTATACATCAATACTTTATTATAAATACGTATCATATGGGTTTTAACCTTTTGTGAGATTAAATTTTCTTTTTAGTTATCTTGTGACTTCTATTCCAGGAATATCATCTTTCCAATGGGAAAAAAATAAATACCAAAGAAAATGATTTGTTTGGGAATGACATTTTCAATTTTGGGTCAATGCATATAAAGAATATAAAATAAATTGCAAATACTTTCAATTAATTAATGTGTGGCAAATAATTTTCTATTTATTAAACTAAAAGTTCATGAAATTACAGAATATTATTGTATTTAAACATTACATTCTGAAAATGCTCCAGATAATACTTAAAATATAATTCTGTAGTAAATGTAATTAAATAACATGGTTGCAGAGAAAGAGAAGCTTTATTATGAATAAATTATTAATTAAGGTAAAAACTAACCAGCATCCTCATTTTTCGGCTCCAGTCAAAATTTTCTTCAGCCTTTAGGAAATTGTATTTTGGCCAATTTAGGAAAAGCTTCTGTTTATTTAATTGAATTTCTTCATTGAGTGAAGCGAGATCAAATGCTTTTTCTTTTACTTCATGAGACTACACACGAGATAAAAAAGAAAAGAAAAATTTAATCATAAGTAAAAATATCAAAAGTTCAATTCAAATAAAATGAAAATTTGGTTCATAGTTTTTTAATCCAAGTAAATATACATATTAAGAAAAAAGTTTAAATATTATATTTGATTACAATTAATTAATCAAAAGACGAACATCTACAGATATTTCTTACTTTTTCTAACGATATTTCACAATTTCCATCAGATTGCATTTTTTCTAACTTTTCCCACAGAATCTGGAATTCTTTATTTAAATAACTTTGGTTTTCCTAAATAAAAAAGTAATGAAATATTTCTCATCAAAATTACAATACTGCAGCACCTAAAATATATGATTTTAACCTCATTAAGATATTTTACATAAAATAGTCCTTCCTTAAATTTAATAAATTTTTTTGAAACAGAAATAAATAATAATTTCAAAGGAAAATTTTTACTATCAAATTAAAAAATATTTTTATAGTTACCTTTTTTATGTATCAATGTGTAAAGTAAATTAAATAAATTTTAAAAGATAGCTCATATGTTCATGAAATATTGAGCCACATATTTTTAAATATTGCAATAAGGAAATAATCCCAAAATTATGACTCTATAAACTTGCAGATATAACAATTTAAACATTTAAAATTAAAATCTGTCTTAATTTTCTACACGAAATAAAAATTATATATCTTTTTACATTATAATTTTAAGAACTTACATCTAACTCCAAGCCTCTACGGTGTAATTCAAGTATTTGGACAAAACAAGATGTTGCAAATGCTTGGGTGGAGTTGATCTGTTTTTCTACATCTGACAAATGTGAGAGTAATTGTAGCTTTACATCACAAGAAGGGAATTCCAATGATGAAGTAAATTCTTTTACAGTGTTGAATTTCTCTTGTAAAATGCTTAGTTCATTTTCAATTTTCTTTATTGGATAAAAGAAAAAATATATATATATATATATATTAATAAAGTATTTAAATTTTTAGAATGAAATTTATTTAAAAACTTAAAGTTTTACATAGCCTATATTACCCCAATATATATAGAAATCTTTATAAATAATATATTTAAAACCTCATTTAAGAGAGAACTGTACAATTCATAAACAATTTACAAAATGAAATGTTTACCTTGCATTCTTCCACATGATGATCTCTTGTGAAATCAGATAAATTAAGTATTCTGACTTCTAAGTGTTCAATCCACTGGCGTAATGTTTCAATAATCTCAAGAATGCAATGACCTGATTTTTCAACTTTATCAACTTTTTTCTCCTCCTTAATGACTTTTGACAAATTTTCAATAATTTCTGATATTTTCTGTATAAAAATATCTGTTTCAGAATCAACAAATGGCAAATAAGAAATTGGTATAAGTGAGAAGAAACTTTCCTAGAATTGAAATAATACAAGCTAAGCATCTAGTTAAATGCAGCAGGTAAAATGAACATAAAAATATAACAAAACAAGGTTAACTAAACAGGTAGCAGAAAAGAAAACAAAATATCAATAAATGGAATATGCAAAGTAAAAGAAATCTTTCTTGGGTTTATTTCTTCAGTATCATAAATAATTAATGGAAAACAAATATGTCTAGTTATTATAAAAATGAATCAAATCAAGCAATCTATTAGTTATGCAAAAGCAACTTTTATCATGAAATTTGACAGACATGATTTTATAAACATAAAAAATTCATAATTTTGTAAAAAATGTGCTTATATATCAAAATAAAAAAATGAATAAAAAGATTAACCATTTTAATGAGCTTATAGGTTTCATTTATGCTTAAAATATAAATATTTGCAAATTTTTTGGCAACAAAATTAAAGATTTTCTAAGCAATTGGGAAAATGCTTTTTCTTCCCATAAGATTTATTTTGATTTTTTCCATTCTACAAATATAAATAAGTCTTAAATTTGAAACATATCAAATTAAATAATTAAAATAATAGAATATACATAAACATTTTTCATGCAATCATGTTTTATTAATATGAATGTTAACACTATAATTTGATTCAGTTGAGTAAATGGCATATTGTATCACTTATCATGATAATTAATATAAAAACTTTTTTAGTTAATTTTATTATGAAAATAATGCAATATAAAATATCATAAATTTTTATTAAATTATAAATAAAGTGATAGTTGAATATAGAATCACAGATTATTTTATAAGAATATGTAACTATACAAGTATATTAAAAAACATTTAAAAATATCATTACAATTAAATTTTCAGAACTAATTCTCTTTTTATAGGCTCTTTTATTTATTAACTATGAATAATATTGATTTTTATGTTATATAATGAACATACTTGCAATATAAATTTTGAGTTTGGTTGTACGGTGCAATATTCTTCTTTATTCAACCAAGTAATAAGATCCACTTTGGATATTTCTGGTTGAGAAATCGCTGGGGAGACACTAGTATTTAACATACAAGAGTTATGTTCAAGATCCTGCAAAATTTCACCCTAAAAGAAAATAAATTTCCTTTTTATCATTCCATTTTGCATGATATTTCCTTTCTGTCATTAGAGAACTTATTAATTCTAAATACTTTTTACATACTTCATTCTAAGCAAACTAAAAAAAAGAAACAAAATAAAAACTTACTCAAATTTTTTTAAAATAAAATTGGAAATTTTTAATAATATGTATATTTTTTATTATAACATTTAATAGCTTCATACAGAAAATAATAAACTTGAATTATCTGCATTCTATTTTATATCAGAAAATTTTATTATAAAAATTAAAGCAATTATTAAGATCAAGCAATTTTCACATTATAAATAAAAGTAATATATCAATTAACTAATTAAAATATTCAGTTTTTTCACATTGTTTATTTTTAATTTCTTAATAATATTGGTTTAACATTGTAAAACTAATTGATAAAATTGATACGGATTAATAAGAAAAAGAAATGAAACATTTGGACTAATTCTCGAATACCAATTAATTTGTGATTACCAAATTTATACAAGATAATAGCATTTAAATCAATCATTAGCTAATAAAAATATATCTTTTATAAAAATATATAGAATGCAGCACTAGTAAATGTTAAGATTAGTTTAAAAAAACTAAAAAAATAATAATTACCATAATATTCAATAAACTGTCTAAAGAACTTTCAGAAGTGATTTCAGAAAGTGAAGCACTAACAGTTGACTCTATATTTGCCTGCAGATTTTTAGTTAACGAATACATTTCAATGTTTTCAAGCGACTGATCTTGCTGACTATAGGTCACCTATAAAGATGTTAAATTATTTGAAAAATAGATGAAAACAATTTTATTGCAGATCATTAAAAGAAAATTTTATAAAATTTTTGCCAAAAAAACTTTATTTAAAAACAATAGTAGCTATCAAATTAAATATACTGAAACTTTTGGAAGAAAAGCTGAATCAACATAAATGTTGGATACAAAGCAAATTTTTAAATTGTGCAGAAATGCTGTAAGCATAAATATCTCACTAAATTAAATTGTGTATGACATCACCATAAATATATATGACATTTATAAATTTTAAAATTGTTTTGTGATATGCTGCATATCAATAAAAAATGTGTGTACAATGAAATGATAACAGAAAAATAAATTAGTAAGGATTATTGGAATATTACTTATGTTCAACAATATACTTTATTTACTTCTTTATCATAGCTTATATATAATACTTGTACTATGTTGCAGAGAATCTAACAACATAATATTAAATTTAATGAAAAATAGAAATTTTTAAACTTTATTTTTGCAAACAGATATAACTGCAGCAAAATGCATTATGCTTTCAAAATCTGGTATTTCATTATCTGAAGGAAGGAAAAAAAAAGATAATCTAAATTAGAATCTAAATTGTTGAAGTTTATCAGATTGTCACTTTTATCTTTTTGCCATACAATCTCTTCAACTGAAGATATAATTGCAAGATCTTCGAACCCTAAAATTACCAGCGATATTTTCATCAATTTTTAAATATTTTCTACTTATTCTGAAAACCATAGTGAAATTTATATTTTTTACTCTGAAGAAATGCTACATCAGTAAAAATGTTGCATTGCTGAACATTTAACTTTTACCCATGAAAATGGCAGAATTTCTTCCAGAAATGACAATATTAATAAAAAGTACTCATTGAACAATATTTTAAAAATTTAACAGGTGTTAGTGATTTGAGTGTTTTTTTCAACATTTCATGAAATTAACAATTCATGCATTTTTTGTATGCTAGTAAATATGACAAGATCAGAAATTCTTTTTTAAAACTTTAATCAGAAAGTAAATTTCAGTAAAAGAAAATTCATGTATAACAAAAAATAAAATTTATAAAATAAAATTTAAAATTTTCACATTCTATCAAATACAGCTTAAATATCTTGGTAACATTTTCTATATTTAGTCATTTTTTAGATAATCCTCATAATACAATAAAATAAATTTCATTAAAAATGTTTCTTATAAGTGCTTCTGAATTTTTTAAATTTACATAGATAATATAATATGAAAAATGGTCAATTAATTTTGATACTTTCAACAAAAAATGAACATGGTAAATGCCAAATGAAAAATGTCAACACTACACACAGACAAAGATTTCAGGAAAACACTTTGCAATAATTAATTTAGAAAATGAATAACAATAGTAGATGATAGTACAGAAGACAAAGGCAGCCAGTACACAATAATAAAAATTGTAAATAAAGGTGGTACCAGAATGCATGTTAAAGAAAATTATATATAAATGAAATTTTAAGTTTGTAATTGATGCCTTATTAAAATTGCAAATTATTTATTAATTGCAATAAAGAAACTTGCAAACAACTTAGAATTTGAGACTTTTATTTTTTCATCTAAATAATTCACCAAAATATTTAGAGATTAAAGGCATTTTATTTTTTATTTATGCATTACCTCAGAGGTATAACACTGAAATTAAACTTATCAAACATACATGTAAGATATTATTCAGTTTGAATGTTTCACTATTTTATGAGACTGATTTATATAAACTAATCTATTTAAATGAATACATGAGTGGCCATGTATTTAAATAAAGAACACATGGGTGGTCATGTATTTAAATAATACATGGGTAACCTCAAGATATTTTTCAGTTTGAATGTTTTACTATTTTATGACGCTGATTTACATAAATTAATCTATTTAAAGAAGATTACATGGGTGTTCAAGCTTCTAATAGTCAGTCATTTTTCAAAATTTGAAAATTTTCGCGAGCCGCAAATGCATATATTAAAAGTATGCAAAAAATGAATTAACAAAACTTTTTTAGTGAAATTATATTTATTGAAAATATATAAATAAAAGTACAAAATATGTATATTGAATTTAATTACTAAAGATTAAATATTTATTTTACTTCTCTTGATAATTCTTTAAAATTAGGCGAATAATTAATGACAGCACACTCCTTAGTAATTCTTTAAGATGCTTGTTAGGTAATACTGATTGGTGTTTGGATTTCACGAATTTTAAAGTGGAATAAAATGTCCGTAACAATGAAAGTTTACAAATTCAAAATCGGCCTGGAGTTGGCCAATTATGGACGATAACTCCAGTGTTTATGTTCATTCACACAGTTTTCGATGTGTTATATCATTATTAACTTGGACGGCAATGAAATTTGTTACAATGTAAGATTTAATCTTTCATATTTGTTGCCAGTAATTTAAAAGACAAATTGAAACACACAGGGAACGATAATAATTTTTTAAATTATAATAACACAAAAATGAAAAGAAAACTTAAGTACATTTGTCAAGAGTCACAAATAATCCTTCAATGAGCTGCAGGTTGGCCACCCCTGCTATATTACATTACTATTTTATCAAATAATTACAAAATATATAATAATCAAATTGGTTGTAAATTAAATATGGCATCCATAATACAAATCTGTTATTGTATATCATATTGATTGTATGAATGCAATATTTAAAAATATAATTTCAACATATCTAACACTTTATATCTAAGCACTTAAAATAAACTTTTAAGATAAAACAAATTACAAATTAGTTCATGTTAATTTTAATAATAGACACATCTCTTGTATTTAGGAAACATTTTTGTATCTTTTACAAGTAATGTGAATTAAGAGTCATAATAGATAAAAAATAAGGATTTTAAAACTTGTTTGAAAATTAATGACTCTAAAAGTGACATATTTCTAAGAACATATATAAATCAGAAAATTTAATAAGACATACTTGTATTTTTTCTTCTGAATTCTGATTAGATGATTCAAATGGAGTAATTTTTAAGTTTACTGTTTCTGAAACAAGTGGCATTATTTCTTCTGAATTAACATCACTTGAAATTGGAACATTCATATTATCCATTCTTGATTCATTGACACAAAGTGTAGTTGATTCTGGGAACATGCTACTTAATTCTACTTCGTTTTCCACTACAGTTATTTTTTCTGCATTATGTTCATCACATGCATTTTGATCACTAAGAATATCAATAGTATCTTCTAATTTATTTCCAAATGAATCCCATTTAAATTTATTCAAGGTCTCTGAATCAAAGTTTTCATTTTTTGTTGAATATTGGAGAGCAGTTGAGGTTTTTCCACTGCTAACAGCTTGAGTGGAAAATGATGGATATACAGAAGTTTCTAAATTTGTTGAAATGTTAGTTTCTTCCAAATGGATATCCTGATTTGAAAAACTAAACTTATCCATAATTTGTTCTTCAGTAGTTAAAGTAGAATTTGTAGAAGAAACAATATTTGTTGGACTGCCAGAATTTGCATTTTCAACTAAATTCTTATTTTTCAAAGAATGAGAAATTGGTTTCACACTTAAATCATTTTTCAATATGTCATTGTCAACTTCATCTATGTCTTTGTGAGGTGTTTGATAACTTTCATTGTAAGTACTAAATTTATTGTCCTTTATATTATCTTTCATTAACATTGGAGATTGATTAATTTTGAACAGGCATGATAAATTACTATCTTTTCCATTATTAAAGTTTTCTTTCTCATTAAATTCTTCTGCTTTTATATCACCTATATCTTTAATTAAAATGTCAGAATTATTTTCAAATGCTAATGGAGCAGTAACATTTAATTCTGCGCTTGATTTTTCACTAAATTCAATTTTGCCTAAATTATTTTGTTCTGGAAAAAATGAAGAGCCCTCTTCTGTGTGAATAATATCAATATTAGTTTCATTTAAGTTGTCCACTGTTTCATCTTTTGAAAGTGCAAATGAAGAAAAATTTGTAAATGTATCCAAAGTTACTAAATAATCAGCATTTAATTGTGGAACATTATCAGTGTTAATTTTAGTTGAATCGAATTCTTTTGAAGGAAGATTTATATTATTTAAACTATTTCTGTTTATAATGGAAACTGCATTGCATGACTCAGTAGTTGAATTAGTTTGTGATTCACTTGCCTGAGCATTTGCAATATAAGATATCATACTTTTAAAGATACTAAGGTCATCACGATCTTCAGGTTTGATTTCTATTGTTTGGCAATTTTTACTTGGATCAATAGCTAAAAGAATTTCAGTATCTTCAAAAGTTTTAGAAGATGTTGAAGTGTTTTCATTTGATATATCAATGTTATCAGTTTTATTTGAAGTGTCTTCTGATTTATAAGATTGGTAATTTATATCATCTTTCATGGTTCTATTATCAATACTTGAGAGATTGACTTGGTCTGTATGAAGTATATCAAAGGTTAATTCTTTTTCTGAAGGAATATTTGAGTTTGAAAAAGTGTCTTGCTTAACATCAGTGTTTTGATAAGAGGTTCCATCAAGACTTTCCCGATGTTTTGGTATTACAAGTGTAGAATCTGTGGGTAAAATGTTTTCTTGAATATTAAAATTTTCACATTCAGAAAATTTGTTTCCTGAAGCATTCAGAGCAGCAATTTTAATTTCCATTTCTTTTTCACAGAAAATTTTGGAAATTTTAGAAGGAAATGCATTATTTTTCACTTGTGACAAGTCAGCTTGCTCTATTTCTTCTAGATGTTCTTCACGTGCTTGGTATAGTAACTTATTTTCCTCACACAGACTATTTTCTTTAAATTTGTCAAATTTAATAATTTCTTGACTTTTCATTGAAATGTTTATATTTGTCATAAGTCCATCATTTTCAAGATTTATATCTTCATCAGGAGTTTGGAATGAACTTGACTGAATTTCAGATGTTTCTAAAGAAAAGTCACCAGCAATATTTTCAGACACACTATTATCAGAAGCTTGCATATGATATTCTGGGTATTTTGAACGCGAATTAACAGAACTTATTGATGCTGGAGATTTCAAAACTACAGATTCATCTGCACCTTCATATTTAGAAACTTTTAATACATCTGTATCTTCTTTATCAGTCAGTAATTCTGGATGCTTTGACAATAAGTTAGCAGAAAAATCGGAGGATGACAAAGTTTCTGAAATTTTAGATAAATCTATATCTTGATATACTTCTATTCTAATGGATTTATCTTCGTTGGTCACTTCTTCTAAACTCTGATGATATTGTTCAAGTGTTTCCAATATATTATCAGAAATATTTGAAACTGATTTCTCATCTAATACATTAACAGAATTATTAGTCTCTGATTTAACTTTATTCATATCAATTTTTTTCATATTTTCTTTATCCAAATTATCATCATTACTAAAACATTTTACATTAGCATCATTAGTAGTTTCGCCATCTTCATCATTTTTAATGTTTTTACTTATCAAATTTTTTTGTTTGAATGAAATTATTGCTGAATTAGAGTCTTTCTCAGAATATATATCTACATTTTTAGATGTTTCAAGATTAGTAGATAATTTTATATTAGAAATATTATCACTACTTTCAATAGCAGCATCTTTACTAAGTGATACACTTTCATCAGATTTTTTTGGATTTTTATCATTTTCAATGTTAGTGCTTTTTTTCTTATTTCTTTTTTTTCTCTTAGATTTTTTGTTTGAAACATTTCCTTCTTGTTTATCACCTGATTCATCAGGTAGGAGTTCAGAGCCAATAACAAGGTCTATCTCCCCTTTCCTATTAGTCATTTTTTCTATTTTCATCTCAGTAGCACTCTGTGGTGCGATTTTGTTCTGATTATCAATCAATTCAGAATTTTTCAGGATTTTATCATCGAGATTTACATTTTGAGCTTTAAATTTTGCATCATTAATTCTTAGTTGACTACTGTTTACATCACCTTGTTCTTTTTCATCTAAAACACTTTCAATACAACAAGGTAAAACAGTTATTTCTTCGGAAATATCATTAGTTGGAGGTGTTATTTGAGCCTCGCTTAGAGTAATATTACAGAAAGAGTGTTCTTTATCGATTTCAGCATTATCTAATTCACTAACTGATTTAGGAGGTATTGCCTCGCAATTTTCATACAAATCTCTATTAAATGGTGAATGTATTTCTTCATGTGTTACCACAGTAGGCAATTGACTTAGTTTTTCTGAAGATTCTATTTGAATTGCAGCATTTTGAGAAAGATCTTCAGATTTTTTCTTCTTCTTTTTCTTTTTTTTCTGAATTTTTTGTTTTGTTTGGTTATTTAAAATGTCATCTAAACTTTCATTAATCAATTCACTTTTTGTTCCAAATTTTAGTTTGCAGTCATTAAAAATTGTAACAGAAGAATCTGATTCCTTTCTCAACATATTACTATCTGGAGAAGTTGCATTTATGTCCTTTAAAATATTTATTTCAGGGTTGAAGTCATCAGACAAGTTATTTTCCTTATGCAATGTTTCAACAGTACTAATAAAATTTACAGAATTTTTATCCTTTAAAATTGCTTCAGGATTATCATTCAAGAAATCAGTCTCAGTATTTTGTTGGGAGCACAATGGAGTTGATTCTTTAACATGCTGAGTTAAAAGTAATTCTGATTTTAAAATTTCATTATTTGCATTTATATGTTTATGGCTCCCTTGTTTAGAATGCTCCTGATTACAAGTTAAAATAGGTTGGTCACAACTAAGGATTGTAGATTCTTCATTTTTCAAATCTAAAATATCTTCAATACTTTCTTGCTCAGATTGTTCTTGATTATTTGTTGAAGCAGAGAGATCAAGACAAAAGGATATCAAAGATTCTTTGTTTTCTGATTTGAAATTTTTTTCCTTGTTTACTTGTTCAGTTTTCTCCCGATTATTAGTTGAAGCAAAGAAGTCAGGACTAAAGCGCTTACCAGTTATTTTTTTATTCTCTATTTCTAAAATATTTCCATTGTTCTCTTGCACACACTGTTGCTGATTTCTAGTTGATACAGAGAGATCAGTATTAAGCGACATAGAAGATTGCTTAGATTCTATGTTAGAAATATTTTCACAGCTAGCCTCCACATATTGTTCCCTATTACTTGAAGTAGAGGGATCAGAATTACAGTATATAGTAGATAATTCTTTGTCACAAGCTGATTGTGATAGATCAGGACTACGGGATCTGCCAATTGATTCTTTATTAGTTGTTTCTAAAATATTTTTATTACTCTGTTGTACAAATAGGACTTGATTACCTGTTGAGGCAGACAAGTCAGGAGAAAGGCATATATTAGATTGCTTATTTTCAGTTTCAAAAATATTTTCATCACTTCTTTGTGTAGATTTTTTCTGATAACTAGTTGATGCAAAAGTACCAAAGCTTCGAGTAGATTCTTTAGTTTCAGTTTTTGAAATATTTTCACAACTATTTCTTAGAAATTGTGCACAATTATTTGGTAGAGAAGACATTTCAGATGAAAGGCACAGAGCATTTAATTCCTCATTTTCCACTTCTGAAATTTTTTCAATATTTTCTTCTGCAGATTGCTCTTTATTTCTAGTTAAAGCAGATAGATTGGAAGTAAGATCTATATTAGTTTCTTTTTTTCCCATTTCTGAAATATCTCCATCATTTTCTTGTACAAGTTTCTCTTGATTATTCATTGGAGCAGAAAGATTAGGACTAAAGCACACAGTAGTGGATTCTTCACTTTCTATTTTAGAAAAATTTCCAATGCTATCTTGAACAGACTGTCCCTGATAACAAGCATTTTCAATGCTAGTAATATTTAATAAATCAGGATTAAAACACGCAATATCTGACTTTGTCATTTCCACCTTTGAAACATTACTGAAAGATGAACTCTCGTGATTAAGTATAGAAGGCAATACATTTGATTCTTTACCTTTTTCTTCAGGATTATTTGATGATAGTTTTACATTTTTTGATGTTAGAATATTTTTTTCTGAAAGAGAAGCAGATTGGTATGGAAAAGAATCTGTTGATAATTGAGTAGGTGATCTAACTTCAGCAATCACTTTCATCTCGCGAAAACAAGAAAAAGGAGAAGTCTCATTTAAAGAAACAGACTCGCTTCCCAAAACTAATTGCTTTTCATTGAGTTTATCAGAAATTAAGTTATTGGTAGTTAAAGATTCATCAGAAGGGATTTTGTTAGAATGTTTCATCTTTATTTTAGTCAGTGCTGCTGTCTCAGAAGAACTTACATTACTCCCATTACCTATCTCCAAGTTACTAGAAGAAGAGGTTAAGTGCAACTCAACAGCCTCAGGTAACAGCGGGGAAGTAAAGAATAAGTGATCATCTTCTACCTTAGCAATTCTGCTTGGAAGTACAGTATTATCACTTGCAGAAGAAACTGATGTTTCAAATCTGTCTTCTGATGTCATATCTATGCATGAAGATTTGACATTTTCCCCATCACAAATTTCTTTGGTTTCAGTGAGCATTCTTATAACATTGGAGCTTTTTTCTGCAGTTGCAACAACACCTTTATTTTTTGATTTACGTTTTTTGTTTTTCTGTTTCTGAGAACATTTCCCTGAGGTCTTTGCCCAAGAGAACTGATCCTCATTGTTTTCTGTGCAAACTTTAGCTTTTTGTTCCAAATCAAAATTGCTGCCACTATTGTGGTCTAAATTCATTGAAGTTACATTAGGCTTAGTTAAGTTTTCAGAATCTTCAGATAAAGTCAGATCTGAATGGAAGATAATCTTGGAGTTGTCTTCTCTGCTTATAAGAACCTTATCTGTATGGAGTGCAGGAGTTTTCTTAACATTTTCAATTGTAAGCATTTGTTGCTCCTTTGCAGAATTACTTTTTTCTTCAGAAATAAAAACATTTATATTTTTAGAATCAGATGAACCATGACCTGTTTTCAAAGAGATACTTTTATTGCATGTTTGAGTAACATTTTTGAATTCTTTTTCACATGAATATGAAGCAAATTGTGCAAAAGAAACTTCTTTCTGTTCAATATTACTATTATCAAATTGAACTGACATTTGCTCTGAATTATCAATAGTTGAGATGTTTCTCATTTGAAATTCAGCAGGTTCAATTTTTTCTTTTAAATACTTTTTTGATCTTTTTTTCTGATTTTTCTTTTCTTTATTTACAAATCTCGGTGCATTGAATTCTGGTTCTACACCCATTACTTCTTTGTCTCCATACTTGAAATTTATGCTTTTAGAAGTCATAGAATCTGTAGTCACATCTCCTATTGAAGAAGTAACTTTCATACAGCTTAATTTATTATTTTCTGATGATGTACTCACATTTATACTGTTTTCAAGAGAACTGCAAACTGGTGAGTCGGGATCCAGAGATAATATGGAATCTTTTGAATCAGAGCTAATATTAGATGATAAAGTAATATTATTCTTGGTAATTACTTCTTGTATACTAGACACTTGAGACTGGGAGTGTTTTATTAATTTTACACTTTCAAAGTTCTCATTCTTAATGGAAGAAGCAGTGACATTACATTCAACTCCTTCCCATTTAGAAGTAAAGTTCTTTTGGGTTGTTTTATTTGTTTTTACAGAATGTTGAAATACTGAACTAGAAGATGTAGATAATTGACGAGTTGTTTCAGTATTGCTATGGATTGATCTTGAGGTTTCATCAAATGAAGCCTTATTAAAAGAAACCAAATTTTGCTGACATTGCACATCTTGCAATATAGTATTTAAACTTAATTTATTATCCTTTATTTCAGTGCCTGATTTAGTCATACTATGTACTTCTGAAATTTCAGTAGCTTGATTACCATTAGACGTGCTGTTTTTAGAAATAAAATAACCAGTATGAAAATCTTTGGTATTAGTATTAATAAAATTATTGTTAGATGATAGGTTTTTAGATATCATATTTTCAGTTTGTGGAAAAACATGAGCTTCAGATTTGGTAGCAATTTCACTATGAGGAACCAATATTTCAAAATAATCCTTAGGAATGTTAATTTTTGCCTGAGATATGGAAATTTCTGCTTCCAATGGAATGCCTGGAATATCAACTGTTGAAGATTCAGTGCTATGCTGTGTTTCAGTTGGCTGAAAAATTGTATTAAAAAAATTAGTATTTCTTATATTAGAAAAATTAAATATATTACTTTTAATTTTAATTTAGTAAAAAGAAAAAATGCAAATTTTAATAGATTTTTGGTTAAAAAAATATGTTTGATGCTTGGTATATCTACACTAACACAGTAAAAATTTCTGAAAAATAAGAAAATATTTGTAAAATAATAAAAATGAAGAAAAAAGGAAATTTTTATTAATTTAAAAATTAGGGATATAACAAACAAAAGGAAGTTTTAGTATGACTTGTCAGTGACCTACAATCACTTTTTGCAAGCGTGATTGTGGGTCACTAACAAGTCAAAGAAGAACTTCCTTTTGTGAAAAGAGTAAGAGCTGATTGAATCAGGACCTACAAATTAAAGTGAATTCTGTATCATCACAAACATTCACATTTAAAGTGGGAGTCAAATGCATTAACTATTGTCAAAGCCCCAACTACTCAGCATTTAGATTATTAGGAAATTGTAATATTACAAAGTTAAAAATTAATATTCCATATAGAAATTATAATTACAAAGATAATTAAGAAAGAGCATTTAGTTTAAATAAGTGTATAGTTTTAATAATATAATTTAAAAAAATAGGTAGGTTTTCTAAATGATAAGTTAGGAAAATTATGGAGAATAATTTGAAAACATGAAATCAATAAGAGAAACTGTGATGGATGGATTTTTATAATGCAAGGTCTAAAACAGAGTAAGCTGTGCCGTACATTAACTATAAGAAAGTGAACAAAAAAAATTTTTTTAGATCCAAGCAACATTAAAATCTCAAAGCACAAAATAATATCACACACAAATCTAGAATTAAAACCCAAAAATAGTATTAAAACTATAAATGTACATAATTTTCTAAATAAAAACAAAAAAAAATTTAAAATATAAGAATAAGAATTTAAAATTATAAGTAAACATAAAAAAAAACATTTATAACAATGAAAAGATAATGGTAAGATGATACATTCAGCAAATCTGATAAACATAAAAGATTTCTATAAAAAAGAATAAACCAATGATAGCTAAAATCTTGAAAAGATATTAAAATAATACACAGTAAACACTTTATTGCACGTTTCATACACGGGTTTAAATCATTTAGGAAAAATCAATGGATGAAACATGTATCTGATAGAAAGGAAAGCAAAAATGACATCAGCACTTTGTAGAGATGAGACTGCTAATTGAATATCGTATAGAACCATATCCATATGGTTTATTGAAGAGATGCATGTTCCACAATTCCTCCAAGATAGAATGAATAAATATTTTTACAATCAGTTGCAAAAAGGAACTGATGACTAAAGTATAAAAGATACAAACTTAGCAGCTAAATAGGCCTTATTGCCTTCAAGATCTATGTGACTTGGGTTAAGGTTTGTTTGTTTATCGCTCAACGGTCATGTTTTACACACTAGGGCTGATTAGACTGGGACTTACAGTTTAAAGTGGATTTCGAACTACTACAAATATTCATGCCCAAGGTGGGATTCAAACCCACGAACTGTTGAACCAAAGGCAAGAGAGCTAACCATTCACAACTTGGGTTAAAAACAAAATAATATAAACTGATATATCTTGCCAGAAAGGAAATCCAATGATCCGAAAATCTTTGACATACAGAATGACATGTAGTGTTGCTGTTTTCCAAAACTCTAAAAACACCTAGGTTGTCAGGGCACATGTGAATTTTATGATATTTATTTATACTCATGTACGGAAATGCATGATAAATGACAGTAGCTTTAGCAGTATGAAGAAACAAAGATTGATGAAGGGTATAACTATGGATATTATTGTCCATAAATACACCATAGTCAACATGCCCTGCAGTTTTTGAACAATATATGAATACTGTATGCACAAAGCATACTGATTAGATGAATAGATCGATTGAATAACATAGATATTCTATCTGGCTCTTTGTGCTCCACAAAGTGGTAAAAAATTATGTTTGAATTACACCAAAGTGGATGAGCATAAAAGTCAGTTATCACATATCAAGTGGCCATGAATGTGATTTTGTGCAGGTGAAATAAAGAAGGATCCAATGCTGACATGCATCTTAAAAAATAAAGTAGGAATCATAGAACATAAAAGATGATGAAATGCAGACATGATCAAATAATAACTGAGAGACAACTACATTTATTCAGGTTTAATGGTAACTGATGACATATGACACATAGACTGTGAAAGGGTATATCCTGAAAGCTACATCCCAAGATATATTTGATAGCAGATAAAAGACAATGGGAGATCATTCACACTTCTTTTGCAGTTATAAGACATGTAGAAAAAATCTGATTTTGGATTGAATGTCAACCTTTGAAATTTTATATCACTGACAAGGGTATAAATCTCAGAATTGTAATGTATACCAGTTTTCTTGTAGAAACAGTTTTTCTCTTGCTAAAAGATAAATAGTTATTGTAACACATCATATAGCAGGTTTATTAACAACTATTTGTAATCGTTTTTTAATTAAGTGCATGAGTGATTTTTGATAAAATATTTGCAAGTCATCAATATACAGAGTATCATGTACAAAAGGTGAAAGTTGATAAGCAATGTTACTGATGTGAAGGGTGAAAATAGTGACACTTAAAACATCTTCCTAAGTACACTCTCAGGTTGAATAAAATAACTGGACAAAATTGATCTAATATGAACTTTGTAAACATGGAAACAAAAAATTATGTAAGAATATCAAAAAATTAGCAGAAAAGCCAAAATCATACACAGAATTATTTAAATGAGCATCATGTGTTTTCATATGCCTTTTCTATGCCCATGAAACGATAGATAAGACCATCCTGAACTGAAACCACTTTTATGAAACAGGAAAGCATTTAATTCATATACAAAATGAGCAATGACCATACTTTCAAGAATCTTACAAAAGCAATTCCTCAATACTATTGGTCGGAAATTAGAAGTCTGCAGGATTTTTACTAAGCTTTAGAACTGGATTCAATAAAGATTGTTCTAAAGGATTAGACATGCATATTCAGTTCAGATTCCATTAAACAAATGAAGTTTGATAGGGAATCTGAACTTAAATATTGAAATATTATAATTGATTTTACCCTGACTGGCACTGGTATTAATTAGCCTGTTGTAATGCTCTCTTGAATCTCAACATCTACATATTCCAGGTAAATATAGTTGTAAGGGTGAAGTTGTTTAGGATGAAAATGAATAAATATCTGCTTAACTGATTCTTAGTCCTTAAAATTAAAGGGCTAAATTAGTTGAGCTTGAAAGATTAGTAAATGCTTCACTATATACATTAATGATGCTCAAAGGAGAAGTATATATAAAGCAGCTCTAGTTTTCAAAATAGGAATAAAATATTCCTGGTAAATATTGTTGGCTTTTTTCACTTTGATCTACAACAGCTACATGATGCTGCAGATGTTATTGAAGATAATGTAACAAAACCAAGATTCCATCTGATTTTAAAGATGAATTGTATGAGTAATGCTACAGATTTTTTAAAGCAATGGGAATATCCAATGCAGGGTATGTTCAAAATATTCCCTATAACCTTCTGTTTCTTGCAGATGTTTTGGCATTTTTTATTCCACTAGGGTTAGTAGAGACTGTGCATCAAAAAGGAATTTCTTGGAATTGCAGTATTAGTTATGTTTATGGCTGTTTTGATGAATTTATGGACCACTTTATTGATATTCTCCCTCATAACCATATCATCAATAACTGCTAGTTGGGTAAACAATATCCAACCTACCCAATTGCATAATGTAAGTACGTAAATGTATGTTAGTATGTCACTAGATCACAACTTGCAGATATTCACCAGCAGTGGGGCACTTTAATAGGCCATTATTGCAATGTCTTCCACATGAAATGAAGGGGATTCCAAGTCAAGCATTCCAGCATATTCTGCTTGGAACCTGATTCTAAATTATGAAGACTCTTACCCAGTTGCTTCTACCTTAATGATGAAACCCAACTTAGGGCTAGGTACAGGAAAGTATGCTTATGCAAAAACAGTTCCACAACAATATTTGATATTCCTATTTCAGTTAGAAAAGATGGGATACATTTTCAAAAATACCCTTCTTACTTTAATAATAAAATTTTTTGAATAATTTATAAATAATTGTTGCTCTTTCAGGAGAAATGTAAAAGCTTTATTTTCCATAAAAAGATATGGAAATTCAAGATGAGACAGCACCTCCGAACATTAAGACCAGCAAGTCCATATACTCCTGTTACACAAGTGCTAGTCAAGTCCTCAAGTCCTATATACTTTCAATATATTACTGAAGTTGTTTCCAGCCTCATGTGAGTAATCAAGAAAAGTGTATGATTGCTTGATCCATAAAGCCAGTTGATATACTAAAGGTAACAACATACTTCCCATAGGCGCTGTGGCCTGGTTGGTTAGGGTGTCGTTCTCATAATCAGAAGGTAATGAGTTAGAATCCCAAATTAAGTGAAAGTCTATTACGTTCACTAATGGAAGCTGGGGTATATAAAATAGGTTGTGGTCACAATGTCCTCCAAGTGAAATGATAACTCTGGATTTGGAAGACCAAATATTGATGGTATAGGAAAGCATGCACAGATGGAACAACATCATCATACTTCCTATTTACCTAAAATTTATTCTTGAGGAAATTGAGTTTTGATTATCAAGACTCAATTTCCTCTAGAATAAATTTTCCAGGAAAATAGGTTGCATGACAAAATATGAGTGATTTAATCTTCAGGAGAGACTAACAACAACATAGTGGAAAGCCCTTAACTACTTACAAGACAACCACAATGAAGAAAAGGAAAATAAAGTGGAAGAAACAAAAGGAAAGCACAGACCACTAAGGTATGTAAAGAAAGTAAATTCAATGAGTGAAACAGAAAGCAGGAATATAAAGAAATAGCAGATTTCTAATCATCTGTCTCTCATGTTAAGATTTCAGTTAAAAGACTTACTATGCATAGAATGCTATATTAAAGTTTTAGACACTAAAATAGTTATGAACACCTCGTCAAAAAGGATACATTTTATTATGAATAATTTTACGTATGCACAGAATTATAAATGGAAAATATTAGCTGAGTTAATAAATCAAAGAAGCACATATTTATACAATAATAGGATTATTACATACCAGCAAATTAACAATTCAATCATTTCACAAGAAAGAACAATTAATATTATATAGAAGATATATTTTAATTTAGAACAATTTAGTCTGCAAGTGATAAAAATGAGATACCAAACTATTTTTCTAATGAAACTGTTTATGATCTATCCACACAATATAAAATATTATTAATTACACTATTCCACACACAAAGTAAAATTTTTTTTAAGAGTCAGACTGAAATTTGAAATCAAAAACTTGATTTTAAAACCATTCATTTTTGATTTCATTAAGATATTTATTATATATATATATAATGATATACACATTTTTAAACAGATTATTTTTCCAACTCCTTTTTCATATTTTTAAAAAATCAGGTAATATTATTTCTAATGATAAAAAATTATAATTTTTTTATCACACTAAATTTATAAAAAATTATCTGAAATTAGACTTAAAACAATTTTTTTATCCTTAATTGAAATCTTAAACATATTTTAAGTAGAATAAAATTAATTACCATGAAAGTAAATTGAAAATGAACAACATAACTTACATAATACATGTTATTTTTTAAAATAACAAGGAAAGAATGATAGAAAACTTAATTTTTTAACATAAAAATAAAAAATATATATTTACACTATCGTGCAGTTAAAGAGCTCTTCAAAACAAACCTTAAAATATTCATTTAATTTAATTTCTTAAAATAATTAATTTCATGAATTTAAATTGAGAAAAATTCCCTTTGAGAGTAAAAATTCATACAAATTATTTCATTTTTTTTTATGTTTATAAAATGTGGAAAAATTAATTAATTATAAGCTATTATTTAATTAAAATATTTATGAAAACAAGCATCTTATAATAGCAATTTTTGAATAAAATAAACATGCTTTGGATTTTCAAGCAGAATAAAAAATTTAACATCAAAATGTAACACATAACACAATGAGTAGTTTCAGTGAATTAGATATCCTTAATTCAACATATATTAGGCAGTTAAATGAACAACATTAGTTATTCATTTAACTCTGTACTTTTAATAATTTTTTATTATAAACTCATATTGCAATAATGTGACATACAAAATTGCAAAATTATTTTCAATATGTAATCTTAAGTTGGTGAATTTACAAGCATTTGTTATGCAGGATTGCCAATTTGAGTATGAAGTGTAGTTTAAAATTGATTCTGAATCATTATAAATATCTATGAGATATCATTATAAATATCTATATATGAGTGTTTAGAAGAGAATCAAATCCAAGATCTGTTGAATTGAAAGCCATAGCTCTAATGATGCAACTGGCAATATCTTAAGGAAAGTTTGCTTTATCCAAGAATGAATTTCAATATATATTTAATTCAAATCACACAAAATTCTCAAACTATCCAGCTAATAAATGTGATGCATCTAACTTTCCACTCGGATACATATAAAAATTTCTGTCCTATATGCTGATGCACCAAAATTTTTTTGTATCTCAATGAAGATCATGAATGATAAAATTTTAATTAAAACATGATAATTTAGAGGATAATAAAGGAAAATAAAATATTTTATGCAGAAATAAACAGTCTTCATTTGAATCTTATCAGTTTAATGAAGATTTTCTTATTATTTGATTTGATATTACTGGTGCAAGATCCTCAGATGGCATAGGTTATACCAAACCAAGTAATCTTTAATAAAATTAAGTGCTCATCTAATTATACTCCATATAATTTACAAATGAAAAACTTCAGAAACACTTAAAGCCTATTGGTTAATGACATTTTGACAAGTTATTCTTTAAAACATGTATGTTAGCTCTTATTAATATATAGGGGAATTTATTTTAATATAAATGTGTGGCTTAGCTTTAAAAAACATTTTTATATACGTCAAATTAAAATAACAATATAATTTTCATTAAGTATTAAACTTATTGAAGTATAGTTATTTAAATGTTTTTTATAAAAATTTCTTCATTATAATAAAACTTAAAAATAAAGCAAATTTTTTCATTAATATTCTTTATAAATTCTTAATTTGTTCAAAGCAATCAGTATCAAAATTATATGAATGGAATTATCATATGTAATTATTTTAGCAGCATAAAATAACTACATTTTGTCTTTTGCAATAAGTATTTATAAGGGCAGGATGCTTAAAACAATTCAACTTTTAAGGATAACTCTATATATGCATACATTATAGAAAATCACAAAAATATTCTTCAAAAAGCAAACACCATGCTTTGTTAGAAAAAAGCAAAACAAGCAAGTCTTGAAACATAAAATGTTAATAAAGCACTGTACATTGACTATTACATGACAACACTGCACACGTCAGGCTAATAGCTAGAAAATAAAACCTTTAATATTTGTGCAGGTCTATCATTGGAAGTAGTTTCTTCTGAGCCAGAAAAGTTTTCTTCCTCCACAAAAATAGCTTTCTCAGCATTGTAAAATGTATTTTCAAGTTTGCCACCAGAGTTTATAAATTTGGCTTTGTAAGAAAATGAAGTGTTTTTTGTTATAATAAATGGAATTAATATATAATCTGAATTATCAGTAACAATTAGAGGGTGAGGATCAAAATTCAAATATTTTATTTTTGGTTTATTTTTTCTTGATTGCGTCATAAAAGAAAATCTTTTCATGATATCAGAACTTTTTGAAAAAACACTGAGATTGGACTCAAAATATACAACATCTCCAAATAAAATATCATTTATAAAGAAATTCACAATTTTATTATTAAAAATATTACAAATTAAATAAGCAAGTTTGTTCAAAATATTATAATTTTTTTCAGCTAAAGAAAAATTAAAAGGTTTATCATAAAGTGTAGTTTTACACAATGAGCCACACAGCAGACAAATGTAATATTTTTCTTCAGTATCTACATCACATTTGTCTTTATCAATGTGAAGGCAAGACTTCAAAATAATTTTAGTTCGATTCCCTATAGCTTTATAATGATCTACACAAAGAGAATCAAATAACAACATTGTTGCTTCTTCAACTGAAATGTTTAGTATTCCTTCAGAAATACTGAAAATGCAAACTAAAGATGTTTGCATAATACCTTCAATTTCTTGTGAAATTTCAAAAATTTCACAAAAAAGAGGATGATGGTAATTCTTGCCCCTGCTCAGTAGATGTGTCCAAAACACATCCTCCTCATGACTGAGCAGAGGCTTATTCAAGTTTTTTTGGTTCTGATTGGAAGTGTTAGATAAAAAATGTTCTGGGCCAGATTCTGTCCCACCACCTTTTGATGTCTCATCTATTTTTGGTCGATTTCTATTATCAGAATTAATCTCTAAAAAAGACTTTTGATTAGAAGTTGATTTTGAAACAGTGTCTGGTGGTTTGGAGGGCCCAGAGCTAGAATTATTTATGTTTGATCCTTGATAATGTGTCTGATTAGAATGTGGCCTAGGAGAACTTGCAAACCCATCAGGAACAGGACTGCTAATTCGAGCCACTTGGGCATAGGTTAATTTTCGAGATTCTGGAGGAGATGCACAGAATGATTTAGTTTCAATTTGACTGTGAGAAGATTCTGTTTGTGTGACATGGTGCTCTCCACCAGAATAAACAACAGTTTTTGAGACAGAAGTGGATGAGACACGAGATTCTGAAAACTCTTTTAAGTTAGAAGGAGTGGGTGATCCAGTTTTCAGATCAAAGAATTTTGGTGAAGCACTACGAGCAAAATGACTCCCTATGGGGCTTTTAGGTTCCAAACGTTTATATTTTGATAACTCTGGAGAATCAGGCATTTCAACAATGGGTTCGGTTGGTATGGAATAGGAACTGGATTTGAAAGCAGAAGATTCTAATTTCTCAGTAGAACCTTCCCCTTCTTCTGTGTGAATAATTTCTTTTTGATACGATGAAGTTCTAATAGTGTTATCAGAATCATTTGTTGGCAATGGAGATGGTGATCTTGGAACTGGACTTGCCCTACCAGACAAAATGTCAGCATAAGAGGGCTTAGAAAGGAATCCGGAAGCCCATGAAGAGCCTTCAGCAGGTGGAGACTCTTTTACTGTTTTTGTAGATTCACATGATTTATCTAATGGAGATGTATGTTTAAAATCTTGAAATTTAGTACTAATAGTTTTATTAGAAGTTACAGATTCTTTTATTGTTGTTTGTACCTCAGATGATTTAAGAGATTCCTTTGTTTTTGAAAGTGTCAAAGAATCTGTTTGAGATGATTGTTTGCTACTTAAATTTTTGCTGAAACGAATTTCTTCAGCATGTTTGGTTGGCAAACTTGAAAATGTAGGTGTGAAAGATTTAGGAATAGGGCTTTTATACCCTGGAGTAGGACTAGAAGTATCAGCATAGCGCTGTTTGTAACCTACAGGTGAGGCAGATTTTCTATTATATTTTTCTTTAACAATGTTTATGTTTTGTGACATTGGTCGACGTCTAATATCAGGGGAATGAGGAGACTCTGGAGGAATGTATATTTTAGGTGGTGGAGGAAGAATAACTGACATTGGCAAAGGCACTAACTGTGCTTTGTATGGATCCTTATCAGGCAATCTGGTTTGGTGAATGGTCTTCAGGTGATCTTGAATAATTTTAATTTGCTTTCCATAGTTCTGAATCTGTTCTCCTAAAGCCTAAATTTTACAACGTAAAGTTGAACAATTAAAAATGAGTCGGATTTTTAAAAAGAACCAATCATAATAAGTAGAAGTTATAATTACACATAATTATGTTTTAAATATTGTATTTTTAGGTCTATAAGAATTTCGATTTAATATACAATTAGTTTTATAATACCCAATCTTCATTGGTCATTTTAGTGTATAATAAGTAAAATTAAATATAACATATTTTGTAATTTAAAAATTTTTTTCAAATAAGCTTTGTTTTATAGAAATTATATAATATTTATATAAGGTCACACTATTAACCTTAATTAAAAACAGAAATAATTTTTAAAAAATCAGACGTACAATTTAGGAAAATTTTTAATATATATACACACACATATACATATGTATGTATGTTTTGTAATTTATTACAAATATAAAATTATCTACAGATTATTCATGTTCAAGCTCAAATTGAAAAATAAGAAAAGTATATAACAAATTTAGTTGTTTAAAATAAAAATCGATTTTTTAGATTGGTGCAAAAAATTTAATTTTCACTTAATATCAAAAGCATTAACACAGAAAACTTTATTCTCGTGATTTATATATTTAATTCAGAAATGAATTTTAAAACTAAGGCTTAGCATTCAGATCTAAAAAATGTCAGTGTAAAACAATTTCAAAATTAAAAAGAATGTAAAGGACCATTTAAGTATGACAAAAGCATATTTATGCTTTTTCTATCCTTCTTATTCTCTTGTAAGCAAAAACTTACAAATGTTTGGTTTCTGCACATTATAACTACACAAGATTTTTTAATCTACAGTCTCCTTTAATGAATCAATATGAAATTAAAATTAATTGGTTATCACTTTTAATAATTAACATAAATTATATTAGATTTATTTTCATAAAATTAAAATAAAATACCTATGAAAATATAACCAGTATAAAATTAATATAGTATTTTTCTATTAGATATTATCTAACTAGAAATAATTTTTATTTAACAATGTTTAATTATGAATATTACACAGTAAACATGTTTATTTGGAACAATCAGAACAAGTTTAAAAGTAAAATATTTCAAAGAAAAAATTAATTTTGAGTAAAACTATATAAATTTTTTTTATCAAAATTAAAAAAAAGCAAGAAAAATAAAACTTTTATACATTATGATCTTAAAATGAATAAAATATTTACCTTAAATAACATAAAAAATGACTAAAATGACAAATCATATAACAATGAATTAAGTTAATATTACCTGCTGGAGTTCTTTCAGTTTTTCTTTTTCTTCAACATTTATACTAGGACTAGTGGCTAGTTTCAACTGATGGTCAGCCTGAGAAACAGCATGTTTAAGAGACTGCAAATCTTGCTGGTATTGATCTTCTTGACTAACACAAACTTGTAAGGATTCACATTGTTCTTCCAGCTGAGAATGAAGATTTTCCAATTCTTCCTGGACACTTTGCCCTCGAGTTAATATGTGATGTTGACCTCTAGAATGGGTGCGCAAATGAACTTGGAGTTTCTCAAGAGCCATTAAAACTTTTGTTTTTTGCACTGACATGTCAGACATCATTTTCTAAAAATTGATCATACATATGAATAAATTAATGTTGTTAATAGAATTATTATTTTATCCAATTAATCAATGCAATTATTACAATGAAAAGAAATTTATTCTATTTATTTGTCACTACAGGCACTTTTTTAAGAGATCCCAATTTTGTTTAAGGCTGTAAATTTAAATGGATACCAAATTGCAAGCATTTCTGCCACAGTTGAGAATTAAACACTAACACACTGTAGATCAGAGTATGAACGATTCAGATATCAGCTTGAAGAAAACAAATAGGATAATGATGAAAAACTTTGAAAAAAGCAACTTAAAAAAAAAAAAAAACTCTTACTGAGGCTGTTATTAGTTTCATCAATTATTTTTAAACAGGCATGGCTAAAATCTTCAATTTTTCTTAGTTTAATAAAATACCTGAATTTTGTTAATCTTAAATCAAAACAATCTAACTATAAATAAAAGATATACATTCCAAAAATATTTAACTTCATGTGTAAGAATAGCACAGAAGTTATAACATTCATCAACCAACTCTGTACTTAATGTATTTTGATTCTTTCCATTTTAGAAGTCCTCTAATACTTCAAGAACCTATAAAGTCCTGTATGAAAGTTTTTCTGTAGCTCTAATTAAGATAATTTCCTCCATTTACAAGTAAAACAAATCACTTGGTAACAATAACATGAATCTTCTTCATAAAATTAAAATCTCACACACTGGTAGAATCAATTCACATTTGTTCTAGTTAATTTCAATTCAGACAAATAATTCTTCTTTTTCTTCATAATTTTACACATTAAAAAAATTTAACTGTAAACTAATTAAGCATAAATCATAATTTTGAAACATTTTCTTAGATTACATACATTAGTTTTTAATACTGGTTTGCAAATTTTTCTGTATTTATATAAATAAACAAGCAGTAATTAATAAATAATAAATGTGCAAAAATATTTAATCAGTAATTAAATATCATAAATATAAAATAATGCAATTTTAGGTTAAATAATAAAATATTTAGTGAAATTAAATACATAAATTCTGATGATTCAGAAAATAAAAGATATGTATATTTAATGAACTTTACATTAAAGTAAATAAATCATCAAAATGAATGTATTCAAATGGGACCCAATGCCTATCTATTATGCAACTTTTTAAAGTCACTAGAAACAAATACTAGAATTAAAAACTAAAGTTCATTTTGTAGTGTAAACTTAAAACATAATTTTTTTATCAGAAATTAAAGAAATTACTTCTCTTGCTGTTAACTGATCCCTTAAACTTCTCATCTTAAAATGAGGAGTTTCCAGACATGACTTCGTTTTATCAATCCATGAAGCAACTTCCTTAATTTTTCGTTCACACTGTTCCCATTCCTCCACCATTTCTTGCAAAAGAGACAGCTGTTCTTGAAGTCTGCTGTCAGCACTACTTTCATCTTGCTCTATGTTATCAAGCATGTCAGATAAATCACCCGGACTACACACCTCACCAATTTTCTCTAGTTTTTTTGACATGTTTTTAATATGGAGCTGTATTTGTCCAGATTCCTTTGATAGATTCTAAAAAAAGCACAGAGTCAATGTAATTTTTAAATTATTTATAATAAATATGGAAATCGTAGAAAAATTTATCATAATTGATAACTCATTCAGTATCATTAATAATTTTTAAATTTCACAGTATATTTCTAATATGGAAATAAATATTGAACTCTTAGAAAAATTTATTACAATCAATAACTCATGACTAATAGTTTGTACATTTCACATATTTCTAAAAATGCACAACTAAACTATAAATACACATAACTTCCACATATATCTGGTGCAACTAAAAATTTTACAAAACCTGAGCAAAATAAAATCTTGTTTTAAAAAAGTTTTAAGGGTTTCTAACTGTTAAGTGTATAGCTTTTGATTATTATTTTCATGTGACTGCTATAATTAATTCCATGAAATTAAAAATTGCAATTTTTTAATTTCTTACATATTTTACTTACTATCTAGAGAATCAGTTCCAAGTTCCACTGCAAAGTGGCACTTATGTGTTAAAAATAAATTTTTATTTCACTAATATTAAAAATAACTTGATATCAATATTTGAAATATTCAACTGAAATCAAATTTAAATTTAATAAGAATACAGCTGATTTTAGTTGAGTATTTTTAGTAATAGAAGATGCTATTAATTACTAGATCAGTAATAGCAGATGCAGTAGTCAATAAAAATTTTAGAAGAAATGTACATTTTTTGTCAAAAATAAATGACAATTTTGATTTAGCAGGTCACTTTTTTTCATACAAGGATTAATTCATTTAGAGATCTAGTTTAAAGAGAATTTTGAACTATTACACACATTTGTACTCAAGAGAAATAAATTGGTGGCAGCCATATATGTGTATACAAATAAGCAAATATCTCTAAACCTATCTGAAATATAATAAACTTTCTTTAAAATATCATTCTTTAACATGAATCTCTATAATTGGAGTCAAATTATCCTTCTTATTTGAAATAACAAATATTAAAAGCTTTGTCCAATATTAACAGGCATATGGAGAAAAAAAGATGTAATTCCAGATAAAAAAAGTTTTTTTTCTATATAAACAAAAGCTAAATAATCAAAAGGTTATTTTTTATGACTCATTTTATTAACAGGTTTCTTTATTACAATATGATATTTTAAAGCTAAGATGATAAAACAAACATTAAAAATCCATGTAAACATTCTTTATTAATTACTTTTTTGCATTCATATTAAAGTTTATTTCTATTGATATTTTGGTCATTCTTCTCACTAACACAATTCTAAATGTTAAAACTTAATAAAAAATGTAAATGATGCACATTTTATTCATGTAAAGTAAATTTGTAATACTTAACAATTTAAATTAGAAGACTACATGTTATAATATATGAAAGATAAATAAATTGGTAAAGAAGTTTAAATTTATTTAAGATTTCAAATGAACAATTCAAATTACAAATTAGTCTATGACTCAACTACATACTAAATTTTTATCATGTCTTGAATTATATTCATGACAAATTTAAATAAAATGAAACAAAAAAAAAAAATGAATTTAAAGAAAACTTTAAAAAATTACTATTTTAAGTTTTTGTATTCATTAACAAAAATTAAAGGGAAAATAATGAAGAGCTTTTATGACTGGAAAGAACATATATATAATTGACATTTAAAGTGCATTATTTTAATGAAATATAAATTAGAAGTGACACATAATAACAAATGAAAATACCTGTAAATCTGAAAGCTTTTGCTTAGCATCTTGAAGAGATAAAATTTCAAATTCTTGTGTTAAATATGAATCAACTTTTTGAACCCAAGATTGAATCAAATTTTGTGATTCCAAGAATTGGCGAAGAGCATTTACAGCTTCTTTTAACTGCGACTCTCGCTCATACAACCAAGATTCCACTTTAGTCATTTGGTCTTCCAGAGAAGATATTGAGCTGAGAATATTTTGCTTCTCATTAGCATTGTTAGTGCTGTCAGCAATAAGTAGACCATTTCTTCGCACTGAATCTAATTTTGATTTTGTTGGAAGAACTTCAGATAATAGCACCTAAAAATAGAGCCAACTGATTCAGAATTCAGACACATTGGCATAAAATTTATTACCAAAAAAATTTAACAAATGAAAAACTATATTGAAGTAAATGTACTTACACTTATTGAATCTAAAGCTGCTTCTGGTAATTGTGATTTGTCTTGAAGCTGTTCTTGAGCTTTCTGTAACCATGCTACAACTGCATCTAAGGCTTCAGTATAATCTAAGCGAATAGTTCTTGCTTTTTTGTAATCTCGTTCCATATCTTCATAGGCTGATGTTGTAGATTCAGAGAGCAACTCTAAAGATGAGAGAATTTTATTTACAGAGTCAGGAATGCTATAGTCTTTCTCACTAAACGTCTTCACAGTATGTTGTCTGACTTCTTTTACTGTTTCAGTAACAGTAGAAACTTCTTCCTGCAATTCCTATAAAAATGTATGAGGACTATTAAAAATTTCACATCTTATTTATTGAAACAAAATAAATTTCAGTGTAAAATGGTATAAAATAAGGTATCTAGATATTTTTCTTGAATGTAAAACTGAAATTATTACGCAATTACTACGAGAAAAATAGGTTGTTTCTTTGAAAAGAAATATAATAACATAATTAGCAATAAAATATTTATGAGTTAATTTGTTAAGGATTTTAATTTGACAAATACAATATGTAAAACATTTGCAAAAATTATATATTATACATAATTTGCTTAAAGTTTTTCTCAAAGAGGAATGACAGTCTATCTTGATGATATAACATAAAATTTAAATTAATTTTTAATTATAATTTTGATTAAAAAATTACAGTATTAAAAATGTGAGCTGACAGAATGTGTTTTTTAAAATGCAACTCTTAAAAAAGGCATAAAAATTGTTTTATTATTCTGTTCTTAATGTAATGAATGATTTTAAAGCAAAAATAATCTAAGCAAATTCTGGATTAAAACATTTTTTTTAATATATGGAAAAAAATAAACGCTGATTTCACAAATAATATTATTTTAACAGTTACTTTTTATTTATATTAAAGATTCTGAAAATTATGACTGAGATATATAATAAACATTAATGTACACTACTGGCCATTAAATTGCTACACCAAGAAGAAATGCAAATAACAGAACGATATTTATTGGACTCATACATTATAGTGGAAAGAACAAGTGATTAGATTTACAGGAAATTAGGATGTATAGATCTTGGGAAATCAGTACCCAGAGCAGCCACCTCTGGCTGCAATAACAGCATTTATCCGTCTAGGCATGGAGGCAAACAGAGATTATATGGCATGTACGGGGATCTCAGTTCATGCAGCTTCAACACTATACCACAGTTTATCGACAGTAGTGGATGGTGAGTGATGGCGTGCCAATCGCTCGGCAACCATTGACCACACGTTCTCAATTGGTGACAGATCAGGAGAATGTGCTGGCCAGAGTAACAGTTGAACCTATTCTGTATAGGAAGTTCAGAACAGTACTGGCTACATGCGGTCGTGCATTATCCTGTTGAAACAAAGCATTAGGTAGGCCTCGAAGATAGGGCAGAGCCACGGGCCTTAACGCATTGGAAATGTAACGGTTGCTGTTCAAAGTGCTGTTAATGCGAACAAGAGGTGATCAAGACATGTATCCAATGGCACCCCATACCATCACTCCAGCAGATGGGCCAGTACGGCGATGTCCAATGCAAGCTGGCAATGCGCTTTCTCCACGATGCGTCCAAACACGGATGCAGCTATCATGGTCCTGTATACAGAACCGAGATTCATCTGTAAAGATGACGTGATGCCATTCCCACGTCCAGGTTTGTCGCTGATCACACTATTGAAGGCGCTCTTGTCTGTGACGCAGCGTCAATGGTAGCCGAAGCCATGGTCGCCGTGCAGATAATCCATGCTGCTGCAAACGTCGTCGAACTGTTCGAGTAGAAACTTGTTGCCTTGTAAATGACTTCATTTCTCGACTCAGGGTTCGTGACGTGGCTGTACGATCCTTTGTGACCCTGCGGATAAGATGTCTGTCTTCTCTGCTATTAGTGATGGGGGTCGCTGAGATCCTGCATGACATTCCGTATGATTGTCCTGTAACCATTGATTCCATATTCTGCTAACAGTCACGGGGTCTCGACCGACGTGAGCAGCAATATTGTGGTATGATAAATCGCAATCCCGGTAGGCTATAATCCTTCCTCGATCAAAGTCAGACACATGCTGATAGGCATTTCTTCTTTTACACGAGGCATCACAACAACTTTCTTTGCCGAAAACAACGTTGAAACGGAAATTGAGTATGAGAAAACTGCTGTCAAATCTCTGGTTTTATACACATTGTAGATGTCGCTACTGTCGCCTGCTTTGTATGAATGCGCTGAAAATCTAATCATTTGCATATCACAGCAAGTTCTACCTGTCATGCAAATTTCACATGTGTTGTTTTCCCCCTTCCTGGTGTAGCAATTTTAATGGCCAGTAGTGTATATTTCATAAGAAATATAGGAATAACATTAACTGGACTAGTGTCATAAAAGTGTTGAAAAAAACATTTTTGAAAATTACAAGATTTGCTTTATTTTGTTGCTTAAAAAATTATTAAACATAAGTTACAGGAAACACACAATACTGGAAATTAATAATTTTCTAAAAGGGTAAACAAAATCATTGACTTGTATTATTATAAAGTAATATTTATTGCTATATATATTCTGATAGTCCATAAGCCCTTTTATGGAAATGAAAAAATAGACATTTTTTTTATCAAAAAATATTACATTTATAAACAGAGATTCTTAAAATATGAGTGTTATTGAACATAGATGAAAAAAATCAAATTTTATAATGGGTAATAAAATGTTTTAAATGACTTAATGATTATAAAATTAATAGGGATTTAAATGTTAATGAAAGTTTATTTAAATCAAGAAATGTATAATCTAAATATGTACGAAGTGTATGTATTTTATCTTCCAGTCTTTTTATGGGAATAAAAATAAGACAGACTTTTTAGTTCAATTAAAAGTTTTCTTTCAATTAATTATTTAATATTTATGTGTGTTTAATTAAATTTTATATTTATTTTAACATATTGAAAAAATCTAAAATGTTACTATACTAAAAATAAAAATATCAGTAAACAAAAAAAAAAAAAAAGATTGTATTTTAAGTGATACATAAAGTATACTACTGATTTAGTTTTAAAAAGATTTTGAATCTCTACAATCAGAACCATCCAGTTTAGGAATCAAATCTATGAGCAGTTGAATTGATGGTCAGAAGGCTAAGAATTAAGCTGATAACTTGGCAACATTAAATACTGATGAATAAAATTATTTAATCTAAAATTTTTACTAATTCCCAGTAATAATAAGTTTGAGAACCTCTGATTTAGAAATTAAAAGGGAAAGAAAAATATTACTCTTATGTTTTATTGTAAAAGAAAGTAATTTTATTAAGATTTTTGGGAGCAAACATTTACACTGTGAACTAAATGTCCTTTATTTATTACTTACTGAAACTGTTTTGTCAATAAAGTCCAGATCATCCACATAACAGTCTAAAATTTTAATTTTTTCTTCAATTTTATAAATAGTGCTTTGCAATGAAGATAATTCCTTTTTTAAGTTCTTTAAGGCTTCATTTTCTTCTGCAACTAATTTCTGAGTTTTTTCAATTTCAGCTAAAATCCTTGGAGAAAATAAATAACATAAGCAATTTATAAGTATTTTTTTAAGAATCTTAAAATAGTTTATAGATGAGGCAAAATGTTTTTAACTAGCCATATTGTTTCTTACATATTTTGAAAATAGAACTAAACTGAAAACAAATACTGATTTCTTTTCTTTAACTATCTTGTATAAATATTCATAAATATCAAATGTAAATTTACATTCCTACATAAAATAGTTGAATACCTATTAATAATTTCAAACAATAGCAGATAAATATTAAAATTATAATACAAACTAAGGTGAATAATGATAAATATAACAGGTTTATATAAAATGAAATCAAATTTATATTTACTAGTATGGTTTAATTTATTTATATAGTATGATTTAATTTATAAACAAATACTACTTATAGTTTATAAATTAAACCATACTATATGAATATTCTCATATGAAAGGTATGAAAATATAATTTAACAAAAATAAAAACTTTTGTTAATGAATATCTTTTAACAAAAATGAATATCTTTTATCATTTTTGAATTTTTAACATTTTTTATATGAATTATATGCCTTCAATTATTTAAAATCAAATTTTAATTAGTCATGTTAGTGCCACAGAAATACTTGAGAACTCATTTCATTCAGTAAAAAACAAATTTATACAAGTTTGTTATAACTGTAAATGAGTTTCCAGAACTTTTGAGAAATCATTCAAAATAAAACAATTTTATACCCAGAAATTTTTTTCTCTAAAACATTCTGAGCAGAAAATTGTCATTTTGAATTTTTTCTTTAAAATTTTTTAAATAAATGCGTTTAATTTTTTGCTCCGATAAGGCAAATTTGGAAAACTGACTAATGACTGTGAAAGATGTAAGAAAACACAGTTGATATGAGAAATAAATATATAAATTAAAATATATAAGATACCTTAAAAAACTAGATTAGGTTGACTATGAAAATGAACATTAAAACACTTTTTTCATAAAGTATTTTACAAATTTAAGATAATATATAAAATAATAAAACAGTAATGATGATTAACTTACAATAGTTTACAAATGCAGGCAATTTTACAATATTTTTTTAAAATAGATTTAAAGATTTTCACGAGAAGCTCTACAAATATATCAAATAAAAATTTCTCACAAATTATGTTTCCTTAAACTCGTTCATTTTCTATTAAACTTTTGCTTTTGATATCAAGTAATTTTAAATGGCAAGATACCTTTTTATTTAGAGATAATGAAAATATATAATATTCAAAACTAAGGAAAAATCGAGAGTTTAATTGAAACAAAGACATTAAATGAAACAAAGTAGTTATAATAAGAATAATTTCTTAATTATTTAACACCAAAAGCAAGACATTTTTACTTTTAAAAGTGGTAATTTAATACTGATATTATGAGATATTTCTTTGGTACACAGTTAATCATTGTTTTAATTAAAAACTATTTTCATTAAAGCAGCAGTTAAGATTTCTATTGTATTAATGCAAAAGCATTGTTTTCCAAATGACATAACAATTGAAAATCAGCATTTTATAATTCAATTCAATTAAAATTATTAGGTCAATGTAAGCATATACAAGCTTACATTGTAAAAGACTAGCCACGTAAACATAAAATGGAATTATTTGAAATATTAAAATATATTATTATAAATACATTTATCTGTACGTATATTCATGGAACTGAGACAAAAGTAGCAGACCAATTTAGAGCATTCATAATTATAAAAGCTTAAAAATAAAAAAGTTCAATGGAGAAAACTCATACTGGTAATAATAATAATAAAAAGACTTTCCACTGTCTAGTAAATACTTATTTAAATTATGTTTCTTGAAATGGAAAATCCTGGTTTTGATTCCAGCCACTGTTGAACAATGAAAGATGTATATTGTTTGTTTCTACATAAAAATCTGACTGAATTTTTAGTTTTCTTCTACTTGTAACACGCAAATATGGCCCATTTTTTATGAAAATCTTCAAGATAATATATGGTAGATATTAAGAAACCATACAATAAAAGTTGGCAGTCAACTACATTTTATCAAGTGGTAAAAGGCATGATCATTCAACAATGATTTTAATTTAGAGTCTTCTTTTAATTTAACGGTAATCAAATAATTTAACATGTAATCAGAAAATATATCTGAAAATAATTTATCAACCGTAATACTGATTTTCAACCTAATTTTATTAATATAAAATGCTTTACAGACAATGTAGTGCATTCTCTTTAGTTTGCAGTCTAGTAATTCTAGCAAAAAATAAAATTTAGCACTTCTAGCAATAAAATAAAAAAAATTGGAATCAAATAATATCTGAATGTTATCAGGCTTTTATATGGGTGTGATACAGGTAATAAATACTCTGACACTTTAGTTCATTCAATAAAACACAATTATAAAATCCGATAAAAATTAAAATTTTGATAACTCAATTCTTTAACATTAAATTTCCAGAACATTTATAATATTATTAAAACGCATATTTATTTATTACAAATTTTTTAAACTTCTTTCATATAAAAATTAATTACAATCGTGATTTACTTTCACACGAAATAAAAACTCAATATTTTGAACTATTTTATTTGCTTATATATTTGTTCGCAACGTTTTCTCATTTATATTGTTTTCATTACAAACATTATTTTATTAAAATTAAAACAAAATTATTAAACTTCTATCTTGTATTAAATGCAACTTATTTCAGGACTTCTGCTTTGAACTTACTTTTCATGCCTCTTCTTCACATCTGCTAAATGATCTTTGATTTGTTTTCCTGTTTCTAAGCCATTAGGATGTTTGTTCAAATATCCAAGAACACCGCTGGATAACGATGTCAAATTCTTGATCGTATCTCCTGTCCTCTTCGCATTCTCCCGCAATTCCTAAAAGAATGTAAACAAGCAGATCGATCAGTTCGCGCAGTAGCAGACGATGAAAACTAAAACGAAAGTTTAGACGTCACGATTTTGTGCACCAATCAAAATTGGCAAAGGCGCTGTCTTGTTGCAAATAGTATTTTTTTTATTTTCCTTTTTATAAGCACATTCACACACAGTTCCCATAAAAGTTATTATTTTCGAGACTGATTAGGCAATTATGAAGAGATATTTTTTAACCAAATTTTAATTAGCAAATCAAAGTATTCAGAAGTTTTATTTAGCAAAAAATATACTGTAGTTATACACGAACTTCGCTTCTTTTTTAAATTATTTCCGAATTTTCTTCGAATATAATGTTATGAGAGTTGAGGATGAAAGTTACTTTTTGCCACAAATTCCTTTATAAATTATTTAAGCAAAACAATGTATTACTTTGGAAAATACATGAGAAAAGATAAACAAAGCAAACGTTTATTGAATTCTCGCAATTTGAAATTTATTTTTAAAAAAAGCTACATTAATTGAAGTTGATAGTTACAATTATTTTAAAATAGAAAAAATAACATGCAGTTTTCAAAATATAAAAAAAATAAACAAAAGTTACCTGCATTGTATGATAGTAATATTTAGAGGAGAAACAGCACGTATCAAAATTAAAACGACCACATGAGTACTGTAAATTTAACAAAAATTTTTCATAAATTAAAAATTATAACCTCTATTAACATTTTATTTTATTTCATGAAAAACATGTTTATGTTGAGGCAGTCTGGAGAATGACCAAATACTTGTATCGGGGTGGCAGCAAGTTGAATTATGACCTAAGCACGTTAAATTTTTGACTTTAATGTCTCTCGGTGTGTATGGTTTGGTAAGGAAGATAACAGACTTCACACATCATTTGTGAAGATTGTATATAATTAGGAAGTCTTTTAGGTATATTCAACGACGGCCAGATAATCGAAAAGATTATTATTGCAATAGTTTCCGGATGCCAATTTCAATTGACCGGTCATTAAATGCAATCAAATGCTTCGTAATTTTGAATCACAAAAAGGAGGAAAGTTCGACACGTGGAGTTGTTAATTTTTTCTCACAGTCTCACTTTAATAGAGGAGTTTTAAAGTGTACAGGACGCCACAGAATGATAGTTTTCGACTGCGTCAGGAATCGAAATTGCAATTTTGAAACACCAGAATGAAGTTTCCCAATCAAATAACCACAGCTCTACAAATCATATATTATTTTCGAGTAAAAAATACGAATGAGATTGCTTTCGAATAAGAATTATGGCCAAGGCTACAAGACTGAAAAAGCAATCTAGAAATACATTTTCAATAACCTAACAAAAGAGCAATGTACAGAGTAATGAATGAATTAATTTTTTCTAGAATTCAAACCAAAAAAATCAGCGCAAGTAAAAGTGTATTACTTATTGCATTAAATCGTGAATTTATATTTTCTTTTTCCCTCCAGAATATTAAATTAATTTCTAAAACTACAACTAGAATATATGGCTGATATCAAAAACAGACAAGCGTTAAGTTGATTTCGAATAAATGCGTTTTAACTATTTTAAGGTAGAGCTTCTACCGATTGCTTATTGTGTAAACTTGAAATTCTTAAAAAAAAGTATTATAAAGAGACTTTTGAATTCTAAATTTGTAAGCACTGAAAGTATAAATTCCCTTAAAAAACTAAGGTAGAGAAAAGAAAATGCTAAGAATGAAGTGACAAGCAGATGCATAAAGGTGACTATTAGTTTTGTAAATTATAATAACTTATATTTAATATTATGTATTAACATTTGGAGCTTTTGAGGAGCATACAATAAGCAATTTAAAGATTTTCTCATTTCTGTAATAATCGAAAAACTCAATGCTACAGTAAAAATTTCACCCTTTTTTTCCAGAATTGTTGGAAGATAAAAATATAATCATGAGACATAAGTGTAAAATGAAGTGTTTATCTTTTATCCGTAATAAACATTGTCTGCTTTTAAAAGCACAACGAAGGAAAATGTGACACGCTTATATGATTTACCAGTCAGCCAACAATACATTTTTTCAGTGTCTCGTCGCTTCTAATGATGAAGAAGGAAAAGCTACTGAGAAAGAGATAAAATGTCATGAATACTCAACGACAACGATCAATAATTAAGAATGATAAATATCATAACACAGAATTTAAATCCAGCATCGGTATAAAGTATCAGTTAGGTTAGTTGCCACTCAAACATTTTTTGCACACGAGATCGCACGATTACACCGGGAAAGTGCATTCTGAACCACATTACAAACATCCAAATCCAAGATGGGATTCGAACTTACGAACTGTACAACCGAAAGCAAGAGCGCTAATTATTCAGCTGCCAGCAAAGCGCATTAAGTATTGGTTGAGAGATTAAAGTACATTTTTATAAATAGCACTACTTGTGTTTTTATCAGCGCTTAAAAATTAGATGGTTTACCAGAAAATAACTGCCGACAAATAATGATGGTAAACTATCAACAGATAAAACTGAATTGATTGCTGATTATTATTGGTTTTAGAAACGTTTTAATCCCATGACATTTAAAATAATTTGATGCCTAAATGCAATCTATCATTTTATGAAAAATGTTGCTTGTTATAGAATTAGAAAACTTTAAAAAGCTTCAAAAATGTGAAATATATCGAAACTATGAAACACTAGAATTAGGTCACCAGAAAGTTATATCTTATCCTAAGTTCATACTTACCAACATTAGATAATTGTTAAGTTCTGCAATCAAATGTCATATGAATTTGTACAATAGTCAAGCGATGAATATTCAATATTGCCATCGCTCTCCTCTTAATACTATAACAGCAAGGTATTAGAACTTATGTCTGAGCTAATTGCTCAATGGTTAGTGTTCAGTTTTACTGTTCGTGGGTTCAGAGCCCAGTGGCTCAGTAGCTTCACGCTGCTTTCCGTTAGATCAGCAAAATGAAGCATCATTTGTCACGGGAAATGTTTGGGAGGGTGATCCCGCCGTACTCTCTTTCACTGGGTTGGGGACGTGTCCACGTTAATATGTGACGCCCAAAGTCTTGCTGGTGTAGCGTGGATGTGGAGAGGAGGGTGCTGGCTCAGGTATGACCTCGTCACCTGATTCAGAATTACGAGGCACTTGGTGATGGACGAGTATTCCAAGTCCTTTAACCTTAAGGCACAGTTCTGGGCTCGCCTGCACCGCTATGTATGCAAATATGTTCGTGGTTTCGAATTTTACGTCTGTCATGAATGCAATAGCTTAAAATCCATTTACGCGATTTACCCGACCAAATAACTTTCGTGAAGCAAAATATGACTGAAGTGCAACAAACAAAACCAAGTCTTCTCTACAGATATTTTACGTAAGAAAACTTTTTGAGTACGGATAAAAACCAAAGAAATCTAATCCTTTTACAATAGAATTTCAGAACCACAAATCACGGGTAGCAGAACAAGTGGATGTCACTTCAACTTTAATTTTTTGTTGGGAAACGTCGAATAATCCACGACGTAGTGCATAGCCTCATGGCAGTGGAAAAGTAACACACTTCAAGATTTTCTCTTTATAAAGATTAATGGGCGGGTGGATAGGGTTTGTCATGCTAAAATCTTTATCGCATACGAGGGCTAATTATGTTGGGCTTACAAAAGTGAATTTCAAATCTTTCAAAGATCGATGACGTATAGATAGGAATACTTTAAAACTAAATGTTGAAGAGCGAATCAGATATTATCATACTTGATTGCCACTCTTCATTTGAAATTAAAAATTAAAGGAAGAAATGAATTATTTATAATTCAAACATTTTTATGAACATTATATTGATATTCCGAAGGTAATTTTTTGAGATTATTAAATGTGAATGTTTATCCTCTCTTTTCTTGAAAATAAGTTTTATTTTTACATTTTTTATGAATATTATACTTTGAATATATATATATATATATATATATATATATATATATATATAATGCATAATAATTTAAATTTGATTGCAACAAAATATTAAAACTAATTTTTGCTTCTTATTCATTTAAATATTATTTTAATTTTTGTTAATTGTTTTCATTTACGACCAAAAGCATGCATTAATTCGTTAGATAAGTTGAAAGAATACCTCGCAATAGGATGATTTTGCTATTTTTAGGGATTTTATTTCTGATATTTCAATTCTAAAGACAAATATTTGAAGGAATAAAATTCTCATTATTTAACCGACTGATAAAAGTTAATTTATGTAAATAAATATATAGATAATAATTTAGGAAATTATTATATTAGTTTAGGAAAGTTAAATTTTTTTAAAATTAAAATAGATGTTTTAACTTGAAAGTTTGGATTCCACTTTCTTATATGGAAAGTTACTTTAAAACAGATTTCATGACGAAATGTTGGGCAAAGGCTGGTTGTAGGTGCCATTTGAAATAAAATGATAACAGATTAATGAAGGGAATATAATCACGTTAAAAATGTCTAAATCTAGCTAAAAAACAAATAAACAAAATAAAATGAAAATAAATCGTTGTAGCTTAAGTTGAGAGAATTTCGGTTTGTTAATTTCAGGTGAATTTACCTGGGACAAAATAATGTAATTTTCCCTGAAACGAAGATTTGACCCACACGATGTGTTACTAACTCAAATTCTTAAAATATGAGCTTACTGACATAAATACCATTGTAAACCAGATATATCCAAATAGATGTTGAAATTAAGGGATCATAACATCCTATTTATTATTGTTTTGCACACATAAAGGAAACAATCGAATGATTTGGCTTGTCGGTTTACATTCACTCTTTACTCACCAAGGTTAACTTAATTGGATACTGCATTTTAAATCGAATTCCGAGCTAAAACAAACATCCACGACCAAGGCTGGAATCGAAGGCATACACAAACGAACTCAAGACTTAGCTCAGCATAAGATATTGTAAATTTGTATTAAAAAAAAATTACAGAAAAAAATCAAAAGAATGAACTAATACAATTGCTTTTAGCATAAATAAAAATTTCAATTTTATTTGCAGAATGTCTTGATTAATATAGTTCGATTTCCTTTTTAAATAAATACACAATTCAAAATTTGTAATTGCTTCAAAACACATTACACATTTTAAATTGCTTTAAAAAAATATTTATCTGTTATCACGTCGCCTAGCATTCAGTTTTTTTTATAGGTATGGTAAATGATCATTCTTGAGAAATTTCATAGTACATCTGCGCCAATATTAAAAAAATGAGTAAATTCAATTAATTTAATATGGAATATGAACAATAATTGCTATGGAAAAAGATTCAAAACCCGGATAAACGTAAAGTGTTTCGAGAACAAAGAAAAATTACGAACCAAGACCTTTATTTTTTAGAGTTATCCGTTTATGTAAATGATAATTTGTATAAAATATTAGGTAATACTATTTTATTTACAATAATGTCATAAATATTTTAATAACTTGCTTAGCATTTTCGTGTAACTGGAATAAAATTAAGGGGAAAAAAAGCACATTATTTTTAGAGTACATTAAATCGAGTTCATTGACAATTACTCTATGTTCGCCAGAATTACTATTTAGACAGTCATTAGCAATTTCTCATGTATCTATATAAAATGGCTATCATAAAATTTTTTTTTGACATACAATATTATATAGCTTTTAAATAATTTCATTAAGCAAATTACTTTTAATTAGAAAGATCCTTAAGCTCTGACAAATAACAAGAGAAATTCTTTGCGAATTTTAAAGTAATAAAATTAAAACAAAGCTTTAAAATTATATATCTTTGCAGCACAATAAAAAAATAAGATCCAATTTATATATTTCTAATTTTTGATGATGAAATTTGAGGTATTATTCATGAATAGTTTCAGAGTTCTATATATGCATGCAATGTAACTAATCTGCATAACATTGAAAAATATTTCGATTTATGGAACACTATAATAGTACTTTTATGTGAAATAAGTTTCATACTTACAAGTATCTGGAACAGTTTTACTTATTTACTTTTTCGCTTCGTAAAAAAATTTTACACATTAGAATGTTTTTTTTTACTAAGCTATATAAGGAAATGTTAGTGATAAAAAGCTATCGAAAAAAAAAGTTAAGTATTGGAAATTCATTGAAGAAAATTGTGTAGCGATTATAACAGTATTATCCAAAAACGTTTTGACACTTCTCTAATGCATTTTGTCTTACACAACTTTAAGCTGAAGCAATATAAATAAATAAAAGGAACAGAGGTTAATAGAAAAAAAAAAGAAAAAGAAAGAGAGAGAACAAAGTATGAAGCAAACTGGAAGACCTTGAATAGAATGATTTTAAAGACGGCATTTATGTTTCTTGACCCAGACTTCAGCATTCCCTTTAAGGATGTCTGACATCATGTTTAAAAAAAGACTTTAGTGGTTGAAGACATATTTAATAAGCCACACACATCTCTCTCTAGCAAGAAAAATAACGCGTAAAATAATTAAAAAATTCTCTTCTGAACATCTATGTTTTATATATACGTTATCATAATTTTATTATGAAAAAATAGTTTTTTCCAATCCATATTATTTATACAACAAAAATAGTAACATCCTTAGTTTATTCAATTTTGGTAAAATTCAAAAAATCTTAGTTTAAACTATAATTTTGAAATAACATATAAATTTTAAATAGATATTAAAATGGTTTCAGCGAAACATAAATATTAATCTTCTAACGTACTATCATAGTCTAGAAGACTATTTCAAAATTTGAATATCAGTCAATATCGATATATATATATATATATATATATATATATATATATATATATATATATATATATATATATATATATATATATATATATATATGTCTTCGGCTCTCTCTTAGGATTTTATCATAGACTGTCGTCAATTATCTTACTGAATAAGATTGGCAACATGAATTACTTTTGCTGCAACTGAATTCAGGTTGAAAGATAACTGTATTTTTTTCTTAATTAGGATTAAAAATGGTTTGAAAGCCCTCTTTGGAATGGAAAGCCTCAAGTTCAATCACAGCCTTTATTGAGCAAACAGATGAGACAGATTGCATTTCTCCAAGCACATATATTGGAAAAGATGCTAGGAAGTTTTCTGGCTTCCTCTCTTGCGACATATAGACATGATCCATTACCCATGAAAATGTGCTTATAAAAGGTAAAATGCGGTGATTTTTCATATGCCTTCAACAATTGGACTATTTGATAAACGATGCCACACACAAAATAATGATGCAAGGGAATTATCGGATTTTGTGGTGCGACATTTTTGGAGATGAAGATCGCTGGTTCGATCTTACTATTGAACATAACGCGTTTAGCACTGACGTCTGTTGGTGTGTTGCTAGTACTCTAAGTTTCCTTAGAGAAACGTGAATACAACTATTTATGAAAACTTCTACTGGTAGGCAAAGAAGAGTCGTTTGTTGAAACGCGTTTCACCAGCTGCCAAACAATGGCTACGAGGCATCAAAGTTTAAAGTGTTTTAAAGAATTCTTTGGGCAGAGAGAGAGGGAAAATGAAAACATTTTATGATTTTGAGTGTAAAAAATTACATGTTAATTAATTTTTTTATTTGAAGATTCAAAAGATTAGAATTCAGGCAGAAATACACGGAAAACAATTTTCAGATTTTTAATGTTTTTTTTAAGATTTGTCGAATTAGAGTTTAAAATCACTAATACTATCAAATCCGCTAAAATTAAAATGTCCATTTATTGAAATATAAAATAATGTCTATTTATAGAAAATTAAAAATTTACATTTCTTTTTTCATTTTATTCGCTTTATTAAAATGTTAACAAAGTTATATTATTTTTAGTACTGAAATCTTCAATTTATTTACCATTTAATAATTTCCAAATTTAAACTTGATTGAGAACTTAAATTCACACTGTTAATTTTAATTCATAAGAATCAAAGAATTTTTTCCTTGGGCTTCTAATTAATTTTATGTGAAATTATTTTAAAAAAATTATGTAAAATTGTGGAAATATTGGTAAACATTTTAAATTTTAGATAAAAGTTGAAAATATTCGGGATATTTCTCACCTGATCTTCAGTTAAATAATAGGATTCTTTTTGTAAAAAACGTATAATTACGCACAAAATGAGTACCTAGAATTATTTTTCATATTCGATATTTTTTCCTTAGTAAATTTCAACGCTGCCTCAGAAACGTGCTTCTGTATGCTGAGGTCTCCTCTGCTGACAACGATGTTGCTTGCCTTTACATGGAGGAAGAATTTCGTGACCTCATCAATAAGGGAGGCTACCTCCCTGAACATCTTTTCAACATGGATGAAAGATGCCTTTTTTGGAAGAGGATGCCTTCGCATACATTCCTCTTCAAGGACAAATTGAAGAGGTCAGGCTTCAAGGCTTACAAAAACAACGCAACTGTCATCATGGCTCGAAATGCTGCAGGTTTTATGCTTAAGCCAAGCCTTACATATAAAGTCAAAAATCCACGGATATTAAAAAACAAAAATACGGCTCCGTTGTCCGTGTTCTGGATGCAAAACTCCAAGGCCTAGACAACGAAAGCTCTGACCCATGAATGGTTCCTCCATTTCTTCGTTCCTCAGGTGAAGCTGTATTTCACTGAAAAGGACCTCCCCTTTAAGGCCCTTTTTCTTATAGATTGTTCAGGAGGAGATCCAACGGACTTGTAATATGACGGTATGCAGATAGAGTTTCTGCCCCCGAACTCTACATCTCTAATTCAGCCAATGGATCAAGGTGTCATTCGGGCCTTTAAGGCGATCTACACTCACTCCATGATGTAAGGCCTCATCTTGGCAGTTGATGATGCCAGTAACGAATTCCCCTTGAAAGCATATTGGCACACTTACGACATTGCCTCATGTTTGTCTAATATTTAACAAGCATTAGACAAGAAGAGTGAGACCATTAATGGTATCTCGAAAAAATGATGACCGAACGTGTTTCATGACTATCCAGAGTATTCACTTATGAAGAAGTTCATCAACAGCGGTGGAGAAGACGGCGAGGCTGGCTCACATCATAAGGAGTGAAGGATTTGTCGACATGACAAAAAACATCAGAGCTCTTATCGATTGTCATTCGGACCCACTGACCAATGAAGATTTCCTTGAGATGACAAAGTCTGCAAATGAGGACGAAAACGAAGAGGAAGACGAATCAGAAACTAAAAAACATGGCTTTACCCTGAAGATTCTGCTACAATTGTGCAATATGGCAAGAGCAATGCAACAATTTGCACAAAACTTGTCGACAATATGAGTCAAGCTGTTAAGGTCAGCCATCTCGTTAAAGGAAAATAAAAAATAGCAATTACCATTACCATATTTTTCTCCAAGGTAAAGCTCTCGGCTCTACTGTCAGCGCCTGCAGTAGAAGAGTCTCCGAGTGAGCCTAAAGCTTCTACGAGTCAAGTGAGAGTCTCCTCCGCCACCAACACAAGACTCTTCACCTTTTTCAAAAAGCAATATTGATTAATATATGGATGAAGAGAAGACAGTATATTGTAGACCAAAAATTCGGATCTCTGCTACTCTCGCCATGCCAAAAGCAACAATCGATATTCAGCATACAAAGAAATCTATGTATTTATCTAAACTTACTGTTGCGAGATATTTTTTCTCATTCTGGAAACCAATTCCAATATCTTTGATAAGTATTATGGCTTACATATGTGTGTCTTAGTTCATTAAAATAAATTTTAAGTCAAATAGACTGATTTATGTGACTTTCCAAATTATTACGTATAGTGTGTAATAAGATAAAGATGCCAGTGATTTGGGAAGTATGAACAAGCTGAATGAAGCGTACGGAGCTTTCTGTGGCATTGTTTGACAGATTGATACGTTGGGTGAGGATGTTTGTAAAGTTTAGAACCTACTTTCAACTAAACTCTAGTTGAAATCCACTCGTGCGGAAAACAGAACCATAGAGCGATAAAATTAAAAAAAACTATTTAAAAAATATCAATGTTAATATATGAATTAATACATAATAAATAAAAGTTAATTTATGAATCAATTTGTGACTCGAGGTTAGGGAAGAAAAATTATTAAAAAGTTTTTCTACTTTGGTTCTCGTTCCAATCAGAAGACTATCGTGTTTACAGGTTTATGTAAATTAATTATCCAAAACCTTACGTGCTTCAGCAACTGTCACCTTCAGAGAAGCATGCCAGTTTAGGAGTCACCTTTATCACTTGATTGTGGTTCAAAATTCCAAATTGACTGAGACGGGAACGCGTAATTTATCAACAAATTGGCATAATTCACCGTGGCACCGCGCTTATTTTTTAATCAAAATGTTAAATGATTTTCAAGAATTTCTTAGTATTTTTCAATTAAGAAAATAATGTATGCTTCTGGGGTAACATTTTAATGTTATTAATACTGTTTGCAAAAATGAAATGGAAAATTTTCCAATTCATTTTTGAAAGCAGTGTATTTTTACGAATATGGTAATTTAAAAAATATCCAACAAACATGGTATATCAAACATTTTATGAGAGTTGAATCACACTTATAATGTGATATTTCAAATTATTTTATTATATCGTCACAGACGTACACTCTGCGAAATTGCTTTTGTCGGAATTTTTAAAATTTGATTTAGTGGTCGTTCCATGATCATTTTTTGCATACGAAAGTTATCAATTCAATCAGTACCAACACTTTAAATTGATTCTGAATCATTGCACAGATACAAGTCAGAGTGAGAATTGAACCCATGAATCATTGAACTGAAATTAAGATCATTAACCATTCATCTGATAGCTCGACTCTTTCGTAAGGGAGAATTCATATTCAATATTAAATATGCGGTTTTGTGTGACGTTAATGTGGCTGCTTAAGTTTTGGCGTCTTTGCAAGTGTTATATAACATCGTAGTCAATAAACCAGTAACATTTCACAAACAATCAGTCTACAACTTTTCTTCTACTTACAAAATTAATAAATTTACTTGGTGAATTGACCAACGCCTTTCCAGATGATTTATAATAAATTGTCCAAAGTAGTTAAATATATCATGGAAATCTATATCTCATACTAGATCATTAATATCGATATGAGTAAATACCCATGCCTGCACACTGTAGTAATCCATACATTAAAAGCGAAAAACTTGACTGACAAATTCACTTAAAATTAGTTATCTTGCTTATATGTATCTGTGAGTAATATTTTTACATTATAGAAGCTGTTGCTTATCTCTCTCATGTCCAATACGGAATATCTTATTTAAAATACTTTTGTATGCGGTCAACTACCTCTTATTCGGTTGTTAAACAACTTATTAAATTAATGGCTTCCAGCGCAATCTCCATAAGATCGTTATTTTTAATTACCACAAACAACTATCTGCGTAAAAGCGAATTTAAATTATATTAAAATAGTACTTTTTTTTATAGAATACTCATTTTTATGATTTAAATTTAAATTTTTAAAATTTCTGACCGTCTTTAACTACTTAAATTTACAAGTGCATAATTACTGACGCTTTCAAATATCAAGCAATAATGCATCGCATGAAATGATGATTGTTTGATAAAGTTAACGTTTAAGCGATCCAAAAAATTATGCTTCCTTATTTATTTTTTAAAATAAGTTTTTGTGAACTGTTTACAGATAACTTTTGAAAATATTCAAATCTTATAATAAATAACATTGTGGATGCAAGAAATATTATTTTTACTATTACTCATAATATTACTTATAACATTTATATTAATTTCTTAATTCAATATTTATAGTTGAAAGAAAGGTCAAAATTTGTGATGCATGTAACGAAAAAGATTTTAAATTATTAAAAATTTCTAAAAATTTAAAACAAGAATAACATTTAAAAGAAATTAAGATCATTTTAGGAATTAAAGAAAGATACATCTCTGTTTACCAAGTGTAAATAATGTAAATAAACCTATGTCAGTTTTGTTTTTAAAGTAAACTAGAATAAATTGAATCATATGTATTATTTTTTATTGAAAAAAGCAAAAGATTTAAACAGTGGAATTTACGAACTTATAATTACTTAAGTAGAACTTATTTATACTATCTGTTTATTTAAATTCAAAGAGAAAACTCACCTTTAAATTAGATTCATCAATTTCTGACGCTGAAGTGATGTCGTCAAATCTCCTTTCATGTTCAATCAGTGATGTGAGAACATTTCTATCGACTTCAGAATAAACTTCCCATTGGTTCAAAATGTCAGTCAAAGCAGCTATTTGGTTTTCAATTGAAGTCATGTAATCTTGCCACTGAGAATTTACGTTCGACATTTGGCGATTTATAATTTCAGAAGATGACCTATTAGCACGACGATCAAAAGATCTCGCCTTTTCATTGGCTTCATTTATTAGAACTTCTTTAGATTGGAATTGATGAAGGTGATCTGAAAGTTTTTTGATAGAAGAATGTAGGGAAGAAATGCCGACAGGATTTTCTTCAGGTATTGGTGTTTTCAGCAGATCTGTAATTTTACTCAAAAGTTCTAAGAAATCTTTCCAAGCAATGTAGTCTACTTCCGTATCAGTAATTACTTTATCTGCCAAACTGGATATGTCATTCAGTTTTTTCCTCAAGTTCTCAATTTCAACATCTAAGAGAGGAACTTGCTCTTCTGCCAAAGTGGGGCGTATTTGAGAAGCTAGTTTTTGTAGCTCTGACAATTGATTTTCGTGAAAACTAAGGTCCGTGAAGTATTTCTGGAAAGAAAAAAATTATGTAATTTTTTTCTACTATGTATACATCAGAATATGTGTAGAATTTGAATACATACAAAATCCAAAACAACCAACGACTGATATACCGCATATATGCAAATTAAATTACATAATTTATACTTTTTACTTGCAAGATAATAGAACCTCATATTTAGAAAATATAATTTTAACTACAATACTACTAATAATAAATTATTAGTAGTATTGTAAATAAAATTATAATAAGAACTATAAAATAAAATCTAACACATTCATAATTTTAATTGGTATTTTCTTGTTATTAAAACCAGATTCAGATATCATCGAATCTAGCGGAAAATTCAAAGCATTAAAATAATAACCAAAATATTAAAATGATTAAAATTCAGGGAAGACCAAGGAAAATATACATAATTCAAAATAATTTTTTTTAAATATTTCGTATTCATATATTAGAATTTTTTTCGGTTTTTTTTAGAATAAAGTGCAGTTTCATTTCGTGGTTTTACATTCAATCTCTTACAAATTATTTCTTGTTCTTGCAAAGTCCTATCACAGCTATTTCTTCATTAGAAAAGTCACAAATTTCCTTATTCGTGATATAAATTCTAGCAAAATTAACTTTGTAAAACCTTTTTAAGAAAAATGGTGATTTTATGTAAATGCTTAGGTGACTTTCCAAAATATTTTGGGATGAGTGTCGTTAGAATAACAGTAAGTACTTTTTATACAACTATTTCATAGTGTTTTGCATCAGAGATGTTGTTCATGCGCACTTTTGACTAAACATTTGGTGAATAATAGTATATACTAAAATGAAACATATTTATTATAAAAAAATATAGGGATTCTCATATAATTAACTCCTACCGTTTATTAATTTGATACCAAATTTTAATTGTTAGCACTATAATTAAAGCCTATTATCGTAGGAAATTTTACAATAATTAGGATATTTCTTGACGCATTGATTTTTTTTCTATCCAGTGTAATTAAACTATACATTGTGTACAATTAAAAAGAAATCTTTTTTATTTCCTTTTGAGTACATTAATTTTAAAAGTAAAAAGATTAAATTCGAATTTTTTAAGAAAATAAGTTATAAATTTATAATAATAAAAGATCATCCGCTATCGGACATTTATGTGAATTTCTAGAAATGTATAATGTTATCATTTTGTGACATTTTTCATGATTTTAATTGCGCATATTGTTGAGGAAATTAAAAATATTTCACTACTGAAGAAAGGAACTAATAACATCCGATTTAAAAAAGAAATAGCACATGAAAAAAGTTGAACAAAATATTTTTAACCACAGATAAATGATTGTGTTTAGTTTTTTATATAATCAGTATAATAATATTCCATATATATTTGCTCTTTATGTGCTTATTTTAATAATGTTCTATGCATCTGCTCTTAATATTTGTTCAATGTAGAAAATCTATTACATATTTAAGATCACAAATTCATTACTGACATCAAATACATTTTTAATTAAAATAAACGTATTTCAGTCCTCAAAGTATATTAAATGTTCTTTTGTTATATTAACATTGTTCTACCCATTTTAAAGATACAGCTATTACCTACTTGAAAAATTTTGTTTAAAAAAATGGCATTTCTTTAATATTAATCCCATATTTCTTTATTATATTTCTAAATTTAGCTCAGCTATTCAGCAAATTCATTTCATTAGATGTGTTGAATTAATTCCAGTGAGGTGACGTTAGCGCGCTTAGCTCTTCCTAGGTACAAACCCAAGGTTCGATCCTCGAAAAACTGAGTGCCAAACATGCTCGGAAACTAAACACCAGGGTGTTTCACGTTAGGCTGACAACATAACTGGTATATATGCTTTGCACCTTAGGGCCCGCAGTCAAGAAAACAGATCTGGGCATTATAGGTCTTTGGGTTCCTGGGGGCGGTTGTGATTGAATTTATTTTAGGTATGTTGAATAATTTGATTTTATAAAATGATTAAGATTTCCCAAATTCAAAAACTTTTTATAGAGAAAGGTGACTAGTAACACAATCCTACAGAAAGTCTAAGCTAAAATTGTAAAAATTACATTTATTTTTAAATTTTATATATAGAAATTAAAGCAATGTATTGGCCAAAGTACAAGATGCACATTTTTCTTTGAAAATTGCTATTCAGCTACTTCGAATGAAAAAAAAAATGCGAAGTGTCTCAATGCAAAGATGTGCGCCTTAAGCATAGATTCTCAGTTTTTGATTTCATTCCTTTCTGGAAATTTCCTCTATTCGGAATTAAAGATTTTTTTGTCTTGTAGTCGGGTACATGTTTTTATTAATCAATCATTAAAAATTACTAAACATTTTAAAAGCACGGAGTTGATATACAACATCTATGATGGCTGAAATAAATATTTTTAAAAGAATATTTTTCCAGATTACATGTAGATTACCAGGTTGCAGAAAAAAGCAGGTTATAGACAACTTAAGTGAATTAGCCTTTAAATGAGATATTTATTTTAAATTATATTGCGTAGAATAACAATATTCCAACATGTAAGAAATTTAATTTTAATTCTACTATAAATAAGCATAATAAAGCTATTAAAAATTTTGTTATTTCTTTATAAAGTTCTCTAATAACTTTTTTTATATATTAGAGATTTTACCATAGTGACAACTATATATAGATTAACATATTATTATTTCATTTAATTAAATTTCATAAAATTTTAGATACAATGTGTAGAACAATTAATAAAACTTAAATTATATAATTTAAATTTAGTTAATAATATTGTTAATATATTGTCTATGTATTAGAATCACATCCAAACTTAATATCCAGACTTCATGAGATTGGAAATTATTCCAGATGAAATGGAAACATATTTAAAATGTTTGCAATGGTATTAAATAATTATTCATACTATGAAACCAACTTTTTTATTTATCTATTACAAGACAGGATGTTTCTTTTTAAATTAAAAAATTGGCTTAGAATAAAAACAAACATATTATAGAGTGAAATTCATAGTATATAGATCTGCCTAGATCAAAAGTCATCAGATAAACAAGATATATAATTTATAGAATAATAAAATAAAATCATTTAATTTTATTATTATTATTATTTAAATGGTAATGCATTATCTTATTAATTGAAATCATATGTTAAAATAAATTAACACATATGAACACTAAACATGCAGATGAATAAACAGCTCACTTGAAGTTCTGTGAGTCTATAATCAGCTGATGAAAAATCAACTCCCATTGGAGGAAATTCTAAAAGCTTTTCTGCTCCACTGATGTATTTTTTCAAATTTTCAACAGAAGTCTCAAATTCTTTTCTAGTTTCCAAAGCTACTTTCAGATAATGAAGCTGTTCTTCAATGGCTATGGGCAAAGTTTGTTGCAAAACCAAGCATTCTTCTATTTGCTCCTGGAGAGAAGTAGGAAGTGTACTTGTTCGGAATTCATCGCTTATCTGTTGGCAAAGGGCAGACGCTTCGTTCAGTCGCCTATTCAAATCTGAAGACACTTCCTGAAATAGTAAAACATTATTAAGTATTTACCCTGCTATTCAGAAGTTCCATCTAAAATAAATTATACAAATTATTTACCTTGTGCTTATTTATCTCTTTTTGAACACCAGAAGATGAAAGGGAGAGAAGGGGTTGAGTCTGCATGCCAGAAATACCATTCCTGAGATTGACTAAAATCTGATCTAATTCTTGAATAACTTTCTTTTGTTCTGCAATTAAATGTTCGTGCTCAACTTTAAGATTAGTGACTCTCTTCTTTAATTCATTCATCATGTTTTTCAGGTTCTGCAATTCTTCCATTATTTTATTGCAGTCATTGGCTGTTCCTTCTTTAGCAATTTGTTCACCTTTATCACTAGCTTTGGTAAACTTTGCTTCACATTCTATTATTTCCTCGTATATGCTTTGATATTTTGTAACTTTCTTGTCAGCAGGAGAAGTTTCTTCATTAATATAGGTAACGGACTCATTGCAAGTTGATATGGTCTTCGTTATTTCGTTAACCAAATTATGATACTGTTCCCTGTTGGCATATGACTGTTTGACCTTCCCAAGTTTATCATTAATTAACTGAATTAATTCCTCATACTGTGATATTAAATTACTAAATTGATCAGCAAAAGCTGAAATAGGTTGTATTGTTTGTAATCTATTTTTGAAATCTTCTACTTGATGTAAAATAGCGTCATAACTATGATAAAGAGTTTCAACATCTGATAATGCAAGCCCGAAAGGTTTATCTAAATGTTGGAATTCCGATTTCATTTCTTCGTATTTTTTTATGCTCTCTTCAAGTTTTTGCTTCTGTTCCTTCTGTAGGTATATAGCTTCTTCAATTAACTGCAGTCTTTCTTGCAAAGTATCAACCATACGATTAAGTTTTTCTTTCAGGGTTTTAGACTTATTTTGTAAGTTTAATTTATCAGCGCTTTTCATCTTTTTTTCCAACTCATCTGATAGACGCTGCATTTTTTTAACATCGTCAAATATTTTATGGCTCTCTTCAATAAGCAAAGTATAACTTTCTTTCTGTTTCTCAACAACTTCTATGTATGCATCTAATCGTAAGTTGTCAGACAAAATAATTTCTACTTTAGTCAACCAAGATTGAATCGCTTGAATTGATTCATCTAGTCCTTTTTGTTTTTCGATTGTTTTCTTTAAGTCATCAAAGTGTTTCATCAACAATTTTTTCAGATGACTTAATGATTTTTTAACTTCTTCAGTAATGGAATTTAGAAAGATTAAATCTTCACTGCTACACATTTCTTCAAAATCATTAGCTGATTTATAAAAGTTGGCGACTTCTGTTTCTTCATATTTTTTAATGATTGTTTCTTCTACCGTGTATACTGATTTGGCTTCAAGTAACTCTTCCATTTTACCAGGGTACCATTCAATTCTATTTAGACTTTGTTCTTTTTCTCTTATCCATTGTTTTATATCATTTAAATCTTTTTCAAATTGCGTGCTTTTAAGTAGATAGTTATTAATTTTGTTTAATTCCATATCCAAAGTTTCACATAAGTCCTCGAATTTTTCTTTTATAGCTTTCATACTTTGAACCAAAGATTCACCTTCCTTTGAATCAATATCACTGCAGAATGATTCAATTTTCTTTTCGCAAGACAGAATAACTATCTCTTTATTTAAGGTTTCTTTTTGAATTGATTTCATTTCTTGCAATGTATTTTCAATTGAAACTTTTTGGAAACCTGGTTTAGGCAGAGTAGTTACTTGTAACTTTTTCTCGCGAATCCAATCTTGAATAGATGATATTTCCATACACAATGCATTTTTGTTCGACTGAAGTAGTTCAATACTTTCTATTTTCTTTAGACATCTCTTTCTAAGATCATCCAATCGTTTTTCAAGATTCAGTATTTTACTGTCCAAGTCAGATTGACTTTCAGGAGATAGTTCACTCCGTAGATTTTCAATTATAGTATTTAGCTTATACATAAGTATGTCAACTTGTTTGAGATCTTCTGAGCACTGCTGCAGCAGTTGTTTCTTTTGAGCAGCTGTTATATTGCTTTGATTTTCAACGTTAATGACTTTTTCGTCAGAAAATTTTATTTGAGTATCAATTTCATTAAGAAGTACTTTCACTTCTTCAAAAGCTAACTTCTGTGCTACATATTTATTCATGAGTCGATCAGCTTCTTTAGATAGATTTTTCAACTTTTCTCTCAAAACATGAACATTTGATTCTTCCTTAAATTGTTTCCCTTTTTTAGCAACACCATCAAGATCGGATTCTTTTTCTGTTATCTGAATTTTGATGTCTTCTATTTCATGTAATCTAGAAGTAAGAGATTCAATGCTGAATGTCAAAGGTTTAACTTCCAAAGATTTAATAAAACATTCTTTTTCTTCGATCCACTGTTCAATGGAATTTTTAAGTTTATTTATGCTTTCCCAATCGTTAACAATAGTTTCCAAAGAAAGAGAGAAAGCTTTCAATTTCTCAATATAATCTTGAAGCTGAATTTTAATTTGCATTTCTTTTTCTGGCAATGAAGAAGCAAATCCAACATCAGGACTTGATGGTCTACTTATAGAAGATGTTGCCTCCACACAACCCTGAATCGCTTGCTGTAACTTTTCTCTTCCATCTAAAAGTTTGTTCAGAATGGTTTTTGATGTTTCAAGCTTATTCATTGCTTCAAATGATGAGAGTTTCTTCGGATTGGAACAAGAGCTAACAAATGGCCTAGCTTCATTTAGAAGTTTTTCACACAGTAGTAAACTATCTTCGTACATTTTAAATTTATCAAGTGCATCATCAAGCTGCAGTTGAATATTTTGCGCTGTACTTAAAAGTGAATCATAACTTTCTTGGACATTGCTTAGTTGCTGTTCAATTTGATTTGAAATTTTTAAAGTTCGATCTTCATACTTGTTGAGTATAGACGAGCCTTTATGTTTTAGGGAGTCAATAGCCTTTTGGTAATCCTGAATTTCTTGAAGTAAAAGTCTATGTTTGGCGCTTTGTTCTCTTGTTTTCACAAGATTTGAAATTTGCAATGAATGATGGGACATTAAGTTAAAAGACATTTGAAGTAACCATTTTTCAATTTCTTGAAGGTCATGGTTGTATGCTTGCAAACTAGAATATTCTTCTTCCAATTGTTTAAGCAGGCACTTAGCATTTTCAAATACTGTGTTAAAAACCATGGCCATTTCCTCAATATTTATTTTTTCACTATCCTCACCAGTTTTATCAGATAATTCTTTTGCTTCAGCTTGTAAATCTTTCAACTGAGTTTTATGATTTTCCATATCTGATAAGATCTGTTTGAAATTTTCTATTTTACTCCTAATTTCAACAATGTCACCATTTGTAATGAGTTTTGATGGTACTCTTAATTGAATACTTTCTAGCCATTCTTTGAATTTAGATTTATTCTGAGATAGTTCTTGAAGACGTATCATAGTAGATGATAATAAGCCAATGCTGTCAGTGATGTTTGCAGTGAGTTCTGAAAACAAGAGTTTCATTTCTTCTATTTTATTTTTAATAGTTTTTTGAGCAGCTTCTGGTAAAACACAAATAACCTTAGCTCCAAAATCCATAGCAGTATTAAGGAGCCTTTCACCCTCTGGAAGATTTGTACCCAAAGATTTCATGTTTTGAATTCTTCCTTGAAGTTGTTCAATATTCCCTTTAATATTATTATTATCTTCAAAACTGATTTTACTTTGGTTGTACCAAACCATATATTCATTGCAAGCATCAGTAAAATCTCCTTGATTACAGAGGTATTTTTCGAGTTTCATAATTGTATCTGAGACATTTGTGGATAACATAGCATATTCTCCAGACAGCAAAACTACCTGATCTCGGCAAGGCGAAAATGAACTAACCTCAACCAAGGTTTCACATAAGGTGTTCAGACTTTCCACATCCCCTTTATGGTCAGTAAGTAATTTGCACATTTCTTTTAACATTTCAAGTCTTTCAGTATCAGGTATATCGTTGCTGGTTTCCAGATATGGTTTTGTTTTACTTTGAGTTTCAGAAAGCCACTTCTCTAAGTCTTTACGAGAACTTTCAAATTCTGACCAAACATCATGACAACGTTTTAAACCTGAATCAAGTTCCCTTACAGAAACATTTAGAGAGTCTAAGGTAGAATTCAATAATTCAAGTTCTGCATTAATTCTTTCCTTCCCAATGTATCCCAAATTATTTGCAGCACTTTCACCATATTCATTTGTTTTCTTGACTAAAACTTTTCCTTCTTCAAAAGACTCCCTTAATTTTTCAAATTCTGTTAATTTTTCTTCAATCATAGCTACACTATCAGCTTGTAATCCAATATTGTGCAGGCTTAGTTTAGTTTCTCTTAGCCATGTTTCTGCTGTATTATATATACTTTTGTATTCTTCCAGCTCTTCTATTTCTTTCGATAATTGTGTGGTACAAGATTCTGTTATTAACATAAAGTTATTGTACTTTCTTAGTAATTCCTCAATTTCATCTTTGATATTGGGATAATTATTACCATCATCATCTAAACGTTTAGCAACTGGCTCATGGGTTTGAATATCTTTAAGAATAGTGCTATACTTTTCAAAAACTGATTTCTTTTCAATAAGAGAATTAAGCTCCTGTTTACCTGTTGCTTCAATTTCACTTTCAACTTCATCTAACCAAACTTTAAATTGACGTAATGTTTTGTTAAGCTCACTTACTATAGCTAAGCGTTCAGATAGTTCAGCTTGTGCTTTAGCTATATCTTTCAATAATGCCTCAAAATCAGTTTTTAAGTTATCTGCATCTTCTTTAATACTATTTGTACCTCCAGTATCTGTATTTGCTATCACTTTCTCTGTCAATTCCATAGTGTACCGAATCTTATTTTGAGCTTGTTCCATACTATTTGATAAAGCTTTCAAGCCACTTAATTTAGCATTTATTTCTTCAGTAGTACTTGAAGGTCGGTTGCAATCGTTAAGTCTTTCTCTAGACATATCTATTAATTCAATACATTCACTATACATACATTGTTGTTGCTGGTGTTCTTGGAAGTGATGTTCTAGTTGATGCATTACTTCTTTGGAAAATGATACTAAAGCTCCGTATTTCCTTGAGAGTTGCGTAAAAGCATTAGATATACTAGAATCAGAATAAGTTTCTAGAAGTAATTGGGCTCTCATGTTTAGCTTATCGAATTCCCCTTGATAATCAAATATTGTTTGGAGATGATCCTAAAATTCAAAAGATTATGGTAAAGTATTTTTTAAAATTTATTATTTTTACATTAATACATTTGCAATAAGTTTCCCAAAATAATGCGCAACTACAGAAAACATATAATGCAAATACTTTATTAAACTGCAGAAAAATATTGGTCATAAAGAAAAGTTGATAATAATTTATGGACAATGATATTCAATCTATTGCAGACCTAAAAACAATGATTATCTGAAAGCAAATTCAAGAAAAAAATATCTTAGCAAAATTACATAAAGTTAACAAGAGTTACACTGCATACAGTTAGCATTTCTAGTTTTTGTTTAAAATAATTAAAAAAAATTATAGGAAATATTTCTAATTTTAAATACTGATTTTGTAGGTAAAGTCTTCTATATAAAAATTTCAGATTATGAAAGACGATTATTATAAAAAAAAGGATAAATTACATTTGTAAATACATAAAGTAGGATTTATAAGCAGATAAAATTATCTAATTATATCTGTGTGATAGATTACCAACTATTTTTTTAACATAAAAGGATAAACTGGATATAGTAAAGAATGGTGTTCAATTGTATTTTCCCCTATATCATTAAAAATACATTTTTTTAAAATTGAAATATATTTTATTCATATCTTTTAACTTTTTCATAAAGTCAGCATTTTGTATATGTTCATTATATACTATTCTGCACATCTTACAAGAACTATAAAACATCAAAGAATAAAAATATTGCCTGTACATTTTAAGATGACTCTAAAAATAATTAAAATTTATCATGAAGAAAAATCCTTTGCTATTAATTATTTGAGTTGATGGTTTTCCTTCTTTTAAAAGATAGTTTCACAATAATGTTTTTCTTATTTATGTTGAAAAAAAATTTATGTTTATATTTTTTATATCATCTATGTTAACAAGATACATAATATAGTTGCATAAATGAAATAATTGCATAGCTGAAATGTTTCTTGGATTGTATTGAATGCTTCTAAATATTTTATACTTTGTTATTTCATTGTTTCTCTCAGGATAAAATCTTTCCACAATAATTTTATCATTCATTATTTTCTATCTATCCTTTGCTATTAAGTTTATAAGCATAACAGTTTGATTTCTGATTTGCATGACTTTTCTAATATATTTTATTATAAACAGCTCAAAATCCAATCACATAATAATAAATAATTTTATCATTATATTTAGTTCAAATTTTTTACTCTTATTAACTATTTCATTATTTTCAATAAAAATATGATAAACACAACAGAATTCAACTTATGAATATAACCAAGAACAACATTGAATTTATTTTATGATTGTTCGCATTCAATGTGAACTGACAAAATAAATAAAAAAAGCAAATCATAAAAAGGATATTGTAGTAATTTGCTTTCGGCAAAGTGGCTTTCACTTAATAGTTAAAAACATCACAAAATATATATCTATATGTATACATTACATATATACATATAAAATGATTAAACTTGTGGTTCTAAATAAATAAAATATTTTAAGTGAAATATCAATAAATCATTGATCCTCATAGATGTGAATCCTCCAATATTAGTTATATATTTACCTGAAATTCTTGCAATTTTGCTCGTTTTGAGAGCAAGTCTGGTTGAGGTTTAGCATATGATTGTACAAGAGGTTCCATTTCTGACAACCATGCTGAACACTTGGCATATTGCTCATCATATTCATTCCATTTAACGACACCAACATCTAATGAGACTTTTATTTCATTAATATTAGCTTTGAGCACTTCATAATCTTCTTGTAATCTAGCTATTTCATCGTCAATCATAATTTTCTCTTGAGCTTCTACGTTGGCTTTTGCAATTTCTCCCAGTCTTGCAGCATTTCTAAGCTTTTCCAAACCCTCATCCAGTTCAGATTGCAAAATCTAAACAAAAAAGCAGAAAAATAAACTGAGTTAAAAATGTTTAAAATGTATAAATAATTATATTTAAATGATTTTGTTACTTTTTATACATTACAAACATTTTAAGTAAAACTGGTGACTTCTAGTTTTATTGTAAAATAGTAAATTAAAAAATGTATATCTTTTAATAGAACTATGAATTCAGATCCCATATGTACCAAATATTTCGATGTAGAAGCATTTAAATTTACTGTATTAATTAGTTTGAAAAATTAAAGAAAGAGAGAAAGAAAGAATTTGTAAATGTTAGTTTAGAAAAAAAATACAGCTTGTTGATATTTTTTGTAGGATTTCAAAACACATTTTACTAATTTCTATTACCTACAGCATTATGAAAAATTCTATTTATTGAAAAACTTAAAATTTCTTAATAACATGATAAAACTGAAACAAGCATGATTGAAGAGGAAAAGAATTTTGAAGACAATTAACTATAATGTTCATTAAGATTTGAGAAAACAACTTTTAACTAATTAAAAAATTTATATGTTAATATTTCAGTAAATAAATTTATTAATGTTCAAGAATAATTGTGATTGGAATTTGGATTTAAACACTGTAACACATCTATTAGTACAATGAGAAATTTTTGATTATCTAAGATGAAAACTTATGAAAATACAGTCTCTATAAATCCAGATAATGCAAATCATTGCTTTCACAATATTCGAACTTTTTACGGACACTCAATGCAATAAAATTCTCGAATGGAATATTCTTGAAATCTCTAAAGAAAAACTACTACAATTTCTGACTATCTTGGGATCACATGATATTGATGTTTTTATGATTGTTGCAGCAAACCTTGTTTATAATAATTTAGTTAGATTTGACTTTATCATTCAAACTATTACCAAAATTTAGGTATAATGGTAGTGGTATTTTAGTTGGTATTAAAATATTTTAACTTCAATGTTTGAAATCATAAGTGATCTTTCATCTGAGGTAGAGCTGAGATGGTTCGAGTTGATATTTGAATTTATCAGAAACATTAAAAAAAACTTTTACTGTTACAGCCCACCTGATAATACTTTTTAAAAAAATGATAAGTAAATTAAATTTTATTAATATTATTAATTTAATGTATAATTTGATGATAATACCTGATTAAATTTGATGATAATACTTGGTTAAATTTGATAACTTGGATTATTTTATATAGGAACAGCAATGCTCATAGCTTACATTGGAATTACGTAGACACAAACAGTGCAAGAAGAGCAATAGAGAACCTTTTGGATTCCAATATTATTAAATTGATCTATAAAAATTCTGATATGTCTTCTAACATTCATTATAAAGGAAACATTACCAATCCTGATTGGCTTTAGCTTCATGTAATATTGCAGATGAAGCGAGAAGAGAAACAATTTATGATCCTGGTTATTGACACAATATTGTTACTTCATTCTGTGTTAGGAAGAAAACCCATGAATAACAGAACTATTTAAAGAATAGGTGAATTTTAAAAAGGCCAATTGGAAGGCTAACTAGAATAGTTCGGAGGTTCTTTTTAGTAGTCCAATAAATTACAGATAAAGAAATTTAGATGTCTCCATGCCATACTTTTGTAAACCAATTTTTTGGTGGCCAAACGTTGGATACCTAGAGGTAAACAATATAAATACAAACATTTTTGGAATGATGAACTTATCCTGTAAAAAGAAGAATCAGCCCAGCCCCTTACTTTTAGAATTTTCAGTTGTTATAAGGCTGAAAATTCTTAAAGTTTAGAAGATGTCAGAAATTGGAGAAAGAGCATAGCTGTCCTCTAAAAATCAATTTACCAAAGCAGACGATTTTTAATATTTTTATTAATAACACTGAATACCGTAAAAATGAAGCTAATGTTTTTAAATTTATAAATAAATTGAAACATTCCTTCTTCAAGGGCACCAATTACTTTTGAGGAAAAGTCTTTGTCATATGACAAGGATATTTCTAATGCTTTTATTACCTTTTATGCATATAATCAGCATTTGAATCATGAACACAAGAGGCAATAAAAACTGATGAAGAAATTGATCAGAAACTCTCATATGGCTATAGGAACTGGACAAGATATTTTTAATAAAGACTGACTTTTTGGAACTAAAAGAAGCTGTTGAATTCCTAAAAATGAAAAAAAGCCCAGGCTCCATTATCATACATATAGAGTTTATTAAACATCGAGGATATAAAGTTTCAATGAATTTTTATTCCATTATTAATTAAAATTATAATTCTTATATAACCACTATGTGAAAAAAGCTATTATAGTCCTTATATTAAAAGAGGATAAATCTGTAGATAATATTAAAAGCTACCGGCCTATATTGCATTAACTAATGTTTTGTTTAAGATTATGGAAAGGATGATAGTTTCTATATAGATTAAATTAGTTTTTGGAGATTACTGGTCTTTTGTTCTGGATCAATTTGGATCTGGACAATATCAATCCATTGTTTAACAAATCTTTTATGTTACTAAGCTATTAAGGATTTTTTGGGTACTTGTTTATCTGCTTTAGAATCTTTTATCAATTTTGTATTAGCTTTTGATAAAGTATGGCGATTACATACTGTTCAGAAGTTACAGAGCTTAAGAATTAATGGATATTTTTATGGATTAAGAGATTTCTATAACAGCACATTTTTCTGAGGTTAAATATGACTATGGCATTTCTAGTTTTAAACAGACTGAGACTGGCTTTCCACATGGAATGGTCATTAGCCCAATTTTTTTAAGTGATTTACTGAACATTTTAACATTGTGGGTAGATTCTGCCTTTTTTGCTGATAATTAGGTAATTCGGATCAGTGCTTCAAAAGAGAAACAGGATGGCTTGAATAAGATACTTAACAATGTTTTGAAAGATTTGGAATTTTGGTGTCTAAAAAATAATATGATGGTAAATCAGAATAAGAGCACTTGGCAGCTTTTCACTCTGAACAGACAGCTTTTTACCCAAATTTGATATTTTAGGGGTTAGGTATTCAGCATAATGATTCTACTAAACACTTAGATTGTATTTTTGATCCTCATTAAAACTGGAGAAATCATGAGGAACATTTGAAACTGCAAAAACACTCTCTTTGTTTAAGGGCTTGGCTGATTCAAGTTGAGGATGTGATAGAGCAACATTAATAACTACTTACAAATTATATGTCCCACCAATTATTGGTCATTGTAGTGAAATCGTAGTTACAGCTTTAGAGAATGTGACTTGGAGCTTAGAACTTTTCCAGAATCAAGTGATGCGAATAATTATTGGAGTAGAAAGAACTACATCTCTTGCAATGGAGCGCTTAACCAGTTTGGAACTTATTCATGATTCTATTGAGAGAAAAGCAATCCTATTTTATCAGAAGCTAAGTTCCAGTAAAAAAAAGTTGCCTAGCAACTCTTTGTAGGAACTATAATAATGTTTCTCTCAAACTGGCTTTATCCAAGCTGCCCAGAGAGAATCTGATTCTTTGAATTTGAGCAAAAATTGTTTACTTTTACCTTTAGTTTTTACTTACCAAATAGGATCACCTACTACTGGTTTTGATGGTGAAATCGAAACTATTGTTGTGGCTATTTAACATCTGTTAATTTGCAGCCACTCTTTTGTATGAGCTGTTATATTATCAGATTCTAAAAGTGAGCTTCAAGTCCTTTTGAATAATCAAAATATGTCCCAAAAAATTTTAGAATGTAGATTCTTGCTTAAGGGGTACTAGCACACAGAATTTAATTCCAATGGATTCCTGCCCATTGTGGAATTATGGGCACTGAAAAAACTGATGCACTGGCTATGAAGAAAGCTTTGGCAGAACTATGTATAAATTGCCATCTTTCTTTTCACATGACTAAGTTAATCTGACCCCTAGAAAAACTCTTAAACAGGGTATGATTCAACATGCATGGGATAAGAGATGGAAAATTCTAGAGGAGGAAAGAAGTGTTCCCAGTTTTCCAAAAAAGACTATATTGGTTCCATTTAGAGAACTGATTGAGTATGACTACTTGCAGAATCATCTCTGTAGAATTAGAGTGATGGATTTCCCATGTGATGTTTTGTGTGAATCTAATCAACCAATGATTTTTGATTTAAATAATTGCACCGTACTTTCTCAGTATGAGGATATTATCAAGAAGTATTGGAAGGCCCGTGAACTAATGGCTTAAGCCCTAATGTTTGACATTTGTAAAATAAAAAATATAAAAATTTAACATGTAATGTAATATTAATTGCAAAACTAAAACTATTATAATTTTTTGAATCTGTAAATAAATAAAAAAAAGTATTCAAAATAAAAAAGTCTAAGGAAAAAGTATATTCTGTGGAGAAAATTGAGAAGTTAATACATAATTAGCTTAAAACCATTTATGCAAGTAAATTACCTTTATTTTGCTTGTTTTATCCCTTAATACATCTCGATCTCCTGAAGGCGTGGCACATTTACCTAGTTTTTCTCGTGATGAACTTAACCATTTTGAAACTTCCATACAAGAATCCGAAAACTGCTGAATAGCATCCATAACATTTTTCTCATGATCCCTAAAATTCTAAAATTGTAAATCATTAAATAAAATATTTCCTATCTCAAACCTCAAAAATAAAAACAAGCTTAACAAATAAAACTTAACGAAAATCTAACAACTTAAGAAAATTAGTTTAGTTTACAGACAGAAAGCATAAAAGTAGATTATTCATTTTTTATTAATTTTTATTGGAGAATTATAATTTCCTTTAATACATACTGAAAATATATAATTTTAAAATTCAGACAAAGTGGTAATTTTAATTTTAATTTTTGTAAAAAAGCTTATACCATAGTGTAAGCAATTTGCTTAAATAACCACACACTAAATTAAATAATTTGATAAGAATATTTGACTATATTATTTCTTATTTACAATTGTAAATTATTTTATCAGTTAGAAACAGTGGGATTAATTGTGTGTTGATAGAATTTAATGAAATAGGTTTATATGTATATTTTTTTTATAAAATTGCTACATATTAAAATGAGTAAGGAATAATTATTAAGAAAATGCAAAACAATTTTTAAAAGTCATAAATACTTTAAATTAAATAATATAATTCCAAACAAATTATATTTATTAAATCACAAAATTTTTTTAATTTATTATTGAATAATGTTTTGATTGAGAGTATAAATTAAAAAAATCAGTACAAATTAGAAATACTGTGCTTTTGAGCAAAATTACTATTTTTTAAACTATTGGGTTGTTCAGAAAGTAATTTTGTTTTTCCTACATGGATCAGCTTTTCGCTAGTAAAAACCAACCACTTTATGACTGTGGAATCGTGCTACTACCAGAAAGATGGTAAAAGCTATTGGACTAGAATGAACAATGTGTAATGCAATACAATATTTATTTGCTGCAAGTTTTTCATTTTCATGAAAAACGAAATGACTTTCTGAACAATCTAATAATTAGTACTTTATTTTAATTAAAATCTCTACTAAACTTTTAATTATTTATTTCAGCAAGAAATATATAAATATTTTAATTTTTGACTTTATAACATAGTTGCAGCAAATTTTAAAAATTTATTAGGAACATTAAGAACTCACTTTTGCTTCTTGAACAAGGTCTTGATATTTCTTTTGTATCTCTAGTGTCATACCTTGTTGAAGCTGTTCAGCTTTTGCATTCACTGATTCAATCATTGGTTCAAATGATTCAACATCTTGCACAATGCTCTAAATTGAAAGAAAATATGTTTGCTATTATTAATTTTTAAGATGATCACTATGAAGTGATGGCAAAAAAATATAGAGAGGATTTTGTTGTGAGAAGAATTTGAAACAAGACATAGCGTTTTGAAAATTGGTCAGTTGGTTGGTTGGAAATTTGATAATTTGTTTTACTTTTGCTTATGTTTTATATATATATTTAATTTTCATTTAATATTTGACTATTATACTTTGTAGTTCTATAGGGAAATAAATTAATTCTTTTTGAGTCCTGCTCCAGTTGAGTTATAAGCCTAACTGGCTATTTGAGGTGGTGCTTTTTAATAGTTTTGTAAGTTGAATATAAAAGCCACAATTCTAGCTTCTTCTTTAGTCAAAGTATTGAAAAGCCCTTAGCATGTATACCTGAGGAGTTAATATGACAATGGAGAATAATTACAATTATAAATTTCATTCAGACATCAGAAAACGGTAGAAACTGTCTTTTGGCAGTTAAACAAAAAAGGTGAACTCTTTCAATACATTTTTAAAAGCCAGCAATGGAATGTCTATTCCCAAAAGTAAACCTAGAGAATTTCAAAATAAGTTAACCAAAAAATAAATTTCATAAAATTTCTAACAAGCCCTTAACTCCAGATGGATGCTTATTACAGACAGCGAATGACATGATAACTGTGGGAGAAATTTGTAAGAAAAGGACGAAAAAAGAAATCTAAGATAATAAAAAATGTAATACATCGAAAAACTGACCCAATGCACCCTCAACAATTTTGGAACAGATAAAGGTTGATTTTTCAGATTTCTAGTTAGCTAGTTTGAGTATTTATTTTTGTTTATTATATTTAGCTTTCTTTGTATATTTGAAGGGTCTTCAAATTAATATTTATTTATTTTTATTTTTTTAACTTGAGCCTTTGAGAAAACCCTCTGACAATTTTGATGGAGAAATGTATGCAATTCTAATTGCTCTTCAAAAAACTCTGGATTTCTCAGAAATGAAATTTGCCTTTCTCGTCGATTGCCAGGCTGCAATTCATACAGTGACAAATTATAATCCCCTGCCTTCATCAATAGAATTAAAACGTAAAACCATCATTAACACTTTGCTAACTGCAGGGAAGGAAATTGCCTTTCAATGGATCTCTAGCCATTGTGGTTTACCTGGTAATGAAAATGCAGATTTACTCGCCAAAGAGGCGTCTTTTTTAAAACCCCCAAACATCCCAATTAATTTAAGAAATGTCAAACACTTATTAAAACAAGCGATTCGAAACCAACAACAAGCTTATTACAAAGAAAAAGCAGTTAATGCTTGTTGGGGGAGCCTCTTGACCTCTTGCATCCCCAGGGATCTACCTAGATCTATGGGGGTGTCCTGCTTCAGGCTTCTCACTGGGCATGATTATCTTCAGGGACACCTGCACCACATTAAACTTGTGGACTCACCTGACTGCAGTTTGTGGAATGAACATTTGGACATGAATGGCGAGCACCTTTGGATGTGTTCTGCCCTCCAAAAGGCCCGTGATTCTTCACACTTCAAGACTCTCTCCTCTCCTGGAGAAGCTTCATTTCTCTATTGGACTGCAAGACTTATGATGCTCGAAAGAGCTTATATAAGGACATAATTAAAAAAAAATTTTTTTTAACTGTTTCCTTTTTGTGTCCTAGGTTTTTATTTTCTTCGTAGAATTTCAAATATGAAAATTGTTCAATGGAATGCGAGGAATGTTTCCAATAATATGAACATATTTAACTTGGAACCTTTTATTTCTGCAGATATTCTAGTTATTCAGGAAACCTTTTTCAATTCAAGTGACATGTTTCACTTAATGAAAAATATCATCTATAGTAAAGACAGAGAAGATAGAAATGGTAATGATCTGGCAATTGTGGTATCACAAAACCACATATTATCATCTCAAATAGTCCTTATGAATAATTATTATAACAGTATTACTGAAGTTTTGATTGTGGAAATAATTAATCGAAGTGACACATATACTATTTGTGTATATGTGCATTGAAGTGATATCTAAATATTTATTCCAATAAAGGAAAAATTGAATATAATGATTTTTGAGGTATGCAAAATTATAGATAACATAAATGCTTAATTTTAGGTGATTTTAACATCAAACACAATTTATAAGATGATGAAACAAGCACTCTCCAGGGCCAAAAATTGATTGACTGATTCAACAAACACAATGTCTGTATTTTGAATTCATCTATTTCTACACATATCTCTCTGATTGGAAAATTTTCTTTTATAGCTCTTTCTTTTTGTTTGACTTATTTATTTCCCCACTCTACACATTTCAATTGAACAAGACTATAACATTATTGATGTTCATCTCTTTGTTTAAACATGAAGAGAACATAGTATTCGCAAATGGAAAGAAATTACTAATCAAATTGATAAAGAGTTTATTAAAATTAATAGTTCATATAACAGTTTTCATACTATTGTAGTCTAAGTTATAGATGAAAACAGCATTGATAAAAAATAACAGAAAAGCAATACAAATCTCATGGGGGAATAATTTATACACTAAATTAGAAAGCCAAGAATACTTCAGAAACCAAGTTTTGGATTATGCACAAAAGATAGTCAGTGAAGTTAAAATATACCATAAAATCTTCTAAAGTCAAATACTGGGATAAATTTTGCAAGATGCTGTACGATCCACATCTCTTATTCTGTATATTCAATTCTCTAAATCATATATACAGAAACATCCAAAATTTAAATCTTGCAATAAATTTTAATAATCAAGTTCTATACTAACCGAAATTCCAAGCTGAGGCCTTTGCAGTACATTTCAGCAATACAGTATACCATGATCCAATGCCAACAGATTACTTTGGTCTAGGAAATATGAATCTAAACACAAATTTACTATCACCCAGCTTAAAATAGCTATCAAAAAAACCAGAATATTCACTCCAGGTGAAGATGATATACCCACTATTCAAATCTTTAAATTATGTAATCTTTCACCAAGTACTCAAAATTTTCAACACTATTTTTGATCAATGTCCTATTTCTATCAGCTGGAAATAATATATTACTATATCAATTCATAAACCAAACCAATTCCAGTTCTTAATAAATTCATACTGACCTACCTCTTTAATTTCTATTTCTGTAAAATTTTTTGAAATAATCTTATCATATAGAGTAACACAAACTTTCGAATTTATAATCAAAAGATTGAAGAATGCCATCTTGGTTTCCTATCTCTCAGAGACAGCCAAACTACAATACAATTTAATCATTATCATCTACATCAAGCAAAAATTCAAAAGAAATTTATTACAGCAGCGCCACTGGAAATTCAATCTGTTTACAACTCTGTTTATATTGATGGATTGATCTACAAATGCCTACACATGGGTATAATAAGTAAAGTTACTAAATGGTTTCATAATTTTTTGCAAGACAGAAAATTAAAAGTAAAATGCAGAAATATGTATTAAAAGTCAATTTGAACATCAAATTGTGTTGTCTCCCATTCAAAGGGAAGTGTATTGTCTCCCATTCTATTTATCATCTTTATGTCCAATTTTAATGAAACCATCTTTAAAGGAGATAAATATGTAATATATGCAGATGATATTCTTATATACTAAGCACTTGAAAACTTAGAAATTGTCAAAAAAAATATTAGTTCTTCTGAAATTAGAAATTGGATTTTTATATCGTACAGAGTTTCTTACTTTATATAATATAGAAATCTGGTGCAATTATTGGAAATTGCAAACATCCTATAAGAAGTGTTCAGCAGTCAATTTATCCAGGTGTAGACGCACAATTCTGATTAGTCCTTGCATATTAATAATGGAACAATTTAATGGAAAGATAAATTGAAATTCCAGGAAGTAATTTTTATAAAAACTGGAAATTTTTTTCCTTTCATCACATATTTAAAAAATAAAGCACAAAAGAATAAATATCTTAAAAATCCTATCTAATAAAATTTATGGTTCAAGATCACATTATTTAGTTCAACTCATAAATGATCTATCAGTAGTATTCTACATTATTCTAACAATATGTTTTGCCTAACAAATTCTTCAGTTTTAAAGCCTTTGGAAATAATACTAACAACTGCCTTTACAATAGCTTTGAGCCTACCTAGGAGAACTTTAATGTTCTCTTTCGAAAAACAACAAATGCTAGTACAATTGAATTCCAATTTCAGAGCATGTCAAACATATTCTGGCAAAAACATCACTATAGGACATTCTCCACTCAAAAATATTATTCAGAATTTAATTGATCTTTCTCAGGAAAGGTAGCACATATCTTTGTTGGACACAGTAGATGAGAGGGAAGTATTAAAATCTCAGTTCATTCACATTTATATATCCTCAAATTCATTTTTCAACCAAATTATTTATCCATTTCGATGATTCCTATTTTCAGAACACAAATCTCTTACCACTCAAGAAATTATACACTACTTTAATGATTTGACAAGAGATTGTCAGACTAGAATCCTAGAATCGCCACAGATGCACCCAAAAAAGATTATATCGCATCCATTGCTGGATGGTCTACATATGGATCATTTAGATACATAGTGTATAACATGATTCAGTTTTTTCAGTCTAAGTGCTTGCAATCATTGAAGCAATAGATTAGATTTAAAATATGGTGAGAGCCTAGCACTGCGATCATAATTCTATTGTACTATACCCCTCAGAAAGCCCTATTTTAAGAGACCAGTAGCTGAAGCAGCACATATTTTACAGGAATTTCCTGCAACATCCAAGGTTAAATCAAATGCTGATCCAAATGTTCAAATCTATGTGCAGAAAAAGTTTCACATTCACATAAGATGTGTATTGAAGTTTCTTCCATATAATGACAACCTCTACAAGTGGGATCATCTGATACTCTCATTATGGTGAAAGCAATAGGTGCACAACTCAATTACAATAAAAGACATATAATAAATACTAGGAACAAATCTGTTTTATGACTCTTGTAGAATGCATTCAAAGGTCTCCAAGTATTTTGACATCTCAACGCGAAATATGACTGGCTTCAAAATTCTTTAAGCACTTCAAATCATTTGGGTTCCAGTCCATAAAGACACTATAATATAAATAAAGAAGAGAAACTTTCAAAGTCGATCACAAATACTGACATAACTTTGGAGTGGCAGAAAACAGAAGATTTTGATTCATTCAACAAATGTAAAATTTATGAATTTCAAAACCAAATATATACAACTAGTAAATATTACCATAAGGATGCAAAACTCCCAGAGTGGAGTTCAATAAATATCTTAGATCACATAAGGAAGATGTATTACTGGCTAGATTCTCATTCGATATGTTACTGACTCTTTCTATACTTTAACATTTTAATTCAACTGACTCGGATCGATGCAATGTATGTTATGCAGTTGATATTGCTGAATATAAAATTTTGAATTTTCCCAGACATATTAAGCTTCAGACACAATTTTGGCATAATCTAAGTATCCATCGGCAAATAATCGATTATAAACAGTTAATTAAAATCATCACATCAAACTCATACAAGTTAAGGACATTTGTTAAAATTGACATTTGTTGAAAATTTCTCTTTTTACTAGATTTATAGAGGCAAAAGTCAGAGCAGCTAAAAGATTCTGTTCATTTTGAACCAACCAACCAGATTCTCAGATGTAAAAGAAAAATAAATAAATAAAAAGAATACAAGCAAATCAGTTTATTTAAAATTAGCTTTACAGGTGACTTAAGAAAAAAAATTTAGAAATAAATCCAGCTTACTAAACCTTTAAAAACAAATATAATTTACTGATATTTTCAATACATATTTCATTGCATAATTTTTACATACCACACATGTACAAACAATGAAATCAAAATTTTGTACTGTTCCAATCATTAAGAAGGATTGAAATAAAATATTTAAAAAATTATTTCAAATGAAAGACATTTCTAATAATTTTAGAGATGTTTTGTATAAATTTATTTCTTTCAATAAGTTTTATTTTTTATTTGAGTTTGAATTTCTTCCCTCATAATGAAGGTTTAAAATAAAATAATCAACAAATATAATTTTTGAAAAAAATTAATTATAATATTTTAAAATGTTTAGATTATTTTTATTATTAAATAAATGTTACCAAAATAATACTATTATAAACATAATAAATATGATTAAGCAAATGTTATTAAATACTCAGCTGAACTTACATCAGCTTTCCTAAGCTTAGCACGTCTTTGATTCACATTTTCCTTGGTAACAGAAGGGATGTTGATGTGTTTTATTTCAGATAATTTTTGAGTATGTTCATCAATCCATTTAATCAATTTTGCTTCAGAAGTTGTGTAATCAGCCCATTGTAACAAAGCCGTTTCTAACGCAATCTAAAATTAAACAAGAATTTAAAATTTTGGTTTGAAATAAATGCATTATATACATAAATAAGAATTAAATATTTTTTTTAAGGTGGACTATCAGATTTTTTCAATTACTCATCATGAAAAATTTCTCATTAATCAAAATATGTTTTCTAATTAGTTAAATGATCGAAAATATTTATTCACAAAAAAATAATAAATAAAAATAAAAATAAAGTAAATTTACAAATATTTCAAAGTATGCAATGATATGGATTTGGTATTCTTGTAAAAAATACTATGGAAATTCTGCTCTTTTATAGCTTTCTAACACCAAGTCAAACTAACCTACATTCTAGTTATATCTCATTTAAAATAAATACTTTATTTTACATTTTCAATTTTTGAAAGTTTTTATGAAAGAGCTAATTTAGTTATTGTCATCATTTTGGAAGAACTTTTCCACTCCATTTATAAAATTTCTCATTGCTTCTTTATTTTCTACTCTGATTAAAAATACTTTTTATTTTCCTTTGGCAGTTATAAAAATTTAATTTTAACTAAAATTATTTCTTAATTTGCAACTCAAACTTATTTATATTTATTTGGACAATAACTTATGAGTACATTAAAATTTTAATTTATTAATCCAAATAAGATTTTGTACAGATTCTTGAGAAATAAATTCCATGAGTTTAAAAGAGTTTTACAAGAGATTTACTATATTTTTTCTATTATTCTACCTATTATCTTTGACCAAATATAGTGATAATTATGTACACTTAATATTTTAAACAATATTCTCGAATGATGATAGGACAAATGTATATACAAATTAGTAAGATTTTGATATAAAATTAATAATTATTGTACAACTACAATAGAAATTATTTCATTTAAATAACCAAAATTCTTTACATTAATTACTTAAATATTATATATAATGAATATTTTTAGAATTAAAATTTTTTTACACTATTCCTTTCTACTAATTTATTGTAAACTTAAAACATATGTAAGAACAACTTTTGATAAAACCCAAACAGCTAAACAAAACTGAGTTTATGAAAACTCAAAATTAAATAAAATTGCTAACATATGTTTTTTCAAAAATTGCCTTTTTGATTTTGTTTTATATTATTGTTTGTATTAAATGTTAAAGCAATATATATATTGCAATGTGTATTATAATGATGAAAAGAATTTTTAGAAAAATTTTCTTTATGATTTCAAAATATTCAAATACATGAAACAATTTCAGAATCGATAGTTAAAGAATGCTTTTTAAAACATATTTTAAATTGAATTAAGGTAAAAATTTATTATGTTCATATAATAACTTTAGTAATATAATTTATTATAAAATTATCCAAAGCTTACTTTAGTTTCAGAAATGCTTAAAAGTAATCTATCCCAACGAGATTGTAGTTCATGGATTTCACCAGCTATAGCATCTTTTCCAGCTTGATTAGATGACCGTGATGCTTTTTCAGAAGCTACAATTGTAGATTGAATTAAAGATAAACCATCATCTTGTTTTCTATTTATAGCCTGTAAAAGCAAAAGAATTTCGTAAACATTTCTGAATAGAAAATGTTTTAATCAAATAGAACCAGATGGAGATTATATAAAATTAAGCTTTAATAACAGCAGTAATTACTAATTATAATGTAAAAAGTGAATAAAACTAATGTTTTTACTTGAATATCAGATAATCTTTTCTCAAGCTCATCTTTAGTTCCTTCCCCAAGACCAATCCTTTTAATTTTTGTTTCATAAGATTCGATCCAATTCATTGTTTCATCAAATTTTTCTCTATATATTCTATGTAACTCATATGTATTATAAGCTTTATCATTAACATCCTGAAAAACAGAATATTTCATACATTTTTTTTAGAATACATTTGAATTATTTTGATTGTTTTAAAAAAGGTAAACAAAAACTTATTAGATGAACATTAAGAACTTCATAATAATTTTAAAAGCAAGATACCTTAGCAAGATTTCGAATCACTTGAAATCTTGAGTTAATCACAGTCAGCTGATTTCGCATGTATGTATCCAAATGAGACGTTAACAGACCTTGAGCAAGAGAACTTAGTTTCTCTACTGATTCTTTCCCTTTTTCTAATTCTTCTATCAAGCCCTTAATATGAAAAAATAAAATTTCACAAGTTGAATATGGCATCTCTATATATTATAATACAATAATTCATATATATCTTTGCTCCCCAACCTTCCTACTGCTGCCAACCATGTAATGTTTAATAATTTCACTGTGGTCTGCTAAGCCAAAACAATGATTGTTTATATTTTAGGTTATTTTAATTTTATAATTTTAATTTAAATGTATTTAAAAATGACTTCAAATTGGAATATATATACAAAAAATATACATAAAGTGATATGACATTTTAACTCTTTAGCATATAAATCAATAAATTCTAGCCAATAAACACATGTGCTATCTTAATTGCAGCAGTCTCTTCTAGATGTCAAAGGCAAATGAAGTAGTAAGATTTATTCTTCAGATTGCAAATGCATTTTAGTCATAATAATATGGTTAGCCACCAAATATGTTATTCCCATTCATTAATGTAATGGCTTTTATAAATTTCTTGTCCTTTGTGTTCCCAGTTTTTCCATTCAAAATACTCCACAGACTTCAATTCATACACCTAGAATTTAAGTGATGAGGCAGCTTTGACTGTTTCATTGCTTCATTAGAGAGCTGGTCACTGCAAACCAGATTTAGTAAAGGGGAATCACCTGTTCTAATAAATCCATTCTTCAAGTAGGACTCATTGTATTGTGGGTTAATAGTTACATATTTCTTTGGTGTTGAAAGCTTTTCTTCTGTCTCCTAATTTATCTTTTCCTTTGCCCAAAGGAAACTTTCAAACAATGTCAGTACATATTTTTGTTAATTAGTGGATTAAATTTGAAGAGATGCAATATACACAATTAAACATCAGAAAGTAGCAGTTAACAGAAAAAAGAGCAGAATACAATTTTTCTTTACCAAAGCAGTAATTGCACTTCCCTTGTAACTTTTCAGCTCTAGACATCTCTAGACAATTTGATATCACAATATTTTCCACACATGTGTGGTGTTAATGCAGCTTTAGGCGATAGATTTCCGCTTCCAGTTTACCTGGATTCTAGAAAAAGTTTCACAAAGCAGAGAGAAATACACCACAGTAAACAAAATAGAAGTAATTTAAAGTTCCTTGAGTGGTACAGCACTAGTCTATTGCAGTCGGGTTGAAGATTACTGATAAATATCATAAAAATCTCACTACTATTCTTGTTTTCACAACTTTTGTCTTTTATGTAATTATACTTACATGCAAAAACATATTTTATTTACATATAATAATTATGATAGTTTTATCAATATGAAGATTAATCAGTTCATTTCTAACTTAATGTATAATATTTTATAAATAAAAACTATTATTTTCCACAGATTTTAGATAGTTATTTTAGATTGCCTTGAACTCATGAAACATAATTAAATCTCTAATTTTATTTATTATCATAGCAATAATTTCACAATAGCTTAATTTAAATCAAATATTTTTGTTTGAAACATTTTTTTCTTCTTTAAATGTAAGTCACATATACAGTACTTAGCAAACTTTATATTCTATGTACTTGCATTTCGATAGTAGAAAAATAAAAGTACAATAATAAAAGTGTATACCAAGTTAAATAATTCATATTATGAAATTATAATATTAGATATAAAATATTGTTAAGATAAAAAATAACCTATTGAAGCATAAGGTACATAATTCTAAGATAAGTATCAATGAAAAGTTTTTTAATTTATATATAATATTTTTTTATGATTCTTATTTACTTATCTGCTTTGTTGATTCATTTATTTATTTTTATAAAAAAATTAATTTTTCAACATTTTTATGTAAAGATTAATCAGTGGAAAGCATTATTGTTCAATATATTGAACATTTTAATTTTATTTTAAAATAGTTAGTTTAAATTTGGAACAAATATACCATAATGTGTATAATTGTAATAATTAGTTGCATATAAGTATTAGTTGCATAAAAGTATAACAAATATTGTATTGAAATTTCAAATAATTTCTACCTTGCAATATTTAAACATAGCTTGTTTTTCATCAAGTGTTGACTTCAACATAGTCTTTTGTGCTTTAACATCTGATTCCATCACTTGTAACCATTCTCCAACTTTTTCATATTCATCTTTGAATTCTCTTAATTGTATGCATATAGTGTCTAGAAATGTTATAATACAAGTTATTATTAAAATATAATTATTAGAAGATATTTATAAATATACGAAAAATAGTTAGATTTTAATAATTATTAATATTAGTTTTAATAAGCAGCCTGTCCTAAATTTTTTTTCTAAGTAAACACATAAAAAACGACACACAAACAAATATATTATATATTTTTTGACATAAATTTGAAATTTTTAAAATAAAATTTAAAAAAAAATGAATGTAAATACTGTTTTTTTCTTTATTAGTAATACACTAAACTAAGTAAAACAAAAATATCATGTAAATTAATATGTTTTTATTTTCTTAAAATTTGTATTTAATTAAAAAATATCTTTTGTTAAATATCAATAATTGAAAATGATACAAATAAATTTGCAGTTAATCAAAAATTGAGAGGCAAATAATGTAATTTCATTTAATCCTTCTGCGGTTCAGTGTTCCAGGTAATGGAACACCAAATTTTAAATTGTTACCAAATCATTGCATTTTATGATAAAAAGATGAAATTTGGCTTAATATGTTCTTTAAACTCTCATTTTTGATAATAGATGGCAACACTACATAAGACAATCAATAATTTTCAATTATAGCAGATTATTTAAATCTTTTTATTTTGAAAGATTATTTCTGAATTTTTTTTCTTATACAAAAATAATTGTTTGAAAAGAAATTTCAATGTTATTTTGTTGCCTGTACCTTGAACTATTGATACTATATTACTTCATATTTTTTAAGCATAAAGCATATGCAGAATTATCTGATAAAACAAGGTGTTCCATCATCTGAAACACTGCGCCGCAACGGCACTTTTCCTTTACGCGATTTAGAGCGCGATTACCCTTGAACTCAATGCTAAGGGGAATAGCTGTGTTTATTTTTTACAGTTTTTCTCTCTTTTGGGGTGCAATAAACTAATGTTGAGGAATGTACAAGGAATGATTACTTATATGAATAACATTTCTACACCCTTATTGGTCTCTTGAATTGGGAAGCTTCAGTGTGGTATAGGATTATATCAGTTAGTTCGAATTCTCTCTAGTTAGAGTAGCATTATTTTTATGCTCTTGATTTTTATTTTCGCTGCTATTCATTTTATAATATTGTGTATATATTTTTTTGAATTTATATATTTTTAGTTTACTTTTGCAAATATAATTTTAATTTCTAGTTAATTTTTTTAATTTGTTAGTTGCAAATAAATGGCATGTAGAGGTCTTAGTCCTTCTAAAGCAATAAAAATGCTTCAAAAATTGCCTTTCATTAGTGAATCAGAACATATGGATAGTAATAGTGATACAGAAAAATATGTTTCTAACCCACTTGATCAGTCTCAGTCTGATAATATTGTGTCAGATGCCAGTGTAAATGATGGTGATGATTTATCTCAATCAGGCTCCTCTATGCAGCCCAAAAACCTTACTTGGATAACTAGAAAAATTGTACAGAAATCTTTATTTTATTAATTTTTTTACAGTGTAAAGTAGCAAGCCTTCTTGTGATGCACCCTGGACTACACTAAATCTACTACACAAGTGTAATGCATTGTTTTTTCATTCATATGCAAAAACATTTACTCGTATATAGGTTTCACTGCAATACTTGCTTTTTATGACCTTTGCGGCGCAGTGTTCCATGATATGGAACACCCACAAAATCGAAATGGTACATGCAATATTTACAAAATTTTCACTGAATACTCATATAGGCCTAAATAGACAATCTACAATTTTTTTTGATAAAATTTCAACTTTAAAGGGAAAATCGCCTGAAAGGGTTAAATGTTCTTCAATAAATTTTTTGTGTGATCACAATACTCGCTATTAAAATTAGCATCAAATATCCTCACTAAAATATTCTAACTACATTAATTTTAATATACACGACTTTTCAGTAATTTTTTGACATGTTGACAAAATAAAATTCTGATTTCTTATCCCAAAATATTGAATGAGACACACCAGTTACATTCTATTAAAGAGTTATATTCTATAAAGAATTTTGATGATGAATGGAATTTTCATTATAATAGATAAATAAGCAAATAAAATCTTTTATGTGTGTTATTGTAATACAACTTTAAATTCATTCATTTTATATATTCAAATATTACAAAGAAAAATATCATTGAGATATGCATATTTTAACATATATTTAGAATTTTAAAATTTAAGGAATAACAGCATTTTTAATACTTGAAGGCATTTGAAAATTTGTTTGAAAAGTAGCTTGAAATACCTAATTCTTCTTTAAGATCTGTGATTTCGATGAACAAATGTTCAAAATCTGATTTCAAATTTTCTATATCAGTAGTTATCATTTTCTTTCCATTTTCAGAACTTGTGACAATGGCATTCTTTCCACTTTGAATGACTGAATCTAACTTTAACTGTCCCTGTGCTTTCTTAGCAAGAAGTTCCTATTTAGAAAAAAAAAAATTATGAAATAAGTCTCCTGATTAAAATTCTCAATTATTACTTTTTAATAACTTTCATCAAAATTTTATAACATAATTAAAATTGGATTAATCAAATAAAAAAGACAATTATTGAGTTGCAGAATATAAATTTTGAAATGAAATTATAAATTTCTTTTCATAATTATGGAATATGAATTTGATCACTTTCATTCTTCCATTGAAATTATTGTGAAAGACACAACTTTTCATTTTAAAAACATTAATATTTATTATTTTTATTAGCTTATTAGAAATTTTTATTGAAAACTGAATACAAAATGAATATAATGAATCTTGGTTTTAACTCATAAATACACAAAATAAATATTTTGATAAATAATAAAATTTTTGAGTTTATTTTTACAAGTACAGCATTTATTAACTCACTAGAAAATTTTTTTAACTATCTTACCTCTAAAACACATGCACTGGATTCTAAATTTAATCTGTCACTTAAGGATCGTGTAACAGGAGGAATTTTTTCTCTTAAATGTCTCATCCAAGAAACAAGACTATCACAGTTATTCTTAAAGTCAAGATGGTGCTTATAGTTCTGCTCATTTTCATTGATTTGTGTCTAAAACAAAAACATTTATAAATAAATTGCAACTATTTTAAAAACAGAATAACTTCAAGTACATAAGTCTTCATTTGAAAACTTACAGTGATGGATTCCGATATTGCATGAAATTTATGGATAATATCCATGGCTTCAGATGTATATATGCATTGTGGTCCTTTATCAATTATTTCTTCTGTCTTCCGATTAAGATTATCAATTTCAATTTTTTCTTGCTGTATTTTATGTTGAAGGGACTGCAAGAAAAATGCTCATATAAAAAATCAGTAATAAATTAAGTAAAAATAATAACACTAGTTTGAAATAATGATATGAATTACTAGTAATAAATTGTAATAAGTTGATTGATTGTTTTAAAAAGCAAAATATAAAGAGCAATTATTCCAAGCACACTGAGAAGGAAAAATTAGAAAACTTTGATGAAGCATATATATATATATTAGTATTGCATAATGAGAAATTATGAAAGAAAAAATTAAAATACACTGTTTTATAAAAGTGAGAATACTTAGTTTTACATGAATTATTTTTATAGTTACAATAATATCAAGCATAAAATGAAACATTCACTACAAAAAAAAAAACAAACAAACTTATTTTAATCAACCTGCATAATGTTAAAATTCAATATATATATATATATATATATATATATATATATATATATATATATATATATATATATATATACATATATATATATATATATATATATATATATATATAAGATACATTAGATGGTGTGGAACAGTTATCATAATTTCTTGATCTACACCCAACCAAATGATGTGTTACAGTCAAACAAAGCTTCTTTTTACATAGAGGTTTTCGAGATGGCATTTCTGAAGCAAAAACATATTCTTCAGTTTTATTGAAACCTTATCATACCCATACAAAATTGGTTTGCAGTCTATGATATTCGAGGGTACCATATATTATACTAAACATCTTGCATATTTTCTAAGCAATACAACTTTTGTCATTTTCATGTAACCTAATCATTGCATTGAAGCATCTTTGTACCCCCCAAAATTATTAAAATAACCAAATAACTTTTGGCATCTTTTTTTAATAAATGAATTTCATACACATGTAATCTCTATTTTATAGCCACCCATAGTTGTCAAGCAGTTGTTTTCATTACATATTTTGGATGCTTCTTTACATGTTTAAAAACTGTTTGAAGAAGTTTTCGATAGAATATCTTAATAAGACATGACAACAAAAAACAGATATACATAATCATGTTTCATATACTAAAAATGCATAACAAAAAATCAGTCATTAATTTTACTGTCAAAAGAATGAAAAATAATAAAATGAAATTTAATGTGATCATTTGTTAATTTAAAATAAATAATTTATACAACTCCCCAAATAATTTTTTTACACAATTTAAACATTACATTTTTACTTTCTATTCGTAATAAAACCACAATGCAATTAACTTTTTAATCCAGATATATCATTTTTTAGAATGTAATTATAATGCTAAAATGGATGAAAATTTTTTTTACTTATAATCAAAATTAAATAAATTTTAAAATTCATAAAATTATAAAATATTTAAAAAAATTAGAAATGAGCATAAATGCCTAACAAGTATCCAATGTGATTATAAGGTACATTCAATAAGAAGAAATCAAATATCAAATGGTAAAAAAACTTTTGCTTATTTTGTATTTAATAAAAATTATTAATAAATATATCTTTACCTTTATTTTATCCAACTGACATTTTTTCTCAAGTAAAGATGATTGTAACTTTTTGGCTTCTTCTAAGGAATCTTCAATATTATTAGTAAATTTAGTTACTTGCTTTATTGCATATAAGAATTCTGACCATTGGTGCATGTAATCTTCCAAGGAAACCTTAATGGTGGAAGAATTAAGAGTAATATTTGATAACTCTTCTTGAAGTGATTTAATAGCTTCATTTATTTGTGGATGACCCATTGGTGCAGTTGATGACAAGACAACTTGAGCTTTATCTGTTATACTTTGGAACTTTGAAGTAAAAGCTTCTTTTTCACATGATATGTCCTAAAAACAATAAAGTTATAATTATTATTTTATAAAATGAAAACGAATAGTTTTTCAAAAAATTCACACTATAATATTCTTTTTGATAGTTTAGTTTATTAGGGAACAAAAAGTAAAAATATGTTTTTATATTATAAATATAATGTAGTGTGATTAATTTTTGATAACAAGTAATATGATACAACATTTTTTTTTATAAAATATACCTGTACAATCTTTATTTTCTCTTGCAAATTTTCTAATGTACCTTCTGGTGATTTACATTGTTCAAGTTTTCCTTTAGTGTCACTTAGAACTTTATGAAATTCTGAGACTTGGTTTAAAAATTCTTGATGATCAATAACATATTGGTTCCATTTTGTGTAAGTGTCCTGTAAACATAATGTTTTGTTTATCATTTATGTACATAAAATAAATTTATGAAAAATATTTGCACATAATAGCATGTAAGCATAAGATATAATTACTCTTGCTCTAAAAACAAGGTTTTGGTAACTAATCCCTAAATCATTCAATTTACTCATGCGTCGCTTTGTAGGTCCTTTTTGTAACTGTTGCATTTTGTCAGTAAGAGCATCAATTTCCAATTCTTTTTCTCTTATATCACCTTGATATTTCTAAACACAAAAGGAAGTGCATATAAGATATAACACATAATAAAAGAAAACAATTTACAGCATGAATTATTTAACATTTGATAAAAGTTAAAAAATACTATGCTCTAAATAAATAACACATCAATTTATAGAAATTAAAAAGAAAAAGAATTCTGGAGAGAGAAAAAATATACATACATACATATATATATATATATATATATATATATATATATATATATATATATATATATATATATATATATTTTCATTGTTTAAAGGTGAATTATCACATGCTGTAATTTAAAATTTCTTCTGTAAAAGCAAAACAAAATAATGTTCGACAGAATTAGTTAGTTATGTATTCTGAATTCTTTACAGTATTTTGAACTCAATTTTAAATCTGCATTAACTTTTAAACATGCAAGAGAAACATCAAAAAAATACACAATTCTACAATAATTCTAAAATGTGGTTTCTAAAATATTTAATAAAATTATTGTAAGAAAGTATTGTCATGTAAATTATTTTGAATTAAACAATGTTTATTTTTAGTCATTAACATTTGTTCTAGTTTTTAATTTTTATTTAAAATTATCATGAAAATGGTGAAATATTGTTGGCTTGAAATAATGCTATTTTATACAAAACTATAAAAAATAATCAAAAATTTAATATATTATTATTTAATAATATATTTTTATTAATGATCATTTTACCTACACTTTAATAATGCTTTGATTAGACTTTACCTGCAAAACACTATTATAACTTTTAAAAATATGAAAATGCAGATCATACTAAGCTATTAAAAGATAAATATGTTTTAAGTGTTTGATAATACAATTCAATATAACAAAATTAGTGATTGGGAATTATAGAGACAGCTTATACATACTTTTAGTTTATCTAAAATCAGCCTTTTTTCAGGTAAAGTTTCTTTCAGGCAAATGCTCTGCAAGGAATTTTCTATATCTTTCATCCAAGCTTGAACTTCACTAACTTGTTCTTCATAATCAGACCATTGCTTCATGAGGTCTTCTAAGAATTCAGCTGTTGATATGGCTGAAGCCTCAGTGGATTTAAAATTTTCTTGAAGAGAACTTAATTCTTTAAATAATCTTTCATGACCATCTTCATGTGTATCTTGCACAACTTTTTGAAGAGAGGTTTCTAATTTTGATAATTTTGGAAGTTCATCAGGAAAACTCTTAACAATATTCTAGGTAAATAAAAATAAATAAAATTAATCTTTTATTTAGAGCACATGTATATTTATTGTTTTTAAAATATGTATTAAGAAATTATAACTAAATATATTAAATAAGTCAAATTTTAGTGTTTATAAGGCAAAGTGTTTGATTTAATTCCCTATATGTGCATTTGTAAAAATACACTATCTGGCCAAAAGTATCCAGACACCCAGTTGTATGGACTTAGAGCATCCTGAGGCACATATTAATATGATGTTTGTCCCCCTTTTGCATCGATGACAGCCTGCAGATGTTTGGGAAGACTTTCCACCAATTTTTGATAGGTGACCATAGGATTTCCCTTCCAGGCATCCATCACAACTGAAGTGAGTGTTTGCAGCGAGGACAGTCGATGTGGCTGTCTACGTAATCTGCGCTCTAATTTGTCTCAAAGGTGTTCAATGAGATTTAGATCGGGTCTCTGAGAAAACTAGTCCAGTTTTTGAACAACCATTTGATCAAATCACGTTTGTGTAAGCGTCGATGTGTGAACGGAGCAGTTATCCTGCTGGAAGAGAAATGGGCCTTCCCCAAAATATTGCAATAGAGTTGGGAGTGCAGCATTGTCCAGAATGTCCACATACATCTCAGAGTTCAGTTTCCAACCACAGGAACTAACGGACCCAGGCCAAACCACGAGAAAAAACCCCACACCAATATGCTTCCACCACCAAACATAACAGTTGGCTCAATGCAATCACTACGGAAATGTTCGCCGGGCATACACCAAACCCAGACGCGTCCATAAGACTGAGAGACTGTAAAGCGAGATTCATCACTCCAAAGAACAGTTTTTCACATGTCCACAGTCTAATGATGGTGAGATCTACACTATTGAAATCGATGTTTCGCATTCTGTGGAGTGATGTTCAGCTTGTGAGCGGCTGAACGACTATGGAATCCCAAGTTTTTTAACTCTCAATGGACAGTCCCATTGCTAACACTAACACATGATGAACTTTGAAACTCCTGAGAAATTTCCACCAACGAGGACTTGCGATTTTGTTTCACTACTCTTTTCAGAGTTCTGCGGCTGCGTTCACCGTTTTCGGCACACCGGTTCGTTTTTCAGCCATTTCACTGCCTAGACGTTTCCACTTTACAATTACATCACTCACAGTGGATTTAGGCTTCTGTAGAATGTCCACTATCTCACGAACTGTTTTCCTACAAAGGTGGCATCCCACTATACAGCCACGATCAAACTCACAATGATCCTTTGATTCCCTCATTGCCTCACAAACGAATAAATACAATCTGACAAACCACTACCAACACTTTTATAGCTTTCAATTACACATCGAACTGCATCATTCGCCAGAACCACTTTTTAAAGGGGTGCCTGGATACTTTTGGCCAGATAATGTATCAAGCATGTACAATCAGTAAAAATCAATTATATTGTTTGAAAATAAAAATAACCAAATTTAGTTATTATTGATTGTTAATTAACAACTTTGTTTTATGTAAACATTTTTACCTTGATATCTCGTAAACTTCCTAAAAGAGACACACGATCCAAGTTTGTATTCTTGCAAACAGCAATAGCTGCCTGAGTTGAATTTAACCAGGTACGTATTTCTGTGACAGCTTTATTCCAGGCATCATGTTCACTAACACAATTTTCATAAAAAGATATATATTCCTATTTAAAGTAAAAAAGACATTTGCAAATGAATTAAAGTAATTGCTTGGTATGATTACATAAATTCTTATTTCTTTGATTTAATTCATGTTCACTTAAAGGAATCACACATTGTTAAAGAATAAAGAAAATAACAATATAGTTACAAAATGTGATCAAGTGATGTAACTACTCATTTAAAACTTTTTCATGAAGGGCAAGTAAATTAATATTGTGTTAACAATATGGAACATTCCAACTTCAATTTTTTTATAGCATGTTTTTGTATCATGAATGTCTCAAACTTATAAAAGAAACTAATATTCTAAAACAGGTCGAAACTTTTTGTTCAATAATATAATGGAAATCATAAATTTCTAATCATTATTGCATAATTAGTATTCATAAGTTTTTGGATAGTTGAAATGTTTATTTTTTATTATAACATAATCATTTAAATATCTTTTACAAATAAAATGATTAAACAACAGCAATGTTTAACAGCAAAACATTATTGTTAATAGTATAGTTAAAATTACAACTTGAGATTAAATAAATAAAATTAATAAAATTGTAAAATTAGCAAAACAAAAGTTATTTGATTAAAAATATTAAATAATTATAAATGATATAATAAGTTAACACTAATTTATCTAAAAATGTAATATATGACAGATAACATAAATTTATACAGAAAAAAATTCACACATAAATCCTAGTGAAATTCATAAATTAAATTTTTAATTTATGACAAAGTAGATATTTCACATACTTCAGACTTCATTTTTAATTCTTTTTGTTTTGATGCTAAAGTACTTATAATGTCATCAATATTTTTATCAAGTGCAGGCACACAATCATTGGAAATCTGAAGATCTTCAACAGCTCTTTCATGTCCATTAATGTCAACAAGTAAAGCCTATAAACACACACAAAACATATGTTTTCAATCAATTTTAAAAACATATTACATTTAAAATGATTAACAATATATAAAAAACAGAATATTTACAGAATCACATTTATTGCATGGATATTTTTACCTTATATGTGCGTAGTAATCCCTTTTTTGCATCCAAGTTGGCACCCAATTTCGGTGATTCATAGAAGTTTGAGGAACAATTAGTTATCCAAGTTTGTAGTCTGTGCAATGTATCCTCAAATTCAGACCACACAAACTGTGTGGATGACAGAGATCGGTCCAAGTTGGCAGCATCATCAAATAACTTGTCAAATGCAGACTGTAAATTGTGCAACATAACTTGAACTGTTTCCCATCCTTCATTAGAAGACCCTACTTTTAATTGCTCTCCATACTGCACAGTGGCACTGACTAGATTAAGACCTTCATCTTTAGTTTGAAGAAAATCCTACAGAAAATTTTTTATAATCTCTTATATAATGAAAATATTTTCATTATCTTTTTTTAGAAAAATCATTAAATTTTGAAGAAACACTTTTCAATATTGAAATATTATTACTAAGCTGTTACTTGTTAAAAAGAGAGAAAAAAAACAAGTAAAACTTCATACAAATATTCATATCATCAATATAAATAGGTAATTTTATTTTCAAATAAAAAGAACAATTTATTCCTGAAATATTCAAAACATTAATGAATAAAGTTTGATTAATCTTCTTTCAAGCAAATAAAAATATATGTACTAGTAGCAGTGGAGGCACTTTATACCTATTTCATGATAAATTTCTAATCATACATGTATGAATAGGCTTTTAAGTGAAGCAAATGTGTTGGATAACTAATTGAATCTAATGTTCTTTGATATCAACATTTAAGGGTCAGTTTAGGAATCATGCTAGTAATGAAAGGTCTTTAAATGTTAAACAGATACTTTTGCAATGCCCTTTTTTAGACCAAATTATTTTGTCATAAAATAACTAAAGGCAGGATCATAAGGAGTAATACAAATGGTCACAGGATGTTCTAGCTATATCACTGCACTAAAGTTTTCTTTGATTTACTATTAAAAATAGGTCAAAAATAAAAAGCATTCCATATATCTAATACTTGAGATATATTAAAATTATATTCTTACTTACAGCATCTGTAATAAGTTCTTCTATTCTAATTTTTATATGACATAATGTATTGTTTCATCAGATGAAGAATTGATCTGAAAGCAATACAACTGAAGAATACAAATAATATATTTATTACCCATTTAAGTTGCTTCTTAAGGAACCAATCAATTGTACAAATAAAGAATGTCGCAGAAATGTGGGCAACAAACTAAAATCCTTTCTAACCAGAACCCTTTTTAGTTTCAGCCTTAATCAAGCATTTAAAAGATTAAATGAGATACCGAGTTGGCAAGTTTCAATATACAGCACAACTGAATCTCCAATTGCAACATTTGTGATAAAATATGTCACAAGACTTCAACAGATACTTTATGTTACTTACTATATGCAGATTACAACATGTTGCATAATCTGTTTTAAGTTAGCAGTGATGTAAGTTCTAAAATTACTATTCTATTTTCCAGAAAAATAGTAGTTAATTGAAAAATCAACAATTAAAATTTCAAATTACTGTAAGGAGAGCATTTTCTTTCAAAATAAAAATTTAATAAATTCTTTATTTATTGAAATTTTAGTAATTTATTTTCATTGATGACATAAACACATTCTCTTGATTCTTACACGTGGAGATATGATTTCACTGCTCAGCAAAATATGAATACTAAATACATTATTTTTATTTTAACACATTTAAGATAAGGTATATTTATTATGTATAAAAGAATTTATTAAAAAAGTTTCTTGTAAAAATTATTACAGGGATAAGAAACAATATAAAAACTGAATTATTTGATAAATGAATCAGATTTTATAAAAATTGATGCTGAATTAAATTAATTAACATTTAAAGTTTTGCATTTATTTCTTGAGAAAAATGCAACATTTCATTTATAATATCCTTAGAATTAAATCAAGGAATGTGATTTATTGAAAAGATTAAAATAAAAATAGTTCAAGACATAAATATGATTAAAATTTCAAAATTTTGATTAAGTTTAGTAACAAGTACAATAAGAAATCTTAATATTTTTATTAATTTTTATATTCTGAATGTCTACTGTATATTTAAGATAAGACAAAGAAAATTTTCATACATTTTAAAAATTGATTGATCATTTTAATTTTAAATTTTAATCAAATATTTGACTCTAATAAAAATTATAATAATAAAACAAAAATGAAGAATATGATGTAATTATTACTTGTACAGAACTAAGCTTTTCCTGTAGAGTGTCACAATTGTTATAAGGAAGGGCATTTATTTTTGCAAAACGTGATGCAGCTTCTTCAATCCATTCTGAACATATTTTGTACTTTTCATTGAAATGAATATGATCATCAACATGTTGTTCACATTTCCTTGCAAGTTCCTAAATAAAAATTTCATTAAAAAAAATAGTTATTAATAAATGCCTTTTTCAATTTTCAAATATTTTACTATACTAAATTATTTCTTAAACTAATAAAATTTTTATGTTTTAAAAATTTATTTCAAAATTAAAAAAATATAGCAAATAAAATTATGCATATAAAAATATGTTATAAAATTTATGAAAATGGTAAAAATGATTGATATATTTATATACTCTAGAGAAACATTAATATAATCTTACAAATAATATTAAAATCTTTACAAAAATACTTACTTTACAAGTAAGAAGCATGGATTGAAATCTTGATACTAATTGAGATGTTCCCATTGAAATTCTCAATTCTCCACTTGCAGCTATTAGTTCTTGAGATTCATCAGACAAAACATCAAAATCAACTTCCTTTGCTTGAAGCTCATTGAGTAATGTCTAAGTATGACCAAGAAAATTAAAGATTTTAATTGGAAAGATAATTATATGTGTTTACAATATAGAAACAAATATTTTTCATAAATAAGATAACTAATGATAAAAATGTATATCTTTGAATATAAAAATTATTATTTTTAAAAATAAGGGTTCTTCAAATTTAATTTGTATTTTCAATAATTTTAATAGATCAATGTGTTCTGAATTTGTGATCAATTTGTTTTTCTAAATATATTTATACAATTCCAGTGAAATTTTACAAATTTTATATGAAAAGGATGAGGAATTTGGAAATAATATTTAAAATATATATACAAAAAAATAGTTAAACACACTACTGCAAAACTGTAAATTCACCATTATAGAATGGTGAAGATTAAATATATATCATTCATACCTCTTTCTATTAATCATCATAAACACCAAATTTGATTTGTGTTTCTTTTTATCTCATTAATTATGTTTAAAAAATGTAAGAAATTTGATAAGAGTTAAAGAAGGAATTTTGTTATATAAAATTCCACACATTTTTACTGATTTGATTGAAATCTAGCATGTTTCTTATCATCACACAGAAGAAACTACTTTATTAAAATAATGGTTGCTCATTCTATAAAGATTAGAAATAAAGGAGTCACATATTGATAACATTAAAAATCATGTTATTTAATGTCTTAAGGCAATGATTCTTAATCTTTTTTTTTGTTGCTGCATACATTTAACGATTTCAAAATTTGATTATACCAAAAGAAAAAGATAGTTTAAAAGTTGTTTATTTACCTATAATACATTGTGTAAAGTAGCTTATAAAAATAATTTTGAATATAAAAGATATAATATGTACTATAATAGCAAAAGTTCATTTTTAAAAGGAGTAATTAATCTAATAATGAGAATACTTGTAAGGAGAAATTTGAGCTTAATGTTTATTGATAATTTCATTTATATTTGGCCATAAAAATGGCAATACTACTTTCATATCGTTTTCTACATTTAGCAGTCTCGATTTCTTTTACGTTGATTAATACTGAAAATTCGAAATTGCACAAATAAGATGTAAAAAATTATAATAATGTTGTTAAAGCTTGAAATTTCTTCAAATGGAAAAGGAACTTTGTGAAAGACCACAGTTATTGAAGATAATAACAGTTTTTAATTGTAAAAACAAGTTTTTCTTTAGTATTCTTCTTTAATTTTGGCAAACTTTACTTTCAATAGAAAAAATTATAATTTTTACAATGTACATTTCAAAAATTTGGTGGCATACTATAAGAATTTTGTGGCACACAAAAGTGTCACAGCACAGTGATTGAGAATCGCTGTTCTCTTAACTCTCTGTGGCAAACTCTCTTAATAAGGAAATATAAGTTCAAAATGTTCAATGTAATGTAAGTTGAAAACTTATGGACAAATTACAAATATTTGAAATATGTGTTCATTATCCTTTTCAAGGTTTCCCCAAACTCCAGTTTCTAGAGTCCTAGAAGATAATAAAAAAGAGGAATATTATGGACTTTATATGTGTGAGTAATTCAAATCAAATGTGGAATACATGTTCTTCATCCTCCAGCATAATCAAAGCTATTGAAAAGTTGAAATTTTTATCTCATAAAAATGATTAAAAGAGTTTAAAAATGACATGCAAATCAGAAACAACCAAGCAGATCCATCCAAAATTTAAATAATTTTTATTATACCATATAATACTACATCATGCTCTTTATTATAAAATCTTGCTTGTTATAAAACATATCAAGCCCACTGAAGAAGCATGAAATGAAGTTCAACGTTATAACCAATTACTTATTTAAAAATACATTTTTTAGTTGAAACAATTAATAAAAACTTATTAGACTACTCAAAATGGGGATGAAGCAGGATTAAATGGGATGTATATAATGTAATTCCACAAGTCATGAATGATTTAAAATTTGTTTTTAAATGAAATTTAATGCACACTTTATAATTTCAAAAAATTAAATAATCTCATAAAAAATTCTATTTTGTCCAGTTATAAAGATAACTATGTTATGTGATTCAGAAACCTTTTGATCTCGATTTCTAACATGAAAATACTTTGTTTATGCTTAGTGAAATATATTTTGAAGTATTTCATCGGCTTTTTTCATGATAGGTAACCTTAGAAACAAAATGCGATTATTAAAAAACTTATTGAATTTAGAAGCGTTAAATTTGCCATGCATATTTTTCAAAACAAAGGAAATTAATGATCGTAATAAATAGTGTAGCAAAAAGATTCAAGATAACTTGTTTGGAATAAAGAATAGAAAAAACTGCAATTTTCAGAAAATGAATTGAGTTAAATTTCTCTCGACATAAAAGGATACAGTTAGAGCACGTAATAATAACCATACTAACTATAATTGTTAAATGATATCAAGATAAAATAATACTTATGATTACTGACAAAAATCAAAGCATACAAACTGGTACTTTAGCCAAAATCAAATTTTTATGTAATCAGATGTTTACGATAATACTGAAATGACAGAAATCAATATTGAGTTTATAAATTTTGAATTAATAATTTTGATTAATAATGAAAAATACTATGACATTTAAACTCAATTTTTAGATGTTAAAATAATGAAGAGTTGAAAGATGGTAAAATAATTAAAAAAGGACTGATATTTGAGTCATACTTAAAATTTTCAAGATAGCTTAAGTGAATTTCTAAACTCCCAATGGATTTTAGTCATAATTAAAGTTTTAAAGGCCTAGGTAATGAAATTGGTGAACCAAAAATTTCCAAACATCAGATTTTAATTTGAATTACTGATCAGATTTACAAGAATTACTTAGTAATTACAGACGAAACAAATAATATCCAAGTGTAAGTTTAAGCATAAAAACTGCAAGCATAGAAATAAAGGTGTAAGGAAAATGCTTACCAATACAATTAAAGCAAACATCACCAATTTAATTTAATAGTGATAGTAAAGCATGAATTAATTTTAATACCATGACCTTAATCAGGCATTCCATTTAATTATTGAAAATTACAATATTTACAATGATTTTATATTGCTTTCATAATGTTGGGTTAATTAAGCTTATTGATTAGCCTTTTCACCTTCAGTTAAGTAGTTCATAATATGGATTTCCACATCTCGTGTAGATGTCCTTCATAGTCTGTAAGCAATATTATATTGTAGCTTCCTATTTAATTATCACTTTTATAAAAAAGTAATCATATAGCAACCAACCATAAGTGAAATTGGGTCAAAAAACGTATATATTTTTACACTTAAATAAGAAATTAAATTGCTTACAACTAAGCCTCATGTAATTTAGTGTTGTGGAGAATTCTTAATTTATGTTACATTTTGAATATAATCCTTATATTACAAAAAAAAAAAATTACTTTTATTTGATGCTTTATATGAGTGTGTAAGGGATTCCTTTTTCTATTCAAATAAAACAATATATTCTTATTACTCAGATAGTTCTATCAAATAATTCATCAAAACTATTCATTATATCAAATAATTCAACTAGTTAATACTCACTATTATTTTTGTCATGAATAAAATGAATAAAGCAATGAACTTATAAAATAACCTTTAAACTTCATGCTTACTTTTTCTGAAGATTCTACAGCCTGGGAACAAAATATATCATCTGATTGATTAGATGAAATTTCTTCTAGCAGTATCTAATAAAAGCATTCAAAACCCAACAAATGATGCAGTAGTGAAAACATGCAATAAAGCAAAACAAAATGTTAGCAAACTACCATTAATTCTAAATTTAATCTTAATAAGTTGTGCGTCCAACTTTTTAATGGGAATATTATGAACATGTTAATAAAAATATGCTTGAATGTATGATTTTAATAATTTGAATGAAAGAGTTTAAAATATTTCTTGAAAATATCTAATTAGTTCAATAAAAATGGTTTTATGAATATATTTTTTACTATATTGCTATTGCTATATTGTTTTATGAATATATATCATAGTTTTAATACATAATTATTCTAATATATAATTCATAAGAAAATCAACAAACAATTCAAAATGATATTCAGAACTCAAAACAAATATTATGCAGTTTTACTAAAATACAAAATTGATGATTAACTTGCAGATTAAGAATTGTAAAATGTTTTTTATATAGAGTGTTTGTCTGTGTCAGATTTTCCTCTCACTTAATTTACTCTAAAAATATTTATGAGTTAACATTAAAAGAATAATATTTTTTATAAAATTTTAATCTAGAATTTTAAAAATAGCTTTTCCATTACTAAAATCTTGATGAATTGAACTAATAAGGAAATTTGTAAAAACAAACTGTCACAGTCATCAATAAATTCTTGTATTATTTGCAATTATTTTAAAAAGAATTTGCTTAGTGTTTATTTTAAAATGTTTCATACCACTGAGAACATTTATCACATGCAATGAAAGAGCAGATAAACTATAAAACATGCAATAAAACATTTTAAGTAGTAGATTACTTACAAGAAAAAATCTGATTTTCTGGAACAAATTTAAAAACAAAGTTCTTTTTTTAAAAAAATCACATTAAAATATTATATAAATTCATGCTACAAAACTAAGTTTCAAATATCTTCATTGACATTTTACTAATTTTAAAGGGTAAATGTCTAAAAATATTAATGAATTGTAATAAATTATTATTATAAAATTAAAATTATTGAATTATATATACATATAAAAGAAGCAGAACCACTATGAAAATATAAAATGCGAACAAACATTAAAATCTAATCTAATATTGAGCATTTCTTTACCATGCAACAAACCAAACTTCATAAAAGCAGTTCTAAAAACTTAAAAAATAACCTGGAATTTTTCACGCTGTTCCATTTTTTCTTCAACAGTAGTTTTTAAAGAAAAGTCTTTGATTCTGTGTTCCATGTTTTCTAGCCATGAAGACATCATATTACATTTTTCATCATATGTTTCCCACTGTTTGAATTTTTCTGCAAGGATCTTCAATGTTTCCTCAATATTAGTGGAAAGATTTTGAAGTCGTTTTTCAAGAGAAGCATGACTTTTAATCATGTGTTCTGAATCACGAGGTGAAATTAATTGTGAAAACCTCTGAATTGACTGATTATATTCATCTATCTTAGAATATCCTTCAGGTAAATGCTCTTTCATGTCCTAAATAAAATAAATATAAAATGCAAATGAGTATTATATAGCTAATATTTTTCTCTTTTTCTGATGCAATTAAATATAATAATCAAAATAATTATCAATTTTCATAAAAACAGTTTTAGGAGCTTAAAATAGTAACGTGGAATTTATCCTTATTAAATTATTTTTAATATAAAAATATATGTTAAACCTGTTAATTTTTAAGCCTAATTAAGATGTTGTGCAGAAATAAATAACATAAGAATTTATATTATTGGAATTTCTTTTTAAAGAAAAATAATGTTTAACACATTATGATTTTCAATACTGTATTATTATATTTGTACATGTATCAATCAAAATTACATTATACATAAAAATATACAAAATTTTCTTTACTTATTTATTAACACAAAAATTATTCATAAATAAGGAATCATGACTTGAAATCAATCAAATTTCCAATTTTAAAAACGTAATTTTATGAATGAAATTTCCTATTTTTAAATCCTCAAATTAACTTAATAGTTACTAAGTATGATATAAAAATTTTCAGATTAAAATGAATGCTTTATATGAAAATTATCAAAATGAATTTAAATGAATGTTGAAATTGAATAAATACCTTTAATTTTTCTTCATTATCTTTTAAAAGACTTCGATTACCAGATAAATCTGAAATGAGACTTAATTTCTCTTCATTTTTCTGACACCATTCTTCGCATGCTTCCCTATGTTCTTGACATTGTTGAAGAGATGAGGATAAATGTTCTGTTTTCTTTAAATGTTCCTATATCGTAAAAATAATTATAAAATACAAAGCTTAGTAAAATTTTTATCACATTTTTAAAAAAATTAATAACACTTATACTTATAGCTATTCAGATTACTATTCCCTTTAGCAAATTCAAATAAAATTGTTTTTATTGATGAAATTTCATTATAAAATTGTTTTTATTTCTCAATTCAAAAGAGTAACAGATCTGCAATATAATTTTCAATTTTACTTGTCTGATATTAAATAGTCACATAAAAGTAATGTAAATTAAATATTTTCAAAATTTTTAACATGCCATTTATATATTAGAAACTTATTTAATAGAATTTTTTATTTAAAATTATTTTACAGAAGCATATTATTTTGAAATATATAGTGACATTTAATTACCTTAATATTAGAATCTAATCTGTTAAAACGAGCTGTTGCTTCCAATATAGATAAAGATAAATCTTCTTCTTTCATAAGCGGAGCTACTGATTGAACTTTAGATTGAAGAAGATCAAGTTGTCTCTTATGCGCCTCTGTTTCTTGATTTAAAGTCTAACAAATATAAAATTAATATAGTTTATATTTGCATATAGTATTTTATACAAAGTTTAGAATGTGAATAACTGTTCTATAGCTTGAAAAAAGAAAAACATTCAAATCAGAAGTAATTTTTTAGAAATAGAATAATGCATCATTGCAGTATTTGGCAAAATATTAAGAATAAGCCACTTAAGGTTGTGATCTATGGAACAAAACAATTAGTTCAAATCTATTAAATTTAAAAAATTGTGATTGAATTAACCTACAATGTTCTTTAATATCTTTGTTGGATTATTATTTTCTAAAGGGTAATACAAACTATGAAACCTAGTAATAAGGGGGAATGTTAATATGTGAAACATAAATACTTGGACTAATGATGTATAGATCTACCAAATTTTTATCTATAAATTTTGGAGCAATAACATATTTCGAAAAAAAAATTCCACCTGTATTTGAAGTCATGAAATCCTTGCTTATTCATTTGGTTTTATACCATTTTAATCTTTCGATTATAATATGACTTTTTATTTCTAAACTATAATGTACAATTATTCTATTTTAAAACACAGTAAAATTTTTTCGTATATAATTTAGTTTTTCAAGTCTTGATATTAATCTAAATAATATAAAGACTTCTTGAAAATACAATAACTTCAATCCTTGTAATTTTGATAAAACATGTTTGAAATATGAAATTTTAGTTTATATTTACAAATAAAATAAATTTTATAATGAAAACCAAAAACATAATAAAATAAATATTACATTTGAGACATTCTTTTCAAGATTGGTTTGTTAAAAATATGTGAATTAAAATTAAACAAATTTTAATTTATATGTACTGAAATAATTATATAAAGTTAAGGATTTTTCATAAGTTAAAGACCCCTCCCTATTTGATAAATAGCAAATAAATTATACAATCAAAAAAATGTATCTTAACATCTATTGTGAAAATTCATCATAAAAATTTGAAGCATTAGAGAACAAAAATACAATGTGATGATGCAGAATTGACAGCTAAGCTTTCTTTAATATTTTAAAAAAATTATTGGTAATTTCAAAAAAGTAAAGCACATACGAATGAATATAGCTATTCACACATAAATTTAAAAGATGCAGTTTTTAAGTACTTTTAAATGGGTAAGTATGATAAAATTGAATACTAATAATTATATAGCAAGAGAATAAAGAAATAGATGCTATTCAAATACTTGAAATCAATTGTCTATTATTGAATACATAAAAACAAGCTTTTACATAAACCATGCACATTTTTCAAAGTACTGATTTAACTTTAAACTTCCTCACAAATAAATGAGTAAAATAATTGTGTAAAAATAATTTTTTACCACATGTAATAATTTGATTAAATTTCTTAAGTGAATTTGCAGGGCATATCTAGTACTTTCTTTTAAGTTTGATGGAATAAAAACTTTCATTAAAAACCTTTTAAAGAAATTTTACCTTTAATTTCAATGTAGAGTTTTTACACATTCAGATTCAACAACTTAGGTTTCTTTTCAATATAAGTAATAAATAACAACAATTACAGAAAATAAAAGAGTTTTTAGTAAGCAAGCAATTGCATGTAAATTGAAAGTAAAAATTCACCTTGTATTTTAACAATCTGTGGGTTAAATCCTGTAGAGATGGAAGCATTAAATCATCAGCTGAAAGTGTTCTTTCTGTAACATCCATCCAATTCAAAATCTAAAAAGAAAGTTCTCATAAACATATATATATATATGTATATATATATATATATATATATATATATATATATATATATATATATATATATATATATATAACACAAACACATGCAAAACAAAATTTGTTTTAGCACTTTAAATTACTTATTTTCATATAAATATTGGAAAGAAATTTTTTGATATAAAATATTGGAGAGAATTAAATACTATATTTTACATTATAAATATTTCTTAAAGAAAAACGATATAAATTTAAGAATTTTTAGGAATTTTATTTGCAACTATCTTTATATCATAATGTTTATATAAAACTGTAAACTTTGTTTTCTTAATCTTCTCATTGAATGTTACAAAAAAGTGCAAAGATTAGAACTATTACCTCTATAAGATAAAGATTTGCGAATTTGATTAAGTAGCAATGAATCTTTATTTAAATCTTATGCCAATATTTCTAACAACTAAATATGAAGTATTATAATAAATTATCTTGTACACTTTAAAGAATCAGTTGTTTAAACTAATTATTTCTGTATCTAATAAGAAATTTTTTATAAAAGTCATTAAAAACAATCAATACTAATTACTTATTATGAAATATTATTTTTTTAAACCTTTAATGGATAGAACATATTATACATTAAATTAAGGTTAAACTTGCATAAAAATATTTTTTGTTAATAAAATCAATTTAATTCTCTTTGAGTTTTTCTATTGTTATTGTTGCTTATGACACCTGGACAAGCCAAGCTTGCTATGCCTTTGGCTGTGCGAATTAAGTCAATAGAGAGCATCTTTAGTTAGGATCAGAGCACCATGAAGGTGAAAGTACGACTTTTAAGGTGCCTCGTAATTTTAAACCACGGTCAGGTGATGAGGCCACACCTGAGCTGGCACCCTCCTGTCCACATCCACGCCACACCAGCGGAAGGACTTTGGACGTCAAATATTAACGTGGACACTTCCTCGACCCATGGAGTTCCAGCAACCCAGTGAAGGAGAGTACACCTTGGTGATTCTCCCAACCACTGCCAGCGGGAAATGAGGCTTCATTTTGCTGAGCTTATGGGAAGCGGCGTGAAGCTACCGAGCCACTGGAGCTCTCTAAATTTTTCTGTAATTCTATCTAACATCATAATTATATTTTATTAATAAAAATGCTTTGTACTCAAACAGCAAAAAGGAAATTCTTTGATCAAGGCAGTTAATCGTGAATGAGAATAAAAATTAAGGAACAAACAGATTAATTTAACAAAGGAAAAACATCGACAAGTGAAGAATAACATAATTAGACAGAGTTATTGAGACAAAAGCATAGGCCATACATTATCATATATATTCCTTAACAAAATTAATAAATAATGTGCCACAATAAAAAACAAAAATTATTTCAAAATACTCTTAATATAGTAATCTGCAATTATACCATTTAATCTAAGTTAAAATCAAGTTTATTTTTTGGAAAATAGATATTATGCTGTATGTTGGTTAATTAATATTTATCATTTCATTAAATCAATGAGAGTAAAAAATGTATAACATGATAATAATTTGGCAAGAAAAGCAAAATTAATAAAATCTGTTTCTCTAAATTATCACTTATTATAAATTATAAAAGCAGTCACTTAAATAAATGGCCTAAATTGGTCTTATATCTTGATAATATAAAATAAATTCTTTTTAAACATTGAAACATTTGAAGTATATATATATATATGTGTGTGTGTGTGTGTGTGTGTGTGTGTGTATGTGAAGGTTGGCAGCTTCTTGAGATGATATCTCTGGGCATTACTTTCTCTACCCCACCACCTTTTACGAGTGCAGAGGATAAGGGTAACACTGAGGCGAAGGAGTTTTTTTAGTTTAGTTTTGGAGTTGAATTCCGGTGGAGGTGCAGGACAGAGAGGACCTCGCCTTCCAATGAAAGTGGCTGTTTTTTTAGGCATTATTTAATTTTTACTTAGATATAGCATTATTATGCTCATAGAGACGCCAGTCCTTTTGTCTAAATAACCAATTAGTTAGGCTCATCAAACCATTTTATTAATAAGTGCTATGTTATTAGAGACATCAGTCTCGAGATTAATGATTAATTATTTGTTTGGGCTTCTTAAGCCACCTTTCTATGTAATTCTTTTGAATATTTGAGGGGCCAGCCTCATATGAACATATCTATAGGCATGTGGCTATACTTACATTAAATATGGGCATGTGGCTATAAACATACTTACATTGACGATGTGGCTATTTTTCCAAAACTTGGGACCAGCATTTGAAGCACATTAATGAAGTTTTCCAAACATTGAGAGAAGCTTGCCTCCCTGTTAATCTAGAAAAATGTGATTTCGGAAAAACAAGTGTGAAATTTTTAGGACATGTGATAGGATTTGGCAAGCATACTCTGGGTCCTCAAAAAGTAAAAGCAAGAATTAAAAAAAAGAAGAAGAAAAATTAACGAGACCTACGATGAAAAAGGAAGTTAGTAACTTATTAGGCCTTGTCAGTTATTATATCCCTAATTTTTCAAAGATTGTGCAACCTCTGACGAATTTAAAAAAAAAAAAAAAACCCAAACTCTATCTTGTGGGACATAATTTCAGAAGATGCATTTTTGAATCTTTAAAATGAATTATTAAAAATGCCAACACTTCACACCCTGGATATGAATTGGCCCTTTCAGTATCAGACTTCAGAAATTATAAAGTTAGGTTAGATATAAAAGTGGCTTGAAAACGCCTCTATATGTGAGACACAAAAGTTTAAAATAAATAGTTAATAGCTAAGGAAAATAGTACCTGCTATTAAAAATATTTATTTAAATTTATAAGGCAAAATTTTATTTTAAATATATGGATACATAAGCATTTAAAATTCAAATTTTGATTATCTAATTTGAGAAATAATTACCTGTTTAAAAGTATCTTTAAAACTAACCCAATGATGATTCAAAGAATTAAGTTGTCTTTGAACTTCTAGAACATTATTTGAAAATAAGTCAAATTTATCCCGAAGATCTCTTAGTCTTTCACGAATTGCTTCTCGACCCGCAGTAGCTGTATCTTGATATAACCTTTCTCCACTTTGTACCGTTTCTGTTAAGAGTTGCTGACCTTGTAATTTATCATTTACCAAAACCTGAAACAAACAGTTAAAATCATGCCTGGAAATGAAATTAATATTTTGCTTACTCATTTTGATTTTAATTGTATATTGTGATATGCTCATCAAAAACTGTACATCAATATATATTTTTTAAATTTACCAGTGAATAAAAATACATAATTTTATAAAAATAATAACATTTTACTTAAGATAAGGAATTTGCCTCACAAAAAAATGAAATAATATACATTAGAAAGCCTGAATTTATTTCATTTTCTTTCGAATTATATTGCACATTTGACAAATCAAGCAAAATTTGACACACAAAAATATGTAAAGTAAAAAAGCTCAAAAGATATTTTAAAGAACTATAATATTATGACTTAAAATCTTAAATTAGATAAATGATAGCTAAACGTAATTTAAAAGCATTAAGAAACTAGAAAAAAAAAATACTTACCAGAAAAATTTAAACTGCAAATATTATGTAGTATTATAAAAATTTGTTTATATTTAATGCATAGTTTAATAAAAGTAATTTAAATATTGTAATGAATATTTTATAAAACTATAGAAAAATTAAGAGCACATATTAATATAAAATTATTTTTCTGAAATTAAATTATTTTTCTGAAATTTAATTTTAACATATGACATATATTTTATGTTATAATTTAAACAGGAGCCATCAACAATAAAAAAAATTTTTTTCTTGAAATCATGGAATATTTAGATGATAGCATAAAAGAAGCTTGTATAAGTTTCAGTCTTAAAAAAATTATGCAAAATAAAATCAGATGGTTAAAAGGAAATCTAAACTTTTTAAATAAACCCAAATTTTAAAAACATTCAAAAAAATAATTTTAAATTTATATTAAAATTAAATAGTTAATTTAGAAATTTCAAACGAAGAAAATAAACATATGGTAAGAGATACTTCTCTGAGATATATTTTATTAAAAAATGCCATGTTCATGAAACAAATTCTTTTGGCAGATTAACAGTATTTTAAGAGTTTCTTATATAGTCTATACGTTATATGATGTCATCAAGCAAAAGAGAAAGCAAAGAAATAAAAAATTCAGTATATTAAAATCATCAATGTATGGAAGAAAATTTGCATCTTTAAAACGCTCAATAAATTGTTTACAAATAAGTGCTAAAAATTAAAGCAAGAAAAAAATGAAAATGTCAATAATATTCAATTCTAAATAAGATGTATATGAAGATTATTTGCATCAAAAATCATTTCAATAATGCCAAAACTTTAAACCAAGCAATTAATAAGCGGATAACTAAAATAATTACCAGATTTAAGCAGTTTTTTTTATATTTTTACAATTTTCACAAATTTATATTTTATATGTTTAACAATAATAATATAAACATATATATTATGTTTTATATTTCTTAAAAATATTTTAAGTTGGCTTATCTTCAAAGCCAACTGTAAATTTTCTTCATTAACTTATTATAAATATCTTGTCTCTTAAAAACTATGTTATTTTCAGAAATTAAATTTAGGACTAACAAGAAAATTTTATACATGAAGTTTCTGATGACAACACATGAATAAATTGCAGATAAATCAGTATACATATAACTGATTTATAATTCTAACATGTATCTTTAAACTTTTTATGAAGACAAATAAAAGTTTCTTTGTATTTATGATAATCTGTAATTAAATTTTATGTGATCTTAAATGCCTTATGATAAAGATTTCATTGTTCACTTTAAAAAATCTGGAAATAAAAATAAGTTTTTTATCAATAAATTTTTTTTTGCATAAAAAATTTAGAATATAAAAGAAATGTCAACAGAATTTGAATATCTAAAGAATCCAATTGATAAATAATATTAACTTTTTAAAAAATTTACTTGTTTGGACAACAAAAATGAAAAACAAATTAGAAAAGTTCATTTTGAGAACTCCTATATAAAACAGAGACAAAGAGAGACACAAAGACAATATTTGGTATTTGGCCACCAAAATTTGTTAAAAAGTAATTGACAAATTTGATTCATGACTTTTGTCTCATAAGAGTTAATTTGACCAAAGGTCTGTAATTTAAAATAGATTCCAAGCCAACCAAACTAATTTATTCTGAGGAAGATTTAGTTTATTTGTCACTCAATCATCATTTTTTAGGCACTAAAGCTCGTTAGACTAAAATATATAGCTTAAAATGAATTCTGAATCAATATAAGCACTCAGACTAAATTAGACTTACATTTAAAGACTGATGAACTGAAAAAAATTCGGCTGCCAGTTTAGTATGACTGAGATAAGAATAGACACATACAGAAGAACTGAAGACTAGAGAATTGACCTATTGGATATTGATTCAGAATGTATTTATACAGATCTATATTGACAGTGTCATTGAAAACACTATCCATAAGTCATTTCAGAGTTACAAAATTTATAAGTATATTTTACATTAGTTCCTAAAATGTCCTCAATATAAGAAATATACTTCTTATGCACAATTTTTTTTTGATTTTTGAAATTTTTAAATATTTTTCAGAATAATTTATATTTTTGTTAATTCAATTTTATATTTATCTTCAGAGAGTTAGTATTTTAAAATATATTTATTGAAAAACTAAGCTCAATATTTCATGAATTTTGATCTTAATATTGGAAATAAAAATTGGAAACCTTAATAATACAATCATGATTGACAGACACATAAATATCATACCTGTAGTTTAATCATACTTTGCTCTAAGCTTTCTTCAGTTTCAATTTCAGATAAAATCTTTTTTCCAGCGGCCAGCCACTCAGAAAATTCTTCAGCCTTCAACTCATACATTTTATGATCCTGAACTATCAAGTCCCATCTATGTAGTAAGGACTATAAAAATTGAACGTAAATGCATACTGAAGCCTTCATACACTTAATAAAAATTTGTAAATTCAAAAATAATTAGAATACATACTTTAACTAATGATACAAGATTCTGATATTTGACATTAAGTTGGGATACTTCAAATTTAATGGTTTCAACACCAGAAGAATGAGTTAATGAATGAGCCTCATCAGTCAAGTTATCAAGATCCTTTTGGCATGAAAGGACTCTTTCATTCAGTTCCTAAAAACGATATTGTATTCTAAAAATGAATGCATAAAAATGATATGTAAATTAAGAATAAAATTTTCTTTAAATTAAAATAAAGATATGTTTTTGCAACACTTGTTATCATATTCAACTTTTAATTTGGTATAAAACTGAAAGGCTTGGAAAAATAAATATAGAGAATAGCTTTTAATTATAAAATTTTAAAATATAATTTTTTATTAATTTCAGTATATTATGCACATCCACACTCAAAATCATTTTCTTCTTAAGAGTTATGAAAATTAATAAATATTTTGAATTTGTGGTATGCAGATAAAATTTACTTTTAAATAAAAGAGTATATTTTAAAAAAATTCATTTCATTTAGTAAATTCTTTTGTGGTAAAAACTAAATTATAAAATTCTTATTTATGAAAATGACAATTAAATTAGATACATTGTATTATGAAAAAAAAGTTTCACGCTTTTGTAATATATGTTATTTGCTTAGATAAAATTTATAACAGAAATTAAACTTTAAGTATTTTAGAAAAAATTATTTTTACTTTTATGAAAATTAGTTGCTCTTCTTTCTCTTGTAATGTAGATTGTAACTGTGGCTTCTTTAGGGCAGCATCTATTTCTTTGAACCATTTATTACGATTTTCAACATTCTTTTCAAAACTTAACCATTGTTGAATGATATTTTCCAAGTTACATTTGCCTTCCAACAATGCAGTTGTATATTGACTCCATAAATCTGTTAATTCTTTGAGGTCATGTCGTATTATTTCACAGCCATGGTCACTAGTATTCTTACACACAAGGTTAGATAGTTTTTCTAATTCTGATAAATTCTTGTTTCCTTCTGATTGTTTTGTGCTTAAATCCTAAAAGATAACATTAAAATAAACAATTAAAATAATATTTAATCAATATAAACATATTTTAAATATGAAACTTTATCTTGAAGGTACGATGAAAATTTAATTTGAATTTACCTTTAAGAATCAATTTAAAAATTGCAAATTGTACGCTGAAATACAATTTTATAATAAAACAAATGAAATAATAATATATATATTTTAAAACTAATCAAGCACAATTCATTTGATTTCTTAAAACTCAAATCAGAACACATGATTAATAATCAGAACACATGAATCAGATCACAGATAATCAGAACACATGATAAAATCAGAACACATGATTAAATAAAAATTTCAAAATAAAACCAACCTTTAGGATTTCTAAGCGACTGATAATGCTTGCTTTTTCTCCTGTCGTGTCTTTACATTCTTGTAATTTCAAATTACATTCAGATATAAAATCTTGGAATTCTCGGCAAAGATCTAAATACATCTGATGATCTCTAATACCATCTTTAAGTTTATCCAGCAAGCTCTAATAAGACATTGACAATTGAAAACAGTTAGAATCACTATATATATGTATGATATATTATGTTAGATTTAAATAAATTCTAAGAACAAAGAAATTGATATAATGATGAAAAGGCATTACTTCTGATTTTGAACACATGGCATTATACATCATCATAACTTCATCAATATAAGAAGGAATTGAATTATCTCCAGTGACAGACATTAGTTCATTGGCTTTTTCTAATACATTATCCAATAATGGTTTGTGAGAAAGAATATCTTGATGAATAATCTATTTGAAAATTAAAAAATAAAAACGTTATTCAGGTAAAACTTTTATTTATAATTCTTATAACAATCATTTGTTTGCATTTTCCATTTGGTCAGGGATTAAATAAAAACAAAAAACAGTCATAAAAGACTTTTTAATATTTGAAAGTTAAATATATATACATTACATGCACAAACATACATATTATATAAGTTGTCTATGCTATGCATACATATGTAGGTGCTAAATTAAACGTTCAGAAAATCATATGAAACATAAATAAAACATTAGAATTTTGAGAGAAAAATTAAAAATTAATAGGACTTTATTGATATTTTGAGCTTTGTAAATAAAATAATTCATAATTTTATAAAACATAAAAGTACTTCATTGCATTAGCATTTAAATTTTCTTTAATATTAATATGAAATTTTTGAAACAGTTTAAAATTGAACCATAGATTGTTATCTATGAATTAAGTTCTTCATTTTATGTATTTAATAATTTTCCAGGAAAAAAAGCAAGTAAAAATCAATATTACTTGAAATCAATGTGATAAGTATTTTTTAGTAATAAGTGAATCAAAATGATTCCTTTTTCTTAAGAATAGCATATACATATTTAGATAATTTAACAAATATTAAAATGTCATTCAACAAATAAAATTTTATAATAAATAAATTTAATACAAAATTTCTATCAGTTTGTACCATTATTTGACAAATTGGATTATTAACACTTAAAACACACTAAATAATTAAAATGAATTTTAGACAATTAATGTAATCATACACGTGATAGGTGAAAAGAAATTTAACACAAACTTATGCTTTCATCATTAGCATTATATTTCCTATATATGAACATATTTATGTTCATATATAGGAAATATAAAAAAAAGTTGTTAATTTTTCTGAGTAGTATTTAATATTGAATGAATATGAAGTGTTAGATTTACAAACTGCAAAATCATACCTACCAAATTTATGAGTTTTATTTCATATCATAATTTGTAGAGCACACTTAATTCAGTTTTACACCGTTTTTTTACATGAATACTACATTAGGGTAGAATTTTTCAATATTACATAGAAAGACAATATTTTAATAATATGCAAAGTAAAGTAATTTTAAATAATTTATGTATTGTTTATGATCAAGAAGTGTAACTTTCTAGAATCCAAAGTAATAAATATAGTTATTTTTGATAAATTACAGAATTTACATATTGCAAATCAACTTTTTTAGATAGAAACAAATAAAAACCTTTTGACTTTGTAATTGTGCCCTTTTTTCTTGCAAAGTTGACTTTGGTTCTGTGTGTTGTTGTACAGATAAACCAACTTCTTGGAGCCACTTTGATAATCGCTCTTGACCTTGTGAGAATGAAATTAATTTCTGAAGACAAGAGTCAGTGGCTCGTAAAGATGCATTACAATTTTCTTGCAATATCTCCCATTGTTTTTGCAAATTTCTAAAAATTTTTCATCAAAAATATATAGTTATTAAATTGTATCTTTAAAAAGGTGAAAATAAAATTAAGATAAATTTAATATTTCTCAAAACAAAATAATCTGTAGTACCTAATTTTTTGGCGGATAATTTCTCGACCATCCGGTGATGTAGATGAATAAAGTCTCTCCCCTAATTCAACTGTTGATTCAATCTGATATAAATTCTGGGACAAAAGATCATTCAACGTCTGTAAGAGGTAAAAATGCATAATGTGTGAATTTTAAGTAACAAATTAAAATGTATTGAACATTAACATGTTAAATAATAATTAAACATTCAAAATCATATATTTTTTTAGGAAATTAGTTTTAAAAATTAATAATTTATTATAATTTGTTAGGATTAACAAGGAATCAAATATTTTGCTCATAACATACACACATACATACACACATACATACATATATATATACATATACACACACATATATATATATATATATATATATATATATATATAAACACAACTTCTTAAAAATCCAAAAATAAACAGAAAAAATACACAAATCATTTTTAATATTTCTTTCACAGTACTTAAAGAATCGATTTCATTTCATTAAAAACTAAATAATACATAGTTAATAAATAATCATGAAACTGTTAAAATATATAAACTTTGAATGGGAGTTAAAATTGCATAACTAATTCATAGTGCAATAAAATAGATGATCCATTTATTTAATAATGAACATGTAATTAAAATGAGAATGTAATTTTTATTTAAAAAACTTTTGAATAAAAGCAATATTTCATCAGAAACTTATATCATAGATTTTGTAACATTAAATTTTTTTTCTTTTTCAAAAAAAAAAATAATAATTTTACCTCCAAACAAGATTTTCTTTCTTGTAAGGTCATTATATCACCAAAAAGAATAGAATTTTCCTGCAATTTCTTTGAGGGCATTTCAAGCCATTTTGATACTTCAACAAGTTTCTTTTCAAACATTTCATGTTCTTTAACATATGAATCCCATTTCCTTACTGAATCCTATGAAAACACAGAGATTAAAATTTATATTTTGGTGTATATAAAGACAAAAAAAAAAAAAAGAAAATAACATACGAAAAACAAAATAAAATAAGAAATAAAAAAGTTATACTTTAGCTGCATTCTTCAAAACTTGATATTTGTTTAAAACTCTAGACATTCTTGAGGTAAAAGCAGTATCTCCTCTCACTAGTTCTAACTTAATATGTAAATTGGAAATTTCATCTTGTTTGGCCAAAATTTCATTTTCTAGATCCTATAAAAAGCAATAATCAGGATATAAAACATTTGCAAGAAAAATATATTCAAAATAATATAAAAATAAATTAATCACAGATATTTAAAAAAAGAATTGTTTCCAAATCATTAAGAGCCACACATATTTTAAAAATCATTAATATAAATAGTTTAAATGCAATAAAATTTTAATTGCAATATTTTCATGCAATTTTTTAATTGCAATACTTTCAATTTATAATTTCAATAAATTTAATTAAAAAATTTGTGATGTCAATACTATGATGTTATAAGCATCACAAATTCTATTAAATGAAATGGAATGCTAAGCCAATGAACAAAAATATTAACAAATATAAAATTTACAAATAATTAAATAGATCAAAATTTAAAAAAATGATGCTGTTATTTATTTCTGAAAACTGTTATGATCATTTAACTTACTTAACTAATCTCTCTTCACTACTCATTTTCTAATTAAAATGATTTAATAAATAAATTTTTTTAAATCAACTGTAAGATAAATTATATGAATATTTTTAATTTGATAAATACAAATATAAGCATTTATATGTTGTATATTTTTTTATTAAATTAATTACTGAATTATATTTTTACAGAAGATCTAATTAAGTTTATATAAGATTTTATGATAAGCAAAACTTACGGGACTTCACTAACAAATTTTTTCATAAGAAAAATAACCTTTTATTTACTTATGGAAGGTAAAAGAAATAAAAAAAGGATTTGGAATTCTTATTATGAAACGAATTCAAATATTAAATGACTAGCTTGTATGATAAATAATTAATCTCTGCATGTTAATAATAAATATTTTGAAATGTAAAAAAATTATATTTTGTTTGACACATTTCATACCTTCATCATCTGATATTGTTCTTGCTTTGTTTCTAAACTACTTCGCAATATTTGCTCTCTCAATAAAGTATCTTTTGAAGCAATCCATTTTTCCAAATTGGACACCAGTTCTTCACAATTTCCTCTATCTTGAACAGCTTCTGAAATGCTGTCATGAGCATTTTGACATTGTTGTGTGAAGTTCTTCCATTGTTCTTTTAACTGTAAAAGTTGGGATTTCAGAAGTTCATGGCCATTATCTTCAGTGTGCAGTAAAATATCTTCTAGATTATGCTGTAAATCTTCAATTTTTCTCTCGCCTTCTTCAAGAGAACTAAGCACTGTCTAAAATTCAATAAAATAAATAAATCTATTTGTAGCAGGAAAAAATATATAAAATGAATAGTTCTAAAATAATAATAAAAGATGATTGCTCTTTCACAGATTATTAATAAATTATTTAAAAAATTTTATGAGATATGGAGAAAACATTAATTACAAAAATACAAATAAATTGAAATAAAACATAATTAGATAGTAACATTTTTATTATTGTACATATGATCAAAAATTGATAATAAAATTTAATTAATTATTTGAATTTTGATGGTAATCTATATACATAAAAAATAAACTAATCATAATATTTCTTAAAAAATATTAAACATCAAATGTGAAATAACATGTTGCACGAACTTAAATATTTCCTGGAATAATGAAACAGTAAGTAAATGTTTCAAAAAATATATTAAGAAGTATAAATAAAATATGATGTATAAGTAGTTCAGTGACATAACTTTGACCACCGGTCGAGATAGACTAACTACTGTATGCAAAAAGGACCACTATGATATCTTCATGAAAAGAGTCAATGAGATTTTTAAAATTACTCATAGGGGTCAGGAGATATGCTGATCAAAATGATGTATGTTAGTAGCTCTAAGTTCCATGGTTGAAGATTTGTGAGGCATAGAATCTCATGAGGTGGTGTTACAGTTTTACAATTTGTCTTACATGCGAGGAGTGATAATCAGAAGAGTATGGTTAACTCAAATCATGCATGTATAAAGTGAGTTCTATATAAAGATATACCATCTTGTTATTAGAGGCTTTCCCGATGGGAAAAAGTCTTTATCATGTAGAAATGATATTGGTCGTTAAGAAAGGGCACACTTCTACAGATAGAACCTATTTTCTTTTATGATATATATCTACAGAATATACATAAAGCTATTTCTAATATTAGGAACTTACTAGAAATTGTTAAAGGCTATTTTCCTTCAGAATACATACTGAAAGTCCATCAGTTCAATAGAGCATCCAGTTTGATCAATTGGAGAAAACTTTCAATCCACAAATATGGCACTGGCATGAAAATACTGAAACCGTATCACTTTGATCACTTAAGAACCGTGTCAACATAAATTTTGTAATTAGAAGTCTGCTCTAAAGGGCTATTTGCAGAAAAGTTCACAATATTATCCTTGAAAAGATACTTTTAATAATACTTTGGCTATTCCATTTTCCTATGTACATCTTTGCAGATATCATTCATTTCTGCCATCTATGATTTATGGTGCGCCACATTCGATCAATCGCTGATTTTGGAAAGAGCCATTTTAATATAACCTTTATACTTCTACAATTGTGATATATAAGCAATTCATAAAATTAGTTCATTTAGAAATGTTTTCAAATATGGATTGAAATCCAATGATCATACTCTTCTGGATATTAGATTAATCACATTGCTTTTGCATTACAGCAATTGCAATGTTTTACCATTTCCTAACATCGTTTATCTCTCTTCCATTGCAATATGCTATCATCTGTCTTCTATGATTAATCATTACTCTCAAATTCAAAATATTTGGCAATAATATGAACTGTGTATATATAAATCCTTAGTACTGTACTCAGTAGATAATATCAATGTATTACAATACTCATAACAATTAGATGGACGGAATAAAACAGAATTTTTTTCACATTCAAATGGTATATAATATTTTAATATACAGTATTGAATAATACATTTTAAATTAATAACAACTAAGCACATTACCAAAAATGGTGATTACATTTACTTTATTTTTATTGATATACATTGCAAATAAAAATAAAAGGTGGTATGCATTTTAAAAATTTATATGGAAAAATATAAAATACAATCTATTACATATAAGATAAAATTTTATTATTTGCTTTATTTTTAAATAATTAAAAATAGCTATCAATATTCCAAAAATTTTATTCAAATAATAAACATTTTGAAAAAAATATGTGCAATTAATTACAAATTAATGTTTAAATGAAGTGAAAATATTCCAAAACTATCTTATTGAAAATTCCTTTATGAATAAGATAAAAAAATATTAAACAGACTTAAAGACCCCACATTTTATTTTCTTGAATAATGGCAAATATTATGAGTTTGATTATGATATATATAGTTATAAAATGTGTTGCTAAAATGTACATCTGTTTTCCTTTTATATATTCTAGAATATTAAGTATTTGTTAAAAATTTTTTGGCTTCTTTATATTAATATTATAAACAACATTTTTTTCACAAAAAATGCAACCAATTTAAATTAAGACCAGCGAAAAACATTTCAATATCTAAGAAATAACACACAGAACTATATAAAAAACGCTAAAATAAGATTACTTACAGATAATGCAATTTGTTTGACTTTAAGTCCTTCTGTATCGCCATGATCAATATTTACATCAACAGCAGCTTTCAGGGAACAAAGCCAATCTTGAAATTGCTCAAGTTTCCCAATGTAACCTTCATGTTCAATTACATATTTATCACATATATTTATACGATCCTAAAATGAATGATATCATTGATAAAGATTTAAACAAAATTATTTATAATTAAGTTGCATAAAAAGTAAATTTGCATTAATGTGGGTAATTTTTTAGTAAATTGTAAATATTAAATAAAGTTTATATTAAATTAAAAAATAAATCAATCTGATATCTCCATATTTATTTGTTTGAATTGACAATTCAAAGGTTAACTAAATATTAGAATTAAAGATTTAAGTCAAGAATTCATGGATTCCAGTTTTGTTTTTTACATGAATGAAGTGGATCAAAATCCATTTTAAACAGTAGGTAAACTCTCAATGCAAAAATTGATAGTTAAGCAAAACAATTCAATTCATACACTTTACAAAATCGTACCAAATATTTGGCTTATAAATCCAACTTCTTGAAGATTATATTATATACAAGATTTTAATTATACTTTAAATTAATTATTCATGATAGAACTTTCAAGTTGTAATACACAATCAAACTATGCATCTAAATTAAAATCATAATTAATAAATATTTTCAAATTATTTCATTAAGACATTTTTGTTTCTTATGAAAGCCCATTAAAGTGCATGAGGCTTTAATTTCTACACTAAATAATGATGATGGTTTCTAATACAAATTATTTACATAAGCAAACTTTAAGTTAAATCTATAAATCAATTATAAGATTTTATAGAAGAGATAGTAAGCAATCATATTCGACAAAAACTCAAAACCAAAGTATGATGTTAAGTATATATATTATGTTCCTCTTCTTCTTCTAAATCATTATAGCCTGTTAGAGGTCAAAGCTGTCTCTAATAGTCATTGCCATCTGGTCCAAGTCATTGCAAGGCTCCTCCATACCAGATTAAAGTCCTTTTCCACAGAGTTAATTTACTTAATTGGTAATCTTCCTAATATCATGTTCTTCACATTAATCAAAATTAGTTTTAACATTTTATCTCATTTTGTTTTTTAATATTTTAAAATTTCTCCATAACATGCAGTATTCTACATTTTTCATGAAAACATTCATGAAAAGAAACTATTCCTATTTTAATAATAATAATAAAAAAAAAATAAAAATAAAAATAAAAAAAACAAACATTTAAGATAATTTATTCAGTTGCAAATTATCTTGTTCAATGTTTGAAACTTTTGTATCAACTAAGCATGAGAGGAGTAAAAATAGATCAATTTATAAATCAATAAATTCATTATAACAGAAATAGCAAACCTTCACTATAGCTGTTAAATTGTCATACTGGCTCTTAAATTTTTGAATTTCTTGTTTTGATATGGATTCAGGCAAAGACGCAGCTTTCTCGACTAATTTTGCAATGATTGGTTGATAAGCTGAAATTCCTTGTGACATAGCCTATAATAGAGATTGCACATTATATTGAACATTCAAGGTAAGCCTTTTATTTGAATAAAATATTCATTATTATCAAAAAGGAGAAAAAAATACTTTATAGCCTTGAAGCTGCAATTTCTTTTCTGATAAATTTGGTTTCAGTTTCATCTCATTTCCCAACTGATTTGTCAGATCATCCAGCCAAATAGCAACTTGTTTACAACTAAAGTGAAGTCAAGTTAAATCAAAATTAATGAATAACTAAAAAAATGGCAACATATGTTAAATGTATCAAATAATTACAGATTTCAGGGTAAACTGAAATTAAAGAAATTTTTGCTTACTTTGATTGTTGATTTACTTGGGTTTAAAAAAAATTAATTGCTTAGTTGTCAATAATCTAAAAGTAAGCAGCAGTTAATGGACTATGTGTTCATTTTATTAATATTTTATACATACTATATAAGATGAATATCAAAATAAAATTTTAGATTATTTTTAACTGATTAAAATATCCAGTTTGGAACACAATGTATACTCTTGTCTAATGCATGAAATGTATTTTAAGAATAATTATTTAAAACGTTTCAGTTTGATATTTTCAGTTTACATATTTGAAAACTATTCTATTAATATAATTGAAAAAATGCTTTTTGTTCATTAAAGCTTACTAGCCACGATTTTCAAAATTCAAATAATTCAGAAATATATAAGTAAAAAAAAACTTATATTTATATAGTTAAATTTGAAAAAATTCTTTAAATTATTAAATTTTGAGGAAGTTCTACAACTATTGCAAAGTAATTAAGATTTTCAATTGAATTCCTTTTCAGGAAGTGGTAATACACAGTTAAAATTCTCACAAAATATTACTCACTTTATTCCTCATATTCTTAATTAATAAATAAGTGAAATTTCGTTGTAATGCATTAAGACTGAACAATAAATATAAAAGAATAATTAAAAATTATTTCAATTTTAAATTAATAAAATTTGTTAAAAACAGTCATAAATAAAAATTAAATAATGATATAATTTTTTAAAAAAAAGGAACTAGTGATTGAAATATTAGGAATTTTTAAAATTTTAAAATTTACAATGGTAGAAAAAGCATTCATATATTTAATGTTTATATCATACATCGTTTCTTATCCTTTTTATACATAACACATTATTGATTTCTATTCCTTATAACTATATTGTTTTTTCCAATTCTTATCTTTAAAAATTACTTAGCATAAAAACATGTAAGAATAAAGTTCAGTGACAAAAATTGAAAATGTTAATTATGTTTTTATAACAAAATAATGAAATATAAATAAAACATTTTTGTTTATAAAATGATTATACTATTATAATCAATATCATCAGGAATCAACATAAGCTGTAAATGAGCAAATGTATAAGATAGTCAATATAGAAAAATCACACCACATTTTAAAAGGTAGAAAAGGCCTTGTTCAAATTTAGAGAAAACATGTAAATGATAAACTCAAATATACTGCTGGCCACATAAATTGCAACACCAAAAAAGACAAGAGATATCACAACAAAATTTATTTTATAGATAACATGTTGTGCCAAATATCACATGATTAAATTTATAGACTTCTGTGAAGCATAGTTCCTGCTAAAATCAGTCGCCAGCGATCACTGCTGCCACATATTTTGGTACTATTTCAAAGAGACTTTGGATATGCTCTTGGAGCACAGCAGACCAAGCAGCTTCCCCATGCTGCCAAAGTTGATCTGGTGTGGCAGCTGGCAATGCAATCTGAGTCATTCGTTGAGCAACCATAGACTACATGTTTTCTTTTGGTGAAATATCCGTGAACTGGCCAGGGAAGCAATTCAATCTAGTGATTGAAGAAGAACCCTTAAACAATGCATGCCACGTGTGGTCGCACATTATCTTGTTGAAATATGGCTGTGAGCAAGCCCTAAAGGTAAGGAAGGACAACTGGTTTTAACATCTCGAAGATGTAGTGTTGGCTGTTTAAAGTACTGGCAATGCATACTAGAGGAATTCAAGAGCGATATCCAATAACACTCCATACCATAATAGCCTGTGCAAGACCAATGTAGCAGTGCATATAATGCAGCTGTTGAGCATCCTCTCTCCATGGTGTCTCCAGACTTGAATGCGACCATCGTGGTGTTGCAGACAGAAGCATGACATGTCAATAAAGAGAATTTTATTCCATTCTGCCCTCCAGCATCCTTCTTTCATTGCACCATTGGTGGCGGAGATGTCTGTGGTTCTGCGTCAAGGGTAGACAGAGCAATGGACGTGTCTTACAGACAGACCACTCTGCTGTAAAAGCCGTCGAATGGTACACACAGTCACTGGATGATTAATTACAGACTGATTGTAATATGCTTGAGTGATCCATTACTGTCGTATGCACAATTTGACTGACATCATGGGAAGTGGTGCACAGAAATTGATGTGATAGAACATATTAGTCTGTTTCACCTTCCTGCATCCAACGATCACATATTTGCATAAAAATTATTTGGTTTTATCCAATTTGACTACCGATTTCCCTGAAAGATAATCCACAATCTCAGTAGGCCACTATCTTTCTTCTGTCAAACTAGGATACTAGATCAAAAAATGATTGCTATTTTCTATGAGGCATAATTGATTGTTTTTCTGAAAAAATCACAATTGCAAAACTTGAAATCGGTGAAATCTCCAAGATTAGAGCTTTGAAATGGCACCACAGTTGCAGATGATGCACATCTGCACTGATATACTAATTATTTGTGTATCTCACCACCGGTAATGCATGTTGTAAATTTCATCTTATTTGCATGCTTTCTTTAGGGTGTTGCATTTATGGTGGCCAGAAGTGTATTTTCAATAAAGTGTTTTTGCTAAATATCATTATATTTCTCAGTTATTATACATTCCCATGAATTTAATCCCTTTTTCTAACTTTAAAATAAAAGTTCTCATTCTAATAAAAAACATTTAATTCGTCATTAGTAAACAATTACAGCCATATGAAATGAACAAAATTTTGGTGTTTTGTAATTACAATAACATTACATAAATTACTTTTAAAATAAATTAAAATTTTTTATGCCCAAATCAGACTTTTATGCATTATTGGCAAAAAATTAGAGGAAAAACTATACTTCACTTGAGCAAATAAATAATCAATAAACTGTAAAATTAAATTAAAATTTTTTATAAAAATTTAATTAAAAATTTAAAAAATTAATGTAAATTTTGTCTTGAAGCAAATTTAGTTCAAATTCAATTCATCAATAAAAAGGAAGCATCAATTTGTTTCTTCTCATATCTCTGGGAACAGAAATGTTATATCATAGATTAAATGTCTTTCTTAAATATAAAATGATGAAATATATTAGTTTAAATCATAATTTTTTCTAATAGAATGCATTTGTAATATTATTGTCATTAATAAAAGAAATTTAGATTTTTAAATTATTTATTAAGTTCATTTGAATTTTGGATACCATTTCTGATTAAAAATATAAATCTTTAAGTTAAAATAGAGGTATATTAATCTAATTTTAAACAAAGTTTAATAGAATTGTGTTTTTTCTTTTCAAAATATATATCCATGTATTTTAAAATATTTAATAATATTCTAAATGGATGAATTTTTTTTATAATTTTTTTCATCTTACTTTTTGATTACATACTTTTCATTTCATCTAATAATATCAACATGCGTTGTTAGAATAAGTAAATGAGAATAAGTTTTTATTTTTAATTAATTATTTATAATACTTAAAAGCATTTTAAATTATTATATTTAGAGATGATTTAATAATCATATTATTTTACCTTTCTTCAAATGTTCCCCATGCCATTAAGGAGGTTTCAACATTTTTCAGTGCAGTCTGAATGTTTTCCCATTTATCATCCCAGGAATCTCGAAGTGTTCTCATTTCTTTACGAATTTCATCTCTTCCTTCCATACTAAGACTTAGATAAATGATTTCTCCTGCATCAATTACAGATGATAGCTTAGGAGTATTCTCTTCTTTTCTTGATAATAAGTCCTTAAAAACAAAACATACAAAATTTATATTATACTAAACAGTATCACTAACTACCAGTATTTGACTATTAGAAAAAATGGATACCTTGGCTATGTATTCAGTAGTTTGCACTAGTATTTTAAGTTTCAAAATTATTCAGAAAAATACAAATAGGTGTCTTTTTAAGAAAAATATACAAATTCTAAAACATAGCTACTTACATACAATAAAAAATCTTTAAATTATTTTTACCATGTAGCATTTGTATATTTTTGTGCCTATTATATTATTGAAACTAAACTCCATGGCACGACAGCCCATGTGGGCCAAGGCCTACAGTGCCCATAACTGTTTTCATGACTGAGGGCCGTGGGGTGCGAAGCATATGTACCAGTTAGGTGGTCAGCCTAACATATTATATTATTTATGACATAAATATCTCGTACACCTTATATTAACAAACATTAACAAAGTATTTAAACTCTACATCTATTTAAAGTATTTATACAATACTTAAACAAAGAACTTAAATGTAATATCCAAAACAACAAAGAAGGCTACTAAATTCTATAATTGTAAGAACCATTTTTTAAAACATAAATAAACAGAAAAAAAATGATTAAATTGTAAATTATGAAATTTATAACAAGTAAACATATAAAGCAAAAATTTAATTCTAATGAGTTAGAATAATCAAAATATGAGAATTACCTTAAGAAACTGATATTTTGATTGCAGAGTTCCTTTATCTCCTGAAACATCCAGATTTGGTGCTAAAAGTTTATCCAATTCACTCAAATAAGAATTCAAATTAATTTTAGCTGATTCATATTCTGCTTTCACATTTAGAAGATTGTCCACTCTTTTCAAAGCTTCCTACAAAAACCCATTTAAAAACATTACTGTCATAGAAAATATTGTATGAATGTGACATAAAAAAACTCAGTGAAATGATAATTCCAGTGGGACTAATGCCTATAGGATCCATATCTGTTTTCATGACCAAAGGCTCTAGGGTCTTGGTTAGGTGGTCAGCCTCATGCGAAATACCCAGTTTTTAGCTCAAAGTGCCACTGGGTTTCTGCATTTAACAATAACAGTATTAAAATTGTAAGATTAAATTAGATTTGTTACATCAATTTTTAATTGATTTTTAATTTAATACTTCATAAAAAGTGAAAAATTAAAAATTATATGCATATAGTAATTACATTACATAAAAATATAAGTAATATATAACATTACATGATAATATATGTACACAATAACATATGCATAAAATTTATAATAGAGCAAAAAATAAATCAGTAAATAAAATATATAACATTACATGATAATATATGTACATAATAACGTATGTATAAAATTTATAATAGAGCAAAAAATAAATCAGTAAATAAAATGAAAATTTATTACATTTTTATGTAATTCAAAATAATTTCAATCATTGATATAATTAAAAAAATTACTTAATTAAATTTATCTTCATTTCTTACATATTTCTAATAGCAAAATTTTCAAAACATGAATTACTTGTTTAAAAATTATATTTTTCTCAATTTCTTAAAAAACCTCATTTACATAAAATATCTTAAAATTTGGATTATTAATGCTATTTAATGTAGTTAGAGTAAATTTTTAATTACAAATATGTTAAATAAGAACAATAATTTGCACAAGAAATGTAAAGGAATTCAAACATGTGGTCTGTTTGGTTTTATAAAACAAGTTCAATTGATAGTAAATCTTCACACACATCTTATATTACTTAAAGATTCAAGATATTGTATTCATCAAAACTAATTGTCAGTGATAAGAAATATCAATATGGGATTTCTATTATAAGAGCTATTATAATGCAATTTGATTTTGCCAATAGAATGTTAATACTAACAGAATCATAATAAAAAGTTATAGTATGATTCAAAATAAAATACTTGACAAATTTTACATTGTATGTTACTTAAATAGAAAACAGTTCTCTTAATAGGGTTCTGTCTAAAAGTGAATTTGTCTTTCATATGTAACTAAAAAGAAATGTAAACTATTCAGATTTGGTTGTTAAATATGTGTAATTTTTTATCTTAAAATTGCCAAGTGTATTTCAATAAAATATTAAGTACGTTTTGCTAAAAATTCAATTTTGAAAATTTTTTTAACTTTTTAAAATGTATAACGGCAATAAATAATAGAGCAATAAAAAGCAATATGAAATATGTGAAATTTTAACTAAAAATAAAGAGAAGTATAGATATGATTGCATACAATTGTAAGAACAAAGTTAAAGTAACACATGCAAAACTTTATAGCAACAGAATTTAAACATTGTACATAATTTCAAATGATGCTTAAGAGAAGATTGCCATTAAATATCAAATGTTTGCTGCAATTATATTTTGAGCAATATTGTTGTAAATTAGTTTTTTTGTAACTAACTTTACATATATTTGCATTTAAAAAGAAAATTTAATTATAGAATACCTAACTGCTTTAATTTTATTATCAAATGTATTATAATGCCTAGTAATAGACAAATTGAAATTTCTCAATTTTTGAAACAGAGAATGCTATAAAAAATATCAGTATAAGTATACATAATACATATTCATATGTATAATGTACATTTTATTTTGATTAAAAGCAGGGGAATTGCTTTATTAATCTATATTATGATTTCTCATCGCTCTAAGTCAAAGTGATTATAAGCAAATTGGTAAGTTTAAAAATTTTTTACAGTTTTGAATAATAATCTTATTTCCTTACACAAAATAAAAACATATTGAAGAAACATTTATAATTAATAAGCACACACACAAAATTACCTCAAGAGTTTTTTCAAGGGCTTGATATCTAGATGTAATATGAGATGTTTGGTTTTTCAGCCTTGCTTCAGGAGCTGTTGTACAAATTTCTTGAATAATATGCAGTATATTCTCAAACTTAGGTCTTTGATTACTGACATCATTTTGAAGTGCCTAAAATTATGTAAAATGATTATTTTTAATTATCATTTACAAACAATACATAGTTTATTTCATGAAGAGTTAAATCAAAATGCTTAGAAGATATAAATAATGGAAAAAGAAACTGATATATATATAATATACAGACTGACTATATATATAGATATGTAAGAAAAAATTTACATCATGTAGAATGCAAAGGAAATATAATAAATATTAGAAATCAAAGAACACAAAATGATAAATGGTTAATGTTTTGTACATCTTGAAATAATTATTCCATAGAAAACTGAGAGATGATCATGAAAATTATAAAATAATACCAATAAAAAATTAAATATGTGAAATAGTGATGTAAAAATGTTTTATACAGTTCAGAGCAATTTTCTCACTCGCTTCTAATTTTTATAATGTATTGCATTTGAAATTAAATTTGCACAATTAAAATAGCATATTATTTTAAAACTTTTATTTCGAACAGTATATTATTTTATGTAACCAATACTTATACTAGCTTATGACGTATGCAAACATATAAGGAATTATGGCTGGTTGATATACAATGATTCTATGAAGGCCTAGGTGTGAGTCAATATTACAAAAGAATAGTGCATATAACCAAAGCTTTTAAAATATAATTCAGTACAATAACATAATAGTTTTCTTTTAATGTAATAATAGGTTTTTTATTTATTTAAGATTTTATACTCAACAAAATGAGCAAAATAAGAAAGCTTTTATCTTGCATTTTTTTGTATAATGTTTAGGTACAGAATCATATTTATGTATACATGATATCATTTTCTGCACATTGTTTACCATGTTCTTAACCACCATGTGCTAAAAATTTTGATTTTTCAATATAAGTTTTTCTATAACTTGATTTAAAAAAATTTTTTGTCAATAATATTTACTATTCTATATAACGATAAGTTAAAACATTAAATGATTTACATTATTTTATACTTTATCAAAAATATTCTTGTAGTGTAGATAACAAACATTATATTATATATATATATATATATATATATATATATATATATATATATATATATATATATATATATACATATATATGCGATGACATTAATTTAAAATAAACTATTTCTTTTACATGCAAAAAATCAAGCACAACAGAGGAATGAGGAATGAACATAAATGGCCACTACATTTAAAAGAAAAAGAACTTATGTACTTTTATGGTGGAAAGATGCTCTTGAATGTCAGTAAATTCCACTTGCTGTGTAGTTACACATTTCACTTTAGATTCAGTATCCTTCAACCACAAGCTGAAATCTTCCCATTCTTTTTCATAGTTTTCCCATAAATTCAAGCTCTTTTGTAAATTTTTCTTGGTATTTGCAATAGAAGATACAAATGCTTCCCAATCTATTCCAGTTTGTTCAATTACAGACTGCATTTCCCCATGGCAGCTGGAAGGCATTACTTGAATAGCATTACCAACAGTAATCTCAAGCTTCATTTTTTTACTTTCTCCATGTACAATATTGTTTTCAATTTCCTATAAATAAGACCAATTTATAGAAGAATATTTTTAACAATTTAATAAATGATTTATTTATTCATAAAATGAAATACTTATGAAGAAAAGTCTGCAAATATTCTTGACAAGAATTTTTTCGCGAGCGAAAACTAAAAACAAAAATTACAACCTAAATTTATATTACTTTTAGTAAAATTAAAATGTCCAAATATTTAAAATAATTTTACCATAGTTGAAATGCATTCCATAAGCCAAAAATGTTTGAAATATTAAATAAATAACTACAGAATGTCATTTCTTAAGAGATTAAAATTGTGATTAATGACAGTACTTATAAAGTTATTTTTGTCATTAACTTCCATTAAATATATAACAAGTCATATAAAAGTAAAATATAAGATATATAGGATTTAAAATAATCACACTGAAGCAGGAAACACCAATCTTTGCAGTACCTCAGATCAAGAACCTCTGTCACTTGATCTTAAGTAAAATGCTAGTTATGTAATAAATTATTTCCATGTGAATTAATTGAATTTATACAATAAGTACCTGCAACAATCCCATTTTAGCTTCCAAACTGTAGCGATCTCCTGAAAGATCTGGATTACAAGATGAAGCTTTTTCAGAATTCACAATCATCCATCTTTGAAAGTCCTGCACAGCCAATTGGTATCTTCGTTCAACAGTTGATGACAGAAGACTAATTACTTTAGAAGCCATATTTTTAAGATTTTCATACCTAAAATTTGTTTAATTTTAAAATAAGATCCTAATAAATAAATACAATTTTAAAAAAGATTTAATATATTTTTAAAATTTGAAATACCTTTTCAGAAGAGAAGCATTCTCTTTTTCCATATGAGAAATATCTAGTGTGGAATGTTTTTGCTTAGTGGTTAAAACTAAAGTTCCCATTCTCTCAAATCTTTCTTTATAAGCAAGAATATCTTTTTCAAGATGCTGCAAATTAGAAAAATTCGTAAATAAGCATTATTACTCAGTTAAGTATTTGGAAAGTTAAGTTTCTTTACTAACTATTTGAAATTCATAATTTTGTAATCGAAGACAAAGGATTTGAATATAAGTATGAACAGAAGAAAGTTATTTAGATCCTCTTTTTAATGCTATTGCCAAATTAAATTGCAAGTATTATGTAGTTTGATCATAAATGAAATAAATAAGAATATTATGTATGGAAATATTAAGCTGCATATACTTCCATATTATGTGTACGTTTATGTATATGCAAGTATATATATGTGTGTGTGTGTGTTATTATTTATGTAATATTACATTTTACACAATTAAAGGGCTATACAAGGGATTAGTTAAAAATTAAATTATTTGAATACCTTGCAGTTTTCATAGTTTTGAAGAACGGTTTCATCGTCTGAAGAAACATCTTCACATTTTGAAACTGATTCTCTCATGCAGCGTAGCCATTCATTTAGCTTTTGTTGCTCTTTTTTAATATCATTTTCTTCAATGTTAAGTTCTTGGATGTACTTTTCTAATTTTGATGCCAAATCTGAAGCCTCTTCAAAATTTTTCTTGATATCACACTGTAAAGCAGTTAATGTGGGAATTTCTGTATTATCATTTAACTTCACAAGAGATTCCATTTTTGTTAAAATATTGATTTTCAACTCCACATATCCATTTAATTCATTCTGAAAAAAGATAAAAATATATTTAGCCAAAAAAGTAAGTTATTAGAGTTTTATAACAAATAAATATATACAAATATACTTGTGAAGTAAATCTGAGTTAACATTGGATCAAATTGCAGCAATGTAAGCTTCTACAGGTGTACAACTTTTGGAAATTGCAATTTAAGAACATATTTTGAAAGGATGGTACTGATATTTGTTTATACATAAACTAGTCTTCGTTATTCCTTAATATAAATTTTTAGAATTAAAAAATATTTTTTAAAGATGATTTATTTCACTGATGGAATGCTGGTAGATTTCATTTTTTAGATTAATTATCATAGAATTGTGTGCACGTCAATCAAAAATAAATAATTTACTCTTAAGTTGTCACATAAATTAAGTACTATATGTGCATTGCTTTTCCTCCGATATTTAGATATCTAATTTATGCATTGCCCACTATTTTATAAGAATAACTTTTATGCCACCAATTCCCAAAAGTTTAAAATATTTATATAGTATTTTGAAAATTGCTTTTGTCAACCAAGAGTAAGCATCAAACAAAAATTATAAAAATTTTAAAGAAAGAAATTTCAATATATATGCTTTCATGATATTTAGTTCTACTTCAATATTTTGAAATAGGATAAAATTAGGAATGACAACTTAGATTTTTGAAAAACTTCAGAAAGGATAACATATTTAAAATAAAGGAATCAGTTGTTTCTATATGAAAAAGATACTAAATTAAAATTAATTAAATATATTCGAGAGTAGCTGTAGAAATTGAATAAATAATTTAAATATTCCCCCAAAAGATTGATCAATAGTTTTGTTTATTATACATTACCTATAAAATTTTATTGCAGTTTTGCAGTATTACCTTTGCAGTTTTTTTAATATTTAGTTTACGAGTTTAAAATAGATTTAACAGAATAAAATATAATTCTTTTAAATGATGTAAAAATGTGAATATATTAAAAATATTGAAGAAGTAAGATATAGGACAAGATTTTTAATGGCTCTGAACTTTTGGTTATACGAAACAGCATACATGAAAAAATTAAAAAAACATATAAAAGTATAAAAATACAAAAGTATTAAGCAAAAGTTACCACTAAAACATAAGAATAATTTACCTTGTAACGATCTAAAATAGCTTCTGCTTTTTCTTTATTCTCAAAGTTAGTAAGTTGATTATTTAATTGGCTGCATATTTCATTAGTCCAATTTCGAATTTCTGTTTTATCAAAATCTATTTGTTGCCAAATCAACATTTGAGATTCTAAATTTTGCAGTCTTGATTCAATGAAATCAGAAGCTTCTTTCCATTCTTTTTGAGTATTATACAAATCTTGTTCTAAATTGGTTTCATTGGATACACCAAATAACGATAATTTTTCCAGCAATTCTTTAATTTTCTGACAGTAACTATCCATTTCATGTCGATGTGATTTCATTTTCTCATTACTAAGCTAAAAATACAATAAAGAATAAAAGATTAATCTATCATATTATCCAATTAAATTATCTATAAACTTAATAACTCTCTATCATTATAAACTAAAGACTTACTAATTAAAAAGTGATTTTTCAAAATTTTTATAGATAATGGCAATAATTTATTCTAATAATATAGGAATTTATATATATAGACTCTTCTTCATTAGCTAATAACAATTTTTAAACAAAAATTTAGGTCAAAATAAATAAAATTAAATTTATAGACTGACACTCTCATCATTTTATAAAATTGAAAATTATTGCAAAAGTTATCAGATTATAAACAAATAAAATTTATTATTTTATGGAAAGGGTTAAAAAGTCAATTATTAAATATAAGTTTTCTGATTTGCAGCAGATTTTAAAAATAATTAATATGCATGACACATTATGAAAATTAGGATGTAATGTAGCAAGTCTCCAAATAACGCACATTGGCTTACGCTAAATCTGTTGCAGTCTTTGCCATTATTTAGCAAGTCTAATCTGATTCAAAACTATACAAATTGTGAGATGCCTTATATCAAAAAAAATGATAGCAAGTGAAAAATTAAAAAAAAAAATTACGAAAATTTGATTTTAAAAATATTTAATAAAAAAAATGGATGTCACATTACAAAATTTCATTTAAAAAAAAAAAAAAAAAAACTGACATATTTTGAAATAAGACATTACTTTAATAAAGCTAAATTTTTCATAAATGATTTAAATATTTTCATTTTTAATTACAGCTTAATAAGAAACAATAGACTAAGCATAGTTTAATCAAAACATAGTAAGTTAAAATTTCTACAATAAAATATCAATTTATATAAAAACATTTTTATTAAAATAGTTCAATTTTTTCATGAAATACTCTAAAACGTATATTATAAAAAAAATAAAATAAAAGTTTAATTAAAACAAATACATTTAGAATCTTACCTTTGTTTTCTCCAAAAGATGCAAGACATGATTCGATTCACTTGGTACATTAGTTTGCGATTGTGCAAGTTGCAAGGAGTTTCTGACAATAGTTTGTATATTCTTGTGAAGTATATCACAGTTTTTCCAGAGTTGTATTATTAATCTAATAGCTTTCTCTTTCTGGGAAAGCTCTCCAGATATTAGCTCCCATTGTTTATCAAGAGCTGACAGATAACCTTGAACAGTAATAAAAGATGAAGAATCTTCTTCAATTATGGAACGACCAAGATGATGAATATTGGTATAATGTGCTGTTTGATCCTCCATTTCTTTACACAATATCTATAGAATAAATGAATATGAATATTGTGAAAAAGGAAATCGTTATGCTATGTCATAAATGTAGCAAAAAAAAGCTATGCATTTTATTATATTAAAAACTAAATTCTACTAAAATGGTTTCAAAAAATAAATAAAATAACAAATAAAAAAATTACAAAGCATAATAAAGTATATAAGACAAGGGAAAAATTTTTTTTTTGCTAAAAAATAAGTTTTACCAAATATTCTTAATAGTTTATTGTGAATTAATTGTAACATTAATAATTCAGAATAATAAATTGGGTAGTTATATGCACATAAAAATTGGGCATCAAACAATTTTTTTAAGTAAAAGTCTATCAAAGTTATAATAAATAAAACAAAGTAATTAGCATGTGCATTTGAAAACTTAAAAATAGATGTTTGGTTTGGTAGTATCTCATACATTATTTTTGTCATATTGTAATACCTTAATTACGTCATATTATATCGTATAATTGCTAGAAAAATATTTCCATATTTGAAATTTGCTACAAGGCTAAGAGATAAATAGTTTTATTAGTTAAAACAACTCAATTTGAAAATAAAATTTGCAAGAGTAACTAAAAAGACAAAATATTTGCTACTGATGAAATAAATATTAAACAAAAGTTGTGCTTTAAACAATTAAAATATACGAGGATCACTCTGAAATTTTTGAGATACAACTAGGTTTTTAAAGTTATACTTACAAAATTTTAGGTGCGTTCAAAGTAGTCTCCTCCAGCATCAATGCACTTTTGTAGATAAATTTTCCACAGATTATAATGCATCAAGCTATTCATTTCTTCGAATAGATGAAAAAAATGCATTTATAGCCACATCAATTTCTTCTTCTGAATGAAAACGACGTCCATGTAAGTTCTTTTTTAGATTAAAGAATAACCAAAAGTCGCACATAGCTAGATCAGGTGAATACGGCGGATGTTCGATCACTTTAATTTGTTTTTGTTTAAAAAACTCAACTGTTAATCAAGCTGTATGTGAAGATGCATTGTCATGGTGAAGCATTAGTCCCCTAACATTCAGTTCTTGTAGAATTTCTGGAAGACATTTAGAGGTGTACCAGTTTGCTGTTACTGTCTTCTGTCCTTCAAACTTGATGGCTTTGACAAATCCCGTACTTCTGAAGAAAACAGCATACATCACTTTTTTCAGTGCGGATTGTTTTTTCACCATTGTCGGCATGGATTATCTTCAAAGACCCCTACTTTGCTTTCTTGAGGTGTTGGAACGTCAAAAAACGGTATGTACCTTTCATCACCTGTTACAATTTTAGAAATGATGCGGTGGCCAACCTCATTCAGCATATTAAGAGTTTCTTTACTGATTCTGACACGCTCCTCTTTTTGATGATCAGATAGATTATGGGGAACCCAACGGCAAACTACTTTTTTCATATGTAATTCTTCATGAATGATTTTGTGTATGGCTGTGGATCCGATGTTAAGTTCCTTCTATATCATTTGATAGGTACAGCGATTATCATCCATTAACATTTTTCGTATAGCAGACACATTATCTGGGATTACTAACGATGGCGGCCTTCCTGTGTGTTCTTCATCCTGAAGAAAATTGCGACCTCTTCTAAATTCTCTAAACCATCTGAATACAGTAGCATGAGCTGGAGATTCATCACCAAATGCTAATTGCAACCGTTGAACGCATTCTTCTTGATTTAATCCTGCTTTGAAATCGTAGAAAATCATAGCGCGAAAATGTCCTAGTGTCAACTCCATTTTCTCTTCTGTTTAAAATTTATTCCACGTTAAACAAGTTGAAGTAAGTCAGTAAAAAATCGTCTTCTGTGTTAAAATACTTTGTACTTTAAAATTAAACCGTTATTTTTATTTTGTAAATTCTCCTCTGCGTGTATCTCAAAAATTTCAGAGTAAACCTCGTGTCTATAACATAAAGATTAAACTCTTTTCTGCACATTCTTCTAAACATCTAGATATCAATTTAAAATTCTTGAATGATTTTTTTAAAATCTTTTCAGAAATAATTTTGTTTTGAAAATAAAATCCAACATTCAAATATGTAATCTACTAAGCAATAATTCAATAAATATAATTCAAAATCAGATTCGAATAAACTGTTATTTTTAATGTTAATCATGCCTTTATTTATTACCTTTCTCTCTGATCAGTTTTTTTTAAAATACAAGATACAACACACACACAATAGATTATCAAATCCAATATATAAACTATGAATTTTAATAATCTAATGGATGAAAAATTGAAAGAAAATATCTAGCTTTCACATTTATATATAATGAAAAAGAAATTAAAAGGAAATATTCTACAGATTTTAGAAAATTTTAGAAAAAGAGAAATTGATTTCATTTTATATGATTGTTTTTATTTGAAGTTTTAAGAAAATAAACTATATTCTATTTTGATTAATGGATTATTTATTCTCACTAAAAATGTAATTTTGATTTTATTTATTGTTTTATGTTTACAAAATAAATAGAAAAATACTTCAAAAAAATGAAAATTTTACATAGGTTTTGAAAATTAAAAACTGAGATTGTGTGAAATAACAATTGAAATTTATATAAGAAAAATTGTTTATAAAATGCAGAAATCAGTAATAAACTATGATATTAATCCAACATGATATTCCTAAAATGCAATAAAAAATAACTGTTAATAATTTTAAACTTTGTCCATTACAAATAATTAAACAATTTTCGTTTTACAAAAAACCAATTTATATTTTTACCAGGAGCAACAAAATTATTTTAAAAGAAAATTTCAAAAGGAAATTAGGACTCACATTACTATACATATTTACCTCTGAAAATATTTATAAATATACTTAAAAGGAGAAAGGTTGAAAAGTTAAGCATATTCCAACACAATGAAGAGTATTATACTCACTTTAATGTCATTTAGTTGCTGTTCAAATTCCTCCACGCTTGTGATATTAGAAGGTAAATCATGTAATTGTTTAGAAATATGAGACATCCACTGTGAAATTCTTTCATATTCTTTGTTGAATTCTTCCCATTTCTTTGTAAGTTTAAGGTTTTCAGCTTCCTCTGATGTCAATCTATCTCTCACTATTTTTAGAAGTTCCTCAACTTCCAATAAACGATTTTGTGCAGAGACTGGTAACATAGAAACTCGATCACGAATAGTTTGATTCAGTTTTAATAAAAGATTATCAAGTTCAGAAACATCAGCTGCAGTTTTATCATATTCATTTTGAAGTTTTAAAAGCTCTTCTTTAAAATTGACTAATTCTTCAGAATTCAGTTTTTTACCTTCGACCTTATTCCTTAAGAGTTTAATATTTTCACACATATTTTTAAACCATGATTCGAAATCTCTGCGCTGCTGTAGAAGTTTCTGTTTTTTTGATAACAATTCATCTGTTTTCAGGTATAAATCAGAGATTTTTGAATATAAAGATGCAACAGATTCAATTTCAGATGCATCACAAGAATCAGTAAGCTGTTTTATTTCTTCATAAATATTATTGAAATCTGCTTGACGATTGACTAGTTCTGTCTTTAAAATCTACAAAAATTTAATACATTAAAAGAAAGGTAAAAGCTATAAATAAATTAAATTAACGAACTTATTATTTTTAAAAATATCATGTGTTCCTAACAGAAATGAACTAAATATATATTTTGAAAATGAAGGAAAGAAATTTATAAAATGTAATATTATTTTTAAAACTTTAATTTAAGAGTTCTAGTAAATATAACTTAACTACTAAATAGTTAAAAATGTACTTCATTTACTAAAACATTTATTAAACTGTAAAACAGTTTTCACACTGTGAATTATAACTCTCGAAGTAAATATATAAAATTTCTACTGTATTGAAAATCAATACTTTTCATAATTCCTATCTTTATATTTCTGTCCTTATTTTATTATCAACATATATTGAACAGAATATTATTTATAAATCAATGAATTTGATAAATATTCATAAAATAAGCTTCAGCTTATACTGTATAATTAAGTATGCAAGCAAATATTTTAAATAAAAACATGCTAAATATTAAAATAAAATGTATAGAAAATGTTCTTTTTTTAAATTTTTGAGATTTTATATATTAAATATATATATATATATACATATATTAAATAAATAAATAAATATATATATATATATATATATATATATATATATATATATATATATATATATATATATATATATATATATATATATATATACACTGAAAGTTAAGCACCCAAATTTGATATTTTACTTTTTTAAATCTTAAACTTTTACTGAATTTAAATATGTGTTATATCATCTATAAATTTTCTATGATGATGATTTTTAAAATTAATTGAACATGAAGAACTTTTGTAATATTTATATAAAATATGGTAATCTAAATAGGAGTAAATTAATTTAACTATTTTACTGTGCTTACTCACAAACCAAGTTTATTGTATTAAAATACATTTATAAAACAAAAGGTTTTACAAGATATGTGAAGAAATAAAACACATATCAGTATTACACAAAGACAGTTTTAAAAAACACATATAGCTGACATGTTCACAGTAGAATAAAATTAATTTAAATAATATGCTTTCAAAAATTATATTTTAGCAACACCTTAATCAAAACAGAAATATAGCTACCACAAATTTTAAATAAATTCAAACGTAAAAATTTCTTCTTTTAAAAATTACACAATATGCTTTCAATATTTCATTTTGACATATAGTAAATTGAAATATTTTCATTAATAGAATTTACTGAATGCAATTAAAATTCAAATATAACCTTGAAAATCATCTCAGATGTATATTTTAAACTCAGAAAACAAATTAATTAATTATAGAATTTCTTTAAAAATGATCTATTAAGTGAATAAATTAATAATAAACATTAATATAATTTGATTTAACTTTTCAGTTTTCAAATAAAATAATAAAATAATTAATGAGAAACATTTACTTCAATATTTCTCAGGGTTGGTTCAATTTGATCCACAAATATATCATCATATTTATGAAGCTGAAAGTTAACATCTTCTTCCCACTGAATAAAGGAATTCATAGTTTTAAGAAGCTGTTCTTGTTGTGATATTGAAGAATCCAAATTTATAAGCAACAAACGTAAATTATCTCCAAAGGTAGCGATTCTTTTCTGAATATCAGTTGTCTGGGAACGAAGGGCATTAACAGTTTTTGGAGATAAATGTTTAGAAAGTTCATCAACATCATCATTTACTTTTCTAAGATTTATTCTTTGCTTATCAAGTTCAGAAACTAAATTCTAGGAAAGAAAATAAATGAATTATTAGGAATCACATATTCACAATGTAATAAACATTCAAAAGGTTGAATAAATTTCCATTAAACAATACTTAAAAAGTAATTACAAAAAATTACAAATTACAATGTAAAAAAAGGAAATATTTTCACTATTTGACATTTTATATAAGTAAATTATTTCAGCATATTTACAATTTTAATATTTTATATAATTAAAATTAATTTATTCCATAGTATAAACAATAACGGCATAAAAACATTACAAAAATTTGCATAAACTCCAAATATTCAACGATAAAAATACAATACCTTTAACTTGGTTCTTGATTCCTCAAGCTTTTTAACATTAATACCTTGATTGACGGATACAGTTTTCACAAACGTTTCTCCCTCTTCCAACCATTTCAAAATTTCCTCAAATTCGACACTCAATCCTTCCCAAAGAGTAATGATATTTTGTAGTTGATCAACCCAGATTTGAATAATGTCAGCTATTCCCTTCCACTTATCTTGTATTTCTGCAAATTCACATTGTATAGCTGCATCTGAAAGCTGTGTGTTGGTTTGAGTACTGACATCTGACAGGTATTCGATTTTATGGTGGCAATGTTCACAAAATTTCTGAAAAATATAGTTTTATTCCAGTAGCTATATACAAAAAGCATAAACATATTTAGATCTTGTTTTGATTTTATAATATCTAAAATGAATTCAAATTTTAAAAATTTGAATTTTCATAGAAATTTGGCAATAAGTTTCAAATTTTAAATATTTCATAATTTCACAAATTTAAACGGAGTTTATCTATACCCATATTATTATGCATTTGTTTATATAAATTTTAAATAAAGTAATATAATTAAAAAATTTACTGTGCTTTTTTATTTCATTAAAATATAAAAAGATAAAATGTATTTAAATTATTTTTTTATTTGAGAATAGGTGATAATATAATAATAGTTAAATAATTTTTCCTTAAAACAAATTATTAAAATTAAAAGAAATGTTAGAACACTTTTAAAATTTTAATTCATTGTATAAAAATACTGAATCAATAAATATTGGAAAACTTACTTCAGTTTCTACTTTCTTTACATGTGCTTCAGATAACGAGGAGACAATTGGCAAGCCTGCTTCCACCCTCAACTCTGCTGTTCTGAGCTCATTTCTTTCTGTATTTAGAATATCCTTCACATATTTGAGCTCATCGAGATTCTTTGATATTATGTTTCTTTGAGTGACAACAGTTTCTTCCAGTGTATGAAGCCGATCTTTCAAATTAGTCAATTGAGTAATTATTTGTTTCACATTAGCACTGTCTGGTTGATCAGATGCCAATTCTTTGCTCTCAGTTTCCAGGTTCGTTAACACTTGTTTTTGCTCCCGTATTTCTCCATGAAGCTCCTGTGGGGGAAACAGGGAATTAAATAAAGAATAGCTGACTCTCAGCTTTTGTTAGAGGGAGAGAGATGGCAATTTGCCAACATAACATAGACAAAAATCACAGGTGATGCCAGTGCTTGCTTAAAGGATGTCATCTAACCAGATGGTGTCTAAAGAGGGATGCCGGATAAACAACTAGGTCAGTGCTTCACTTTTTAAGCTGCTTACAATTTTAAATGTAAAATCCTTTAATTATTAATAGGGCAACAGAAAATAAATATAATTAGTATCAATATTTTAATTATACCTTACATAAAGTAATTAATTATATTATAGAAATAATTATATACACAAATTATTAATGATCTTCAAGCTTTTGCTGAAAACAAGCATTATTTAAAAATAATTATTGACAATTTTAAATTCTTTTTGACAAATTTTTTTCATTAAAGTATATGTAAGGAGGTTATTTTAGATTTGTATATAAATTAATGCTAGTTAAAAAGTTTTATACAATTATTTGAAAATCAATATTAGAATTATATAAATGTGCATGTAATTATAAATATGAATATTTATTTTTAATTCAAGTATAATTTAAAAAAATAACTAAAATATAATTTAATCACTATTTCTTTAGGTTCAATGATAATTTAAATTTTAAGTAAGCATGAATTTTAAATTATGTTCCAGAAAAAATTTTAATGCAAATTATTAAGAATATTATACTCTTATACACAAGGATTTCTAAATAATTATTTACCTCATTCTATTAGTATTAAAAAATAAGAGCATAAAAATTAATAGAATTTGAAATTAAGATATAGATTTCATTTTTACAATTAATGATTTAAAATGAAATTAATTTATTTCCTAACATAATGGATGCTGATTAACAGATTTTAAACTAAAAATAGACTATTGCGCATTAAATTTCAATTTTAATTTCAATCTATGAAGCTAATGATTTAAAAAATATGGATTAATATAGCTCACATACACTGTTTTTAAAGTTTTTACAACGTTAAATTCAATAAAGTATAAAACTGCAAAAGAATTAACACATCAGCAATTAAATGAAAAATTTACTAAAAAAGATTAAAATAGAAACTTACATCCAACTTCCTCAATTTTTCTTCAGCTGGAGATGTTTCAGACAAAATTGCTTTCAAACGATCAATAACATCATCAACATGGGAAACAAACCCTTCAAGTTTAAAATTGAATTTGGTCCATTTTTCAGTGGAACGCTCTAAATATTCGACATTTTCCTTTAGAGTTGATAACACCATTAAAACACGATTCTCAATCTCAACTACTTCTTTTTGTAGTAATGGTCTCTGTTGCTCACTTAGTTTTGGGGCTAAATCATTACTAACAGCCTTGAATTTCTGCAGGTGAGTTTCAGTAGTTTCCTGTAATTTTTTATATTGGTCCTGTAAAAAAAAATACACACTTAATGCATATTCACATTATTATGCATGATCAAACTCATTCAGAAAAACAAAGAATAGTAGATACAAAGAGGAATATTTTTAAAAATTAAAAGAATTATTTAAATAAAATATTGATCAAAAGCAAAGAAGAAAAAAAATGGCAAATAGCATATTATGTCTTACAACATTACATATATGATGATGGCATAATACTTTTACTATTACAAACCGGTTATGGTAAGGAAACAATTTCAACTGTCTCTAAAAGTGATAATTATAGATTAAAAATACTGTGAGTTGAATCAATAATACTATATAAGCAAAAAAGGAAGTAAATAATAATGAACAAATAACACATGTTTTTATAGTTTTCCTTAAGGAAAAAATCACCAAAATATAATGCATGTTATTTAATTTTTATTTATTATACTTAAAATGCTATGGTTTAGTCAGAACTATTAATGCTAACTTATATTCTTATTATTAAAAGATCATAAATTATTTGCAACTTTTGATTTATAAATTTAATAATTCAATATATACTCTTTTAACAAATACTTTTATGTGTAATATCATTTAAATGTGTAATGTAATATAATTTAAATGCAAGTGAATAAAATGACATTTTATTTCAATAATTTAAAAAATTTTATGTAAAATTATTATAAGAAACTATAATTTTACAATCTCTAATGATTTTTATTAATTAAATTTTCTAATATGCATTAAGATGACAAATACCACAAAGGAATAGCAGATATAATAAAATATCAGATAAATATAATACCAATAAAAATATAACAAAAGAGATAAAATTTGCTTGTAAGTGATCAGGTTAGTGACACCCTTTGTATAGTATCAAACTTATTGCATTAAAATGTGATTTAAATTTTGCAGGAAATAAATTTCTTAAGAAGTCACTGAAATTCTGTGATTTACAATGAGATCTATAAAGAATTATCATTACAAATCACACTATTATTCTCTATTACATTTAAATGTTCTAAAAATTAATGTAAAATCCAATTTTTACTCACTGAACTCTTCTGAAGCTTAGCAGATTGACACAGTTTTCTTAATTCCTCATCAGCTTGTTTTAAAAGACGGAATATCTCATCTTTTTGTTCATCATAGTTACTCCACAGATTTCTTGCACTCTAAATAATTGAAAAAGTATTACTTCAATATATTTAAAGCAGTATGACAATAATATGGTGTTATATGTAATTAAATAAATTGGCAAAGGCAATAAATAAATAAATAACTATAAATATAGATATTAAATATAACAATAAATATTTCTGAAGATAAAGACTAATTAGTTAACTAAGAAAAATAATTAATGCAAATTTTAATAGAGTAATTTAGTTTTATTACATCTCTATAGTACCTTTGACAGTATTTTTTTAAATTACTGCCGGCTTGTTAAAATAATACAAACAATGTTTGATTTTGTTTGCCATTTTTGGTCCATAAGAACTAATTAAGTTATCTAATTTAAATTGAATTCCCAATCACAACTAACATCTCAAAACAATCAAATTTGTAAGATATTGGAATGGAGCTACAAGATCATTGATCATTCATTCAGCAACCAGCTAACTAGATAATAGCCAGTAAACAATTGAAAAAGTAAAAACAAAATATAGCTTTTGTTTATAGTTAAATACTCATTTGAAAAATTAATAACCGTTTAGCAAGAAATAAACTATAATGCAAGTTACTGAAAGGTGAAAAAATAAAATATAAAAATAGTTATTGAATCATAGTAGTTGTTGAAAGATTGGAACATTAATTAGTCATTAACTCCCTATAAAATTTACTGATGTTTGGTATAAATTTTCTGTCATATTATTTTAGTGGCTCAAAAATTACCTTCAAAATATTTAACTTGTGAGTAGCTTTTTCATAAACCTCTTCCCAATTTTTTTCCAGTTCAGAAACATCTTTTTCAATGAATTTGGGTGATCTTTGTAACTTTCCTAATTCTTTACCCTTCTGAACGCTAGACTTAACATTTTCGGAATGTGTTTCAAGTTGATGTACAAGAGCCTATATAAAAAGAAAATAAATAAAATATAATTTTTACATACACTATACAACAATAATTAAGCAGCAATACTAAAGCAATATAAATAAAGAAAATTAATATTATATTTTTATTTAAATGAGTTTTGAAATTATATTTGATCATTCTTGATTTACTTGAAATGTATTACTTTTCTGTCCTTATTATAATCATAATTTTAATAAAGTAATATTATCTGCATGATAGTTTACAGAATTTTGGTTATTCTGAAAATATTTTTATTAATTTTCCACAACCAGTTAAAATACATTCATTTTATATAAATTGTTAATATAAGGTAAGAACTTATAGTAAATAATAATAGATTCAGAGAATTAAATTAAAATAATTTTTACTTATCAAACAAATAAATTTTAAGGTAGAAGCACTCTTGATAAGATTACAAAATTTTTGCCAGACTTTAAATCCCTTATAGAGATTTAAATATGATACATAAGAACTTATAATATTTAAGTTATTTTCTCCATGAATATTGTGTAAATGATGCAGTCAAAAACTGTTAGTTATATAATAAATACCTCTTGTTGTTGCAATAATTGAGCCAGTTTTTGAGGGTTATCATAAGTAGTTTCCTCTACAGAATCAGTAGCTGATTTAACTTCTTTTAACCAACGAATAACTTCAACTATTTCTTCACGATATGTGAAACATTTAGTAATTGTTTCTGTCACAACTATAGTTGTATCTATTTCTGGAATAAGTGACTTGTAACGAGTAAGTAGTAAATCAAGTTTCTTTTGCTCTTCAATAGCCTCTGTTTCAGAAACATGTGGCAGTAAACTTTCTAATTTTCTGACCAACCATTTAACATCATCTCGTCTGTTATCAACCATTTGACAAACAGCCTGTGAAAAAATATGAATATGAGTAAAGAAAACTTTAACTAATTTAACTTATATGGGAATTGAAAAAAAAATTACTTTACAGTGAGAGAATATAATGAAAGTTTTTCCTGAACAGTTAGACATATTATCTTAAAAATTTAAATTTAATTTTTATTAAAGTAAAGCAATTTCCCTTTCTAAGCATATAAAATAAAATCCACTGAAATCAGTACATTAAAAATAATTCTCACCAAAAAGCTCGACTTGATACTCTCAAACTCTTCTAATGATGTAATGTTTCCTGACATGCATTTAATATTTTTTTCTACTTCATCCATCCAGTTTAAGAGATCATTGAATCTAAAGAGAAATATATTATGTAAAAATATAAAACACAAAGCAACTATGAAACACTGTCTCTTAATGTGATTTTAGCTTATCCAAAAAAAAAAAATGTGAATGGAAGCTATGACAAATACCAATTTTGATATTTTGTTCTATAAGTTAAACTCTTTTCATGGCAAAATATTTATAAATTTTTTGCATTTTTTAATACTACTTAATGCTTTATAAAAATGTTGATCACATAAAATGCCTGATATTACATTCTTGTGAAACCAAAGGCAAATAAATATTTAAAAATTAATTAAAAATACCTTATTATTTTTGACATAAAAAAAATCATGAAATTTTTGTAAAAATTTAATGTCTGCATCAAAAATGAATGAAATATTTATAATTTGGACAACAATTTTATCTGGAGTTTTCTCACAATGATATATTTTATTGGATTCTATATGGTAATTTAAAAACTTATAGCATAAAAAAGAATATTAAGGGTTTAAAAATTTTAATAATTTACAATGTATAACTTAATATCATTAAATAATGTGTTACGTACATGATAAAATAAAACAAATAATTTAGGTTTACTCCACATACAATAGAATTTATTAATAATATTTCAAGTATATTGATAAAAATGGAAGATGTATAGTAATTGATTGTTTAGAGTTTGAAGAATAAATAAAAAATAAAATTCCATTAGAAAATATGATCATGAATTAAATTTTACAGTTACTAGAGCCTTATTCTAATTTTCATAAAAAAAGAATAATGAACATATAATTTTAAACTCATAATAAGGTAATCAGCATCACAGTTGTGGGATATTTTTCATTCATTTAAATACTATGCAAGACAATAAGATAATTTTAGAACACCTCACAAATTTATACTTGATGAAGAAATGTTCTAAATTTCTTTTTCAAGAAAATTATTTTTTCTAAAATTTTCATTCATGAATATGTGTGCATTTTCCATTTAGCATGGGAGCTGAAATCTTTACGAGATTAAATTCTTATAATTAAGTAGATGGACTGCATGAAAAAAATTCTTGATTAAATTTACCTGTGATGGTAGTCAGACCAATCATTTTTAAGTTGCTCTAGTTGGCATGCTATTGCTTTCATTGACTCTTGAATTTCAATCCATTCCTTTTCATATTTAGAATATGCTTCACTTAAATATGCATCATCTTGACTGGCAGAAGTAGGAAAATCAACAAGCTGTTTCAGATTGTTTAAACAATAGTTTACTTGAGCAGTTCGAGATATTGTGAAAAACTCCTAAATAATATAAAAATATATCAGTGATTTAAATAAGCTGTAATTTCAACCAAATTTAAATGATTCTAGGAATTACAAGAAATGCAAAAAAATAGATTTAATCCTTGAATATGAATTAGTTTGAAAAATCCCTTAATTATATTCATAGAAGAATGTATAATTCAAGCTATAAAAGAATCATTTCAGATAACATGAATATGATTATATTTAAATTTTTTTCATATATATATTTATTCAAGAAAGTTCTAAAACTTACACAGTTAAATTATTCAATTGAGTTAAGATTTTTTAAAATAATTATTATATAAGGTATAAAATGAATATTTTACAAAGTTGACACAAAATAAAGCTAGAGCTTTCATTATGAAAGATAATTGTAAATATATATTTACTGAAGTTCAATAAATAAAGCTCTAAAACTACTTGATTAATTTAATAAAGAACAAAAGACTGATATAAATTTATACATACTAAGGCTACAATTAATTTACACGAATTTACAATACACAGAGTCTACACAGAAATTTTAAAGACCCTAATGTTTTTAATTCAAGCAAAGTAATTTCCTTTGTTACTAAAATTAAATCAAATCAAGAGCGAATTAATATATTCTACCTATTGAAAATATAAAAATTCAGCATGATGGATATTCTCAAGACATCAGAAATATTAATGGATTAGCTCATACACTAATGGATAGAAAAATATATTTTGTTTATTAATGCAATAACTTTTATTTTAATGAATTACACAATACATCAACTAATTAAACTAGGTTTTAAAATTTTGATAGCCAGGAAAAGTCTATAAAAGCAAAAATTTAAATCCAAATTAAATACATAATTAAAATAATATTATGTACTTTTCTCACAAATCATACGAATTTGAAAAATTTGAGATTTGTGTGTGTGTGTGCTAAATATGTATAATAGTTCTTAAATATAATTTTGTGGCTAAATTAGATAACATTTTTATTGATAAAAGATAATGATGATAAATAAAGTAATAATTATTTATTTTTACAAATTATTTCTAAATCATTCATTTACTTACTATGTTATTTCTTTGTACTATCATGCTTAACTTTAAAAATTTCAATAATAAATATTAAATAATAAAAATCAAAATATTATTATAAACATTGGTTATTAAATAATGTCTGGTATCAAGTTTCAAGCACTAAATTTTTATGTTTTATTAAAACAGTTGTTTTACAAGCAAATGTAAGGAATTTTCTTAATTATAACCTGAATTAATTGTGACAATGCATTTGGTCACAAAAAATTAATATGACATAAAGTTCTTAAATATGAAAATAAATTTACTTGATGCATCTTTAAAACACTTTCTGCACCTTCTCCATTGTCAATCAATTGCTGTTCAATGTGCAATTGTCTTTTCATATCATGTAATTGCTGTGAAAATGCCTTTTCTTTCATCTTAAATTCTTGCAATTGGAAATGATATGGGAATTTCTCTTTCATATTCTAAAAAATTATAATTTAGATAGCTAAACTAAATTTATATTGTCAACAACATAAAATGCAATTTATAAATTGTGAAATTTGCTCGAAATATATTCATGTATTCAAAACATATATTATTTTGATGCAAATTATTCTTAAAACATTATAAAAGAAAATAGAATATCACTCAAATAAATTAATGAATAAAATAATATATATATATATATATATATATATATATATATATATATATATAATAAGATTTAAATATTGATTTTAAAATAAATATTTTCCCAGTTTACCTTCCATCTTTTTTGTAAATCTTCTACTGTAGTTTTTACAGGAGCTTGTTCTGCAGCTGGTAATGTAGCCAAAACTGATTCACTTGAAGTTAGAAAATTTCTTAAAACCATGTCATCAATGTTATTGAAAAACATCTAAAAATTTCAGATAAAAAAATGCTTAGAATTTCAATTAAATAATTAGCATAATTGTTGATATATGACATTTAAGATAATTTATAGATTGACATGCATTTTGAAAATTATTCCTAAATTTTCAAAAATAAATCCATTTAAGAAAAATTAAAACTAACCTTACATTCTTTTAGCTGTTTTTCATCAATCAAAGTCTTACTCATATAGGATTCTGCTGTTTGAAGTTTTTCTTTTATAACTTGCAAATTATTAAAGTAGTAGCTCCATCTGTTTGCAGCTTCCATTAATGCAGCTTCCCATTCTTTAGCCAATGCTAAACAACTCTAAAAACAAATGAAATATATAATAAATTAGTTCCATAAATCAATTATCTTGAGATGATGTAAAGTTGATCTTTATTATGAGATTTTAAAATTGAAAGATTTTATATTGGAAACAAATTTTCTAAATATTACAGCCTTAATTGTTTTTATTAGTTACAGGTTTTATTACACATGGTTTAAAACGTTAAAATATTATGAAACCTGTAACTGCATAGAACATACAGAAAAACAGCAAAATTAAATGCATAAAACAAATACATCTTAGAGATATAAAAAGAATAATTTTATAAAACAAAAATCATCATTGCCATGATTTATTGCAATGATGAAAATTAATTTAAAATTATCAAATGAGAAACAAGAACACAAACCACAAATCTTGAATCTAAAGTCGACATTCTTAGCTGCAATTCTCTGGTATCTAAATTTGGTACTCCAGCTGTATGTTCTAAAATACTACCATAAATATTTTTTAAGCTACCAAGTTGGGATTCACATGCAAGTGATTGAGAGAAAAATGCCTGTAAATAAAATAAATTTGAATGTATGGCAATAAAATCTTTTAGATATGATAATGCATTCAATTAACCCTGTTTATCATTAGCTGATTTTTATAAAATAATTTTAAATTCAAATTAAAGTATTTTTGTAATTCAAAGCTATAAAAATATATAAATTTTATGTCAAACTATTACTTTATAAGTTATCATATGAATATATTCAGCTAAATTTAAATTTATTTCTAAAGATAGTGTAATTTTTTAATATTAGTTGCCTAAGTGCAAAAAAATTAACATATTAATTTAAATAATAAAAAAATTCTAAATTTCTATATTAATAAATTTAATTTCAGTGTTTACACACACAATTAAAATCTGACATAAAAACACAAGAGATACATTTTGAAGTTAAGCTTTCATAGCTGCTATTAGTAAATTATTCTTTAATACACTTTGTGAGAAAGTGCAGTATCCTTTTTATATAAAAAAGTACACAAAAGTAAAAAAAAGTAATTATAAACACACAGATGTAGACAGCATAAAATACACAAAAAAAACTTTAAATAATCAGATGATATACATTTTATGTATTGAAGGTAACCTTCAATGAATATAACATTTCTTACAAGTAGACATTATTGTAATTTGAAATTTTTTAAACTAATCTATAAAAAAAATGATATTCTTCACTATTAATTTAAATGAAAAATAAAAGATAATTGAAATAAAATATTAAAAAATAGTAAATGTTAAATTACATTTTAAATTTGAAACAAGAAAATATTTGCATAAGAATTACCTGTATTGGCATTTAAATATAAAATAAAATCATTTCAATTAGCACTAAAATAACCCTATTTTTAAGAAAAACAAAATTAGGAAATTTAAGATTTTTCATGAACTATTGACTAGTTTTAAATGCATCATAATTTAACATGGAATTTTCAATTTCCTATTACAGTAAGAAAAGTCTTTTTCGATAAAATGAATTTTTCTGGATTTTATCTTACAGAAAATCAAAGAAAATTTTGTGAATTAAATAAATGGGAAAATATGAAAACCTAAAAAAACTAATTTAATTTTAATTAATGAAAAACTTGAGTCAACAAAAATTTACTACTTCAACAATTTAAAATTTTGTGAAAAGAATCTAAATTAACTCAGTGACACAAGAGTCCATAGGAGGACCCAGGTCTTAAGTGCATCTATCTGTTTTCATGACCAAGGACCTCAAGGTGTGAAGCATATGTCCTGATTAGGAGGTCAGCCTAACATAAAACTCCCAGTATTTAGTTCCCAAGCATACTTGGTACTCAGTTTTATCCACCCACTGAAGGGATGATACGCTGAGTCAACTTTTTCCAACTCGAGGATTGAATCTTGAACCTGTGCTTTAGGACCATGAAGCACTATCACTTGATCAACAGTCTTTACAGAAAAGAATCTAAATTTACTTACATTTCAATATTCTAATAAAGAATTTAGATGATATTTCTGATTAAGGAAAGAAGAATGAGACTGTAAGGACCATCAGTAAATGTAGCTCCTAAATTCAGATTTGCTCACACATTTAACAATATGTAAAACAAGAATAAAATACATTTTAAAATAATGAAATATTTTAACAACAATTAAATATTACTTTTATTAGTCTTTTATGTTGTGACATTAAAAAATTTTACAAATATTTAATGTCACAACATAAAAGACCAATAAAAACCTGTGAAAATTTTACATCAGTGTATTATGAAGATGAACTAAATATTATTAAGAGCATCTTGATGTTATATAGCTAAAAATATACTTTATTTTTGAATTTTCTAATATGAAAAACATTTCTGATTTTATGTAAAAAGTAATAAAGAATTGAAATTATGTTAAGAAATAAGAAAAAGATTATATTAAACCTAGTCATCAAAAAATGTGAATACAAATATATTTTAATGTAAACAGAATTAATTAACACTAGTTTAAGAATATTAAATTAATAATTAATTGATAAAATTACCTTGTGTTTATTTTGTAGAGCTAAAATATCATCATAATTACTAGGAATGCCATATGAAGAAATTAATTTTTCAGCCTCGGTTAGCCATGCAGACAACTCCAGATAAGTTTTGTCAAACACAGATTGTAGCTCAATCAATTGATAACATGATTGAAGATGAGTAGTGAAAGTCGTTTTAATATGTAGCAACGATGCTTTTTCCTATAAAAATAATCAAAATTATATCATCCACACAAAGTAAATAATGCTGATAATTTATTATATGATACCAAAACAACTGCTGTTAAATAAAATGCCATATTTAAAAAAATCTAAGTTTATTTCATGGATTATTGCAATGCAAACAAGAGTATTTATACATGCAAATTTAATGCTTGTTCTTATATTCCTTTCACAATTTGTAAAATCTAAAAAATAATAATTTAATTTATTTGAAAAATATTATCATTAAAACAATATATTCAAAAGAGTTCTATTGAAGGTACTTCTTGATTATTAATGGTAAAGATTTATTTATTAAAGCAATAATTTAAAAAAATATATGCAAACATTAATTTTTTCTAAATAATATATCATTCATTTTAGGAATAATTGTCAACAAAATCTCCAATAACAATTTTATTAAAAAATAGAATTATACAAATATTTATTAAAAAATCTGTGTACAATTTAAGAATCAGGTAAAACATTATCTTAATATAAAACATCCTAAAAAATTAGGAAATAATGTTATGAAATTATAAATAACACTTCATAATTAGACACAGAAGTATTTAGAAAATCGAAATAAATTATATACAAATGCAATAATCTATCAAAATATTTATCATGGAGATTTCTTAACATGTATTTGAAAAAATTAAATTGAATTAATGGTGAATCCTAAGAGAACCCACACCCTTGACAAAAAACTGAAAGAAAGTGCAGAGCCAGACAGAAATTTCAGAAATAATTTGGTTTATTATATCTAGTATATGAAAGTAAGGTTATCAAGATTGGCAGAAGCCACAATTATCGCCAACCAAAATCATCTGCGCCAAGGGTGTGGGCTCTGCTAGGATACAACCGAATTAATTTCTAGAGATGTGTTACATGTAATCAACTGAATTCGTAAAGTAAACTAGTAATATTAAAAGTTTATTTATATTATGTTTAATTGTAATACACATGCATTATAATTTTTCATGAAGATTCTTCAGCTACTTTATTTATGGATCAGAAATTTAAATATTATTACATTCTTTAAAATCATAAATAATTAAAAAATATTTAATAACTATATTTTCAGTTACAGATTTTAATTTAAAACTTCAGACATTAAATTTTTCTCATGTAAAGCATATTATATTATGCTATATTTTATTAAATAAAAACGAGTAATTTAATTTGAACACAGGGAATCATATTAAGTACTACAACTTCAAATTTTTATCATAAAACATATTTAAGCTATAAATAGGAAAATAATTACCTTTTTCATTGTTGACATAATTTTTTGAACTTCAGGAGCTGTTAAATGAGTAACAATATCGTGCATTTGTTTTGATAATTTTCTAAACAAATTATCATAATCTTCCCATTCTGTCTGCATTTTCTAAAAATAGAATTAAATACTGAAGCAACAAGTGGTAAAGAATATAAAATATGAAAGGAAATTTTGTTGAAATAACCATCTTTTTCTCAAGAAAAATTACCTAATTGTTTGAAAGTAAATTTGCAATCATATATGATTATTATTTTTCATACACAGTACTCACTATGAAATACTATTAGCTTATACACTTGAAATAAAATTCAGTTTTATTTTATAACAAAAAATTTATTTTGTGAATAGCAAAGTACTATATAATGGATACATGAAAATACTGTAAGGAAAATTAATGAACACTGATTCATAATAAAAGTTTCTCATGTATGCAAAACAAAATTTTTTTATAATATCTGCATATATATAAGTTACTTAGAATTTATTCTTTGTAATTAAAGTTACTGAATTCATATTAAAGTATTATTTAAGAAATATAGCCAGTGTTTCTCAGAAAATTATAATCAATCTATTGAAATTTTTGATTTAAAAAATTAATGTTTAATTTTTTTAAGCCAACAAATATTAAAAATAAATTTATTTTTACTTATGAGAGGAATATTCAATAAATCAAAAACTAGTTGTTGTTGTTTTAATATTAATTTGAAGCTTAGTAATATTACATTTTGAAAATAAAACAATTTTTCAAATAATTAAAAAAAAATGTACTTTTAGCTGCTGAGAATAATTCTCCACTTCAATGGGTTTTAGTAAAATATGCTGAGAAAGTATTGATTCAGAATTTTGGATCCAAGACTGTAATTGTTTTAAGCTCTTCTGGAAATTATGTCTGGATTTCAATATTTCTCCAGATACAAGGTATTCTTGAAGCTAAGCAAAACAAATAAATAAATTAAATTTATGAATGCTATAAATTATTATTTTAAAAAGAAATATATGTTAGAATATATAAGAAACGTATTATAAAATGTATATTTAACTTTTATTAAAAAATTTTTAAATACATAATACTAAATTTTTTTCCTACGTCAGGAATTGGCCACATCAGCCATTTTCCAATACAGGTAACCCTCCTATAACACGGTTTCGCTATAACACGATTCGTAAATTGTGGGAAAATTCCTACAACACGTCATCCTGTAACACGGTTTTGTTCCAATGTTAGAGCTGGATATCGGTCGGCGGAAACATGTTCACTTCTTACTTCTTTTCTAGGTTAGCGGCGACTCTCCGCGTCTTTTCTTCATTTGAGCTTTAAGGTGCTATTACTTTTAGATAACGCTCCATGCCACCCACAAGATTTGACTCATCCCAACATCAGAATAGTGTTCCTACCACTTAACACTACTTGGTTGCTCCAACCATTGGATCAAGGTATTATTTATACATTTAAAACGTATTACATAAGAAGATCCTTACAGTGGATTTTAGACGCAACCAATTCGGAATCAATTAGCGTAATGAAAGCTTGGAAGAAATTTTCAATCAAGCACTGTATCGAAATCATATCTTTGTTGCTGAAAGAAATAAAAACATCAACCTTAAATGCGTGTTGGAAGAAGATATGGCCCTCTTTAGTTGAAACAGAAAACATGCGTGAAACATTAGAAAACGAAATTGGTGCCTTATTAAAAGTCGCTAAATCAATCGGAGGCAAAGGTTTTGTGGATATGGCTACTGAAGACATTCAAGAATTATTAGTGGAAGAAAAAGTTGACGAAGCGGATTTGATGGAAATGGCATCCCTGTATGCAAATCAAATAGATTTTGAGGATGCTATCTCTGATGAAGATTGTGCAGTTAAGAATTTAACATTAAAAGAATTACAAGAAGGCCTATGCTCAGCAGAAAATCTCGAGTCATTTTTTCTGAAAACAGACCCTTCCACGGAAAGAAGTCGAAAATTCAAAAGGGAGCTGCAAAACTGTTTAACTCCATACCGCGAAATTTACAATGACCTAGTAAGAACTAGTCAGCAAAGTCCGATTACAGATTTTTTAAGAGGGGAAAACATACAAAAACTTTAAATAGAGAAAAAAGTTCTGAAAGTGAAGGCGATATTGCTCCACCCAAAAAACGTTCTCGGTTGATTGTACTGACCAGTGACGACGAATAAAATCATTAAATTAGGGTTGCGTTAGATTAAAATATTTTTTTCTTACTTTGTGTTGGATATACATTTATTATTTAATAAAAATTAAGTTTTGTATGTCGAATTAAAAAAAATATTTGTTTTTAATAAGTTTTTGGAACGTAACCCCCCTTTTTGTACTAGTTCTGGTTCTCATACAACACGATTTCACACAACAGTAATTTTCTAGGAACCTAACTACCCTGTTATAGGAGGGTTACCTGTATAATACTAAATATAAATTCATAGTAATATAGTTTCATTTCAAATTATTAAAAATAATTATTAATTTGTTAAGTATGAATTAAAAATGCAAAATGTTACTAAAAAACATCTGAATTACTTTAAAATACATTAAAGTTTCTTTATAATTTTCTTTAACTTTTTTAACTTATGATTTTAGAAATATCACTACCTTCAAAATATAGTTTTCAGAGTATAAACCAATTTTTTCGCAGTATAAATTTTAAAATCATTTTACTAATTCTTCAATATCAAAAAGTGTTTAGTAAAATAACTGCAACATGCATATTACATTTTCTTTTTATAAAACAATTTGATGTTATAACATGTTACAAATTTATGTTGAAATATCAATATATTTATAATGCAATTAACAGTTTTTATTGTCAGTTAAATTTAAATATTAAAAAGGTTAGATGTTTAAATAATTACATTAGAACTGAGTTAAATCAAATTTAAAGATTCTATGAACAAAATGTATTCCTAATCAATTCTTCTATGAAGTTAAGCATACATACAAAATGCTTAATGTAAACAATATAAGAATTTTTTCACCTGCACAATTTGATTTATTTAAACATAACATCAGCAAAGCAAATCAAAATTAAAAAAGAAACACTCAAAATTCAAAGCTAATTTTAAAAAGAGTAATTCTATGAAACTAATAACAACTTTATATAAAAAAAAATCAAGTAATAAGTTATTTGCAACAAAAATATTCACCTATCAGTGTAATAGCATAAAATTTCATAAAAATACTTTCAAATAAGGAAATAATTCATAAATGATTAAATTAATCAAAAAATATATATATAAGAAATATTATAATTTTAAAATTTTCTTATTAAATTAATTTCATTGCTTAACAGTAATGTTAATAAGAAAATTGTTTACAAAATGGTTTTCATCAACGAAATGTTTTATTTCAAAGAAAGTAATACATATTATCATAAAACAAGAAAAACTTATTTACATGCTTAAAATTAGACTTACATGAGGATTCAATTTATCCCATCTAGTTTGAATATCATGAAGTGTTTGTTTGATTTCAGTAGATATATCTTCTTTACAGGTAGCGGCAAGGAAATTACCTGAATCCATAAGTTTATTTATCTTTTCTAGCCACTGTGGAAGGTCACAAAAAAATTCCTGGAATCGAAGAATAAAACCATAATTAAAAATAAAAGTACTGCATTAGTTAACACTAATAAAATATATTTATTTATGAAAATATAAGTTTTTATCAAAATAATGGACACACTTTATATTTATAAATTCTTTATTAGTATGGTGTAGGACCACCTTTGGCATGCAAAGTAGGATGGATTCACCCAGAAATCGATTCATAGAAGTGCTTAGATAATATAGTGTTTAGATAATATAGTGTTTAGATAATATAGTTTTTAGATAATAGTGTTTAAATAATATCGTACAATTCTTTATGAAGATGTTGCAAAAATACAGGGAGAAGTGCCAGTGGAGAATATCGATTCTGTATTGAGTGCCTTAAAATAGACTATAATAGGTTCAATTATATTGAGATTGAGTGACTATGTTTCCAAGTTTAACTTCGTATTCATGTTCAACAAACCATGACTGGGCAAGTCCTGTTGCAGGGATAGGTACATCCTGGAAGGTTCTATCTCCTGTAGGAAATAAAATTTGCATCACAAGATCGATCAGGTCAGTTAAAATTTCTCTAATTTTGCACAGTAATCCCTTTTTTCAATATTAATATTGATTTAACAGATCATGACAGATAGACCTCTAAATTTTACTGTTAGAAAACAATCACAATCATAGGCTTCTGTAAGTGACCTCCCATACACTCGTCCTGTTGTAAAGAGAATTGTGAAAGACATTTTTCAGATTATATTACTTTCTAGCACTTATGAATTGGTTAGGTTTTGTGAATGTAACATCACTGTAGATGACAATTAGCATTAAAATTTGTAACAAATGATTTGGGAAATGTTACTATGCGGTAAATGTTGGGTTTGCAAAGATACCTACGCACTGCAATCATTGACAGTGGAGAAACCAGATGCTAATTGATCTTTGCTGCCATTTTTACTGTAGTTGTTCACTTTTTAGACATTAAAATCTGCTTTAGTATTAACTGGTTTCTTTCACTGAGTTTCCCTTTCTCTTCTTTATTTTGTATTGTTGCATGTATGCCATCTTGCTGTGCTGCATATTTGCTGCCATGACTTCAGATATTGTACCTACAGAAACGTCTAAATGTTGGAATATTTCAGCCTCACAGCTAGGCAGGCTCCTACAACTTGATCTCTTTGAAATTATAAAAGGTTCGACATTTAGGCTTTTGAAAAAATCCAAAAAAATATGGATTTTCTATAAAGCTACAAAATGCCTGAATATATACATTTTTACAAAAACTGGTAGCTTTCTTTATATTTTAGTGCTTATGCAACATATTAAAAGAGAATTAACCTGTCTCTTTTGAATAGTATCTAAAAATATTTTAGTATTTCATATAAATTAAGCATTCCATGATTAAATAAAATCAAAATTTGATTGTTGAAATAGTTCTTCTATTTTTATCTTTTAATGAAGAAAATATAATCATTATTTACATTTGCTGATAGAAAAGCATTGAGCAATTCCATTTAAAAGTTAAATGCTTGAAAAACACTTCATTTTAATATGAAGCAAAACTTCTCTTTAAAGCATATTTAGCAATTTTGAAAATTTATAAATATAGAAATATATGGAAAAGATGGTATCATTAGTCTTAGCTCTAATTTGCTATATTTCTGAGTGATAAAAATTCTCTCAAGTAAAAGATTTTATTAAAAAGCATAACATAAAGAATCATTTAAATTTTCTATGATGAAGGAAATTTTAATTTAAACAAGTGACAAATGTGTGAAGGTAACTATGAGTAATAAATAATATAGATGTATTTAAACATTGTGCAACACTTGTATATTTTATTTATACAAATAAGCACACATGGAATTTCAATTTCCCACACATTATTATGAATTAAAAATTCGTAATAAAATATTTTGCATAAATAATTTCAATTTTAATAAAATCCTTTTGTCTAGTATGACTACATAGAATATTAATAAAATACAATTTGATAATAATTAGAATTTATCAAATTTAATTTATCAAATTTTTTCAGAAAAATTTAATATTTGGTTTATTAATTGTTTGCTTCAAATTTACAATTTAAAAATTATATGGTTAATCACTTACAATTTTTGTATCTTCATCTTTTTTAATAATATTTTCAGCTTTAGTAAGCCACTCCAGAACTAATGGAAGATTTGCTGAATAAATTTGCCAAAATTTCACCACTTGGTCAGCAGTATTTCCAACAGAATGAAGCTCGACCATCATCTTTTTCCATAGTCCATCTACATCTGATAAAAACTTTTCAACTTTGTCCATTTCTTTAGTATCTAAAAGTAATAAGAATCATAATATAGAAGGTATAATATATTTGTAATAAGTGCTAGAGGTCATCAAAGAATAACTACCAAACAATTTAAAAATAAAGTTAAAGTATTGTTTACCTAATGCTCCAACATGTTGGCAAAGTTCAAGATTTGATTTCATTTGAGAAAAGCATTTATCATATTCTTGGAATATTTTCTTGTGCTCCACAAAGTTCTGGAATAAATAAGTAGTGTCATGAGAAACTTCTATAGCTTAATCACAGAAAAGAAGATAAAAAAGCAAAAAATAGCACAATACAACTTATCCTATTAAATAAACTAATGTAAAACTTAATTGGTTATTTTACCATGTTTGTCAAACAATAATTTTAAAGTCTCAAATGAGTGAACTAACAGTATAAAACTACGTTTAAATTATATGTTTCTAAATGCTGAATGCAATATTATATATTTCTAGAGAAAAAGAAATTTTAATTAGACTGGTTTACTAATGGAATAACTTACAGGTAAAATGGCTGATACTTTTGTTACAATTATCAAGTTTTGTGGGCTTTTGTCTTTAATGACAATAAAGTTCATAAAAATAGCAACTTATGTGTGTGTGAAAATTATAGCATAACTTAAGTAGAAGAATAACTTATCAGAAGTATAACTTAAAATCATCAAAAAATATAAAACAATAAACATGGGAGAAGAATCATCCTAATTATGGGAGAAGTTTGAAATTTCTATTGAACTTTTATTTATTTTTTATTTTGATATAATCAGATTATTGAATACTCTGATTTAGATCTGAAATTTGACTTGTGATAAGAGATAAAATATGATCTGTAGTGTTTAAACTCCATGAAATCATTAATGAATTATCTCATAATACCATGTATAGAAATCATCTTGAACATTTATAAGAATTTTCAAAAGGATCTTTCATAAATAATAGATCTGACACATGTATGTAAAGAAAGGAGAAATGCGGTATTATTTCCTCATAGTATCTAGAATTGATTTTGGGATCATTTATCCTGAAGAGCACAATCTTCACAAGACGAGGATAAACAAAAAAATCATGGATGCAGAACAATTTGCAGCTTTATTAAAGGTAATTACAACAAGTAATGATCGACTTGCAAATCTTATTTTGAAACGAGAAGGAAGTAAGCATATTCCAGATCAAGAAAAAGGTACGATAACATTTTTATCAAATTTCGAATGTTTTAATTTTTCAACAGAAACATTTTTGCAATATAAACAAAGATTTCAAAATTATTTACAAATCAAAAATGCTTTTGAAGATAAAGATTTGTGTGTTAAAATACTACTGAACTGCATTGGATCTGAGCATTATAATCTCTTGTGTTCTTTAATTGCACCTAAAATTCCAAATGATTTATCATATGATGAAATAGTTTCTGTTCTTGAAAAGCATTTATGTCCTAATTCTAATGTTATTATCGAACAACAAAGATTTCTATCTCGTTTTCAAAACGAAAACGAAAGTGTTTCTGATTATGTTGCAGCACTTCGAAAATTTACTTCTACTTGTGATTTTAATTGTGAATGTGAAAAATCTGCAGCTAATTTATTTTTGAGACCACAGTTTATTAGAGGATTAAAAGATGACTTTATTCGAGAGAAACTTTTAATGGTTTCAGATCTAACATTCGATGTAGCTGTTGAACAAGCTTTAACCTTAGAAGCTTCGAAAATAAGCAACCGTGAATTATCGAAACACAATTTTAGTGGAAAATCAGACGAAGTTAATAAAATTTTAAGAACTCAAAGTACTTATAAAACATATCACTCAAATGTTACAAAGCGAGATTTTTCTCAAAAACGAAACAGGTCAAATTCTCGACATAGATTTTCATCAACACTAAATTTTCGTGAACTTGGTATTTACAATACATGCTTACGATGCTGACGTTCAAATCACCTTTCTCGAGAATGTCGTGCTGACATAACAAAATTATACTGTACACTTTGTAAGCAAAAAGGACACGTTCAAAAATTCTGTTTATCAGCACTGCTGAAAAATAAAAAGGCTAGTGAAATTCAATCTGTTGAAAAAGATGAATATGTTACAGATATTGATTCAGTCAATATTTTTTCTAATAGGACTAAAGTTGTTGATATTTTCAAATTTACAACTGACTCTGAAAAATTCTGGGTTAATGTGCAGATAGATGGGAAAATACAAAAATTTGAAGTCGATTCCGGCGCAGGATTTTCACTTTTACCTAAACAAGCTTTCGATTTACTGAATTTAACAAAAGTTTTACAACCTACAGACTTAGAAGTTTCAATCTTACACTCACGGAATTTTCGAACCATTAGGTTTTGTCAAAGTTTTAGTCAAATATAAAAATCTCACAAGTACAGAAACTTTGTATATAGTTCCAGATATGTTTACACCAGTGTTAGGAAGAACATGGATTCGACATTTAAAAATAAATTTATCTGATATCGATAAGTGTAATCAACCTGAAGAAATTCAAATAAATACTATCAATATTTCTAATATTATTGATGACATTATAAAACAATTTCCTACTGTGTTTTAACAAAAAGTGGGAAAAATATCTAATTTTACGTGCTCATTAAAACTCCGATAAAATTTGAAACCTGTATTTTTAAAAGCAAGAGAAGTACCTTTTGCCTTACGCGAGAAAGTTGACGAAAAACTTAAAATACTTGAGCAAGATCAGATAATTATAAAAGTAGATTGTAGCGACTGGGGTTTGCCTCTTGTTGTTATACCCAAGCCTGATGGTAGTGTTTGATTATGTGTTGACTATAAAGCAGTTGTAAGCCCTCAACTACAAGGTGCACACTATCCAATACCAAAGATAGAGGAAATACTGAATAGTCTTCGGAACTCTAAATTTTTCTGCACTCTAGACTTATTCAAAGAAGATTTACATGTAGTGGTTGATGACGACAGCAAGGTAATTCAAACTATATCTACTCATCAAGGAACTTTTCAAATAAATTGTTTATCTTTTGGCATCAAATCTGCTCCTAGTGAATTCCACAAAATATTAGATCAAATATTAATGGGTCTACCAGGTGTATCTACATATATTGACGATATTATAGTACATGGAAAAACTTTTTCAGGATGTAATGATCATCTGATCGAATGCTTGAGACGTCTTCAAAAATTCAATATGCATGTAAATAGTTCAAAATATCATTTTTCAAAGACAAAATTTCATATTTAGGCTATGTAATCCAACAAAACGAAATATCAAAATGTCTAAAGAAAACAGAAGTCATTATTCATGCTCCAGGACCGAAAAATATCGAAGAATTGAAACGTTCTTTAGGAATGGTTACTTATTATTCTAAATTTCTCCCAAATGCATCATCTCTGACTTATCCTTTAAGACAACTTCTAAAGAAAAATAAAAAATTCCACTGGTCTTCTAACTGTGAATCTGCTTTCATTAAATTAAAAAATGAGATTTCTAGCGATAAGGTTTTGATGCCATACAATCCAAATTTACCAATTGTTGTTGCTTGTGACGCCAGCCCAACAGGCATCACTGGAAATTTTATCCCATCCTCGTCGCCAATTTATTGTAGTATATTTTATATTGAAGCAGCTAGAATGTAATAATTATTTTATTCAAAAATCGGACTACACAATTATACACACAAACAAGTATTGACATTATCGAATTGTTCTGTTTGTAAACAATCTTATAGTCTCGAAGTTCTTCTTACTTTTTAGAATACTACACACTCTCATGTCATGAATGTTTTGATTATGCCTTTGAATAAAAACAAGATGATATTATGAATTGATTCATAAATAGTTTTATAGAGTTTAAACACTACTGATCACATGTTTTATATCTTATGAGTGAAATAACAGATCAAAATAAAATTAATTAGCCACTAGATAATATGGTATTTAAGAATGAAAAAAATAGTAATAACTGTTTTTAGTGCAAGTATGAATACTTCCTATAATGTGAAAATTTTTAATTACAAAGAACAATATTCATTATTTTTGTATTTAAGTTATAAAATGAACTTTCAACGATATATAATACATTTTAGTGTGATAATACATGCAAACAAGAAATATGTAAGTATTCATTTGCTGAAGAAAAAGCTAAACCAAACTGATGATATTTTCAGTTTTGTTGAAGGAAAATATTTATTTTAATTAATTCATTAATAGCTGATAATTCATTGGATTTTAATTAAACATTTATTTTTAAGTATTATTAAATTACCATGCCATTTGGAAAACTGAAATCACTGCTTTAATGTTTCTTTATTATCTAATATTAAAGATGATAAATTTTTCAATTCAAATTTTATAAAAATAGATAAAAATTTCAGAAAATATGAGTGTTACATTTAAAAAACATCACATTTTTTTACGAATAAATATAAGTTCTTCAGCTCAAGATCCTATTAAATTAAGAAGACATATTTACTCATAGAAACTTGTAGATCAAAACTACTTAGTGCATTTTTAACATGAGAAAATATAAGCCCTTTACCTTGTGTTCTTGTAATATAGATACCACTTCTTTTTCTCTCCCATACTTTTTATTCCATTTTTTCAGATTTTCTTCAACAGTTGAGAGCAAGCCAAGAAGTGCATACCGTGAATGCTCTAACTGAAGTTTCATTTGTCGTTTATGAGACATGACAGCAATATGATTCAACCTTGTTCGAAGATCACTAAGATGTTCAGGAGCAACATTAACAGAGTCAGGTAATTTTTCAAATCCTTGAAGAAATTTTATGTGACTGTCCAATGGTTTAAAGAAAACCTAAAAAAATGTTCCACAATTTTTTTGCATTCAAATCAATAATTTATATCTTTAAATAATTTAAATTTAAAAGTTAACTATAAGACTTTTTAAATGAAAAGATTTCCTTAACATTTATTATATCTACAAAAGTATACATTTAAGACAATCACAGTAGAATTCCAACTATCCAAATTGCTTTCAGGATTTCAGAAAATAATTTAGACTGAAGAAGAGAAGGAAAACGAGAAAAAGCTTAAGAAAAGGAAAGGTAAAAGAAGGGAGAAAATGAAAGAGAGGGATAAATAGACGTGCCACTTAAATAATTTAAAAACATTCTTTTGAAAATTCTAGGATGTTTAGAAGTTAGTGCTGAAGATATAGGAGAAAATATTATAAGTGAGACCCTATATTTACAATTGTACATGACAATGAGCTTAGTTAAAATGTTGATTAAGAAGAGCCCTTAATGTCCAAGCTGAAACAGACACAAGACCATCAGCTAGTGTAGCATTTTATGGCTTTAAAACTGTTTGAAGTGGGTAGAGCATCAGCCTAAGTGTGATCACATGCAAATTTTTACTGTCAAGTGGAAGCACAACTTGGGTGCCTAAGAATACTTGAAGGAAATGAAACAGCTTGCTCTAATCAAGATGTTCAACAAGCAATACTTTTCATTTACAGCACTGTATATAGATACTGTATTAATATACAAATTAAAAAGTGTTGTACCTTAAAATTAAAAAGTGCTGTACCTTAATATTAAATATTGATTAAAAGTACATTTCCTTTATAAATATGTGGTTTTTTTCTCACATTTTCAAAATACAATAATTAATTAAAATAGAGCCCTCTTTGAAAAATCTAATTATCCAAATATTTGATTATCCAAATGAGTTCCAGTCCCACTTGATTCAGATAATTGGAGTTCTACTATATTTTGCTTTGTTCTATAATACATAAGTATATACATACAAATACACATACATATGTATATATACATACATGTGATTACATGCATATTATAAGCACATAGATACATAACTAATAATGAATAATTGAGTAATGTATCACTAGATCAAGTAACAAGTTTTAATTTTATAATTTCAGCACTCATTTATTGTAAGAAATTGAAGAACTGCCAAATTTAAAAACATTTTTGTCTCAAATAAAAAAAATTTGTACTAAATAAAAATATTTCATATTTTATTTAATATATATTTTATAAATTTTGAAACGAAGGAACTAATATTAATTTTGCATACAAATAAAAATAAAATCTATTTAAGTTACTAGCATATTAAGGATTTTGAGAGAGGCTTTTCTAAAAATAAATAAATAAAATCTCTAAACAGAGATTTATTTGCTGTTCGGATAGTTTTTGAATTTTTTTTATTTAATAAGATTAATATTTTAATATTTTTATTAATAATTTAAAATTTATTTCATTTAATATTTCATATTTAATATAAAAATATTATATATGTTTTATATTTTCAATATTTTTGTATTTAATATAATGCTATTAAAAAGCAAGATACATTTAATGAAACAAAGAGCCCTTCAAATTTAAAAATGTTTGCATAAATTATCTTATAATCGCAATTATCAAAATATTTTCCCAAAATAATGTTTTTATACATAGTCAGATGATGTAGAATATTGTCTGTACATATATAATTAATAATATTAACGGTTTGCTAATTGTCAAATAATCATCTGTTTAGAGTGGAATTCTAAGCATAAAGTTAAAGCTAAAAACTCTAATTTTTTTATACCTCTAACTATATTTATTCAATGAGAAAATTAAACAACCTTTGAAAATAATCAAAATTAAACGAATTCATTTTAATTTAAAATTATACTATGAAAGAAAAATGCAATTAGTTTTAATACAGAAATATGTATTAAATTCTATTTTGTAATATGAAAATATAAAAAAATCTTTAAAACTTAAAGTTTTTACACAATATTTTGTTAAAATTTTACATAGCAAAGTAACAAAAAATTACTATTTTGCATTAGTGAAATTTGCTTACTTTTTTTCAAAACAATTTTGAAACAAAGGAACTAATATTAATATTGCATACAAATAAAAATAAAATCTATTTAATCTGCTAATATATTAGGAATCTTAGAATAAGTTTTTAAAAGAGAATAAAAGAAATCTGCTTGAATAGAGATTTACCTGATGTTCAGATAGTTTCTGCTCGACAACATCAAACATCTGATCACTTTGAACAGTAGGTAATAATGGAAGAGTTAACTGTTTCTCTGCTTCAACTATCCACTTTCTTATTTGCCCTAAAGTACCAGTTAAGCTGTTATCTAGGCTTTGCTGCCATTCTGATAAATTCTTTTCCACTTGGGCCCACCTATGAAGAATATTAGGCCAAATAGTTCTGAGATCAACATCTTGTGTTGAGGAAACTTTCGATCGCAAGCGTTCGTAAATTTCACGATGACTTTCCATCTCTGATTTCAGAATGTGGAAGTCCTATAATAAGATTTTTGAAGTATATTTTGAGTTTAAAAGTAAAATGAAAATTCACATAAGTCTTAATATTGAATAGAATGGCTTAAATGCAAAATTGTAAAATTTATTAGCCATTTTTAATTTAACAAGAAAATTATTCCAGTTATCCAATTAACTTTGAATTTATAGAATGATATTTTAGGCAAATGCTTTAAACAAGAATATCAAAATAATTTAATTGCTTCACTAAAAAAATTTGGTAGTTTTCGAGATTTGCATGTAAAGCATAAAAATTTTTTAATAACAAATTTAAAACTTTTAAGTAACCACACAAGTAAAACTTTTAAAAAAATACAATTTGTCTGTAAACAAGTTGAATAAGACAACACAAAACTTTTTAAGATCCTGATATTTAATGACAAGGCAACATTTTATGACATTAATTTAAGCATGACATGATATAAGCATAACTGCTGCTTTTGTTATGTTTTACTTACATTATTCAGTTAATGTCATAAAATGTTACTAATATAGTTACATTTTACAGTTCTGTTAACATCCATAAATGTAAACGCTTTTGTTAAGTTTGAATTTTTTATAAAACAAAGATTACAATTATTATTAGAGCTGTGGTTATAACAAAATAAATAATTTTTAAGGTTTATCCAAAATTATGAAATTGTTATCAATGAATTAAAAATTTTATATAAAATAACTTAAAAAAGTAAAAAAGATACATTTTAAATTAGTGAAGCTGTAATTGAATCTTTTATTAAATCTATTAAAGACTTCGAAAAAAAGTGTGCACTAGAATTAAATATTTCTTATCAATCAAATATTTTGCAATTGAAACATATTGATTTGTCATGATCTTACATGATATTGTGTTCGATAATCGATAGCGGGATTTCTTCGAGTAGATAATATCGATTCAGCTTTATCTAACCACAAAGAGAGTGTTTCTAAGTCTGATGGTGGCGAATGTGACAAGTCTGTTTCATCAAGATCTTCACATGCATATGTTTCCGGGTATAAATGTAGGAATTGAGCTACGTAAGTCATAATAGACTTTTCATCCGGATGAGGAACATCAACGTCTGTAACATGTAAGAAAATGATCAGGATTTTCAAAATATAGCAAAAAGCAGATTAAAAAATATTTTTATGCATCATTAGAAACATATATTATAGAAAATGCTCTTCATGTAAATAAAATAAATCCCATAAATGTGTTCAATAACATTTTATTATTACATTAAGACAAAATAATAACATAATAAAAAATTTTTATAAACCAAAAATTTTATTTTTTCCTTTTAAGTTACCCTTTTAAAACTCAATCAATTTCACATTTCCATAATAAAATAAACTAATAAAGTTCTAAAAATGAGTTTACCTTCAGGATCCAATAGACGAGCAATACCTAACTCAGTTTCTGCCAATCTGAAAGCGGTTTCTAATCGAGTAAGATTACTGGCATTCCTTAAGTGTTCAATATTGACTAAACCAGGGCGAATACGGTGAATAATTGCTAAGAAAGCCATTCCATCCCGCCAGCTACTTCCAAAATCATTCACTTGAACTCCAAACCGCCTATAATTATGATAAAAATACATTAATAAGGGTGAAAACTTAGATATCAAATATTTTAAAATTTTAGCAATAATTTTTATTCCAATCAATGTAGATAAATGTTTCAATATTTGTAGAAATATTGCTCTAATGAATATTGATGATGAGTAAATACATGGGTAAAAATAGGAAATAAATTTCCAGAATATGAATTTCAAGAAATATTTTGACATTTTTAGAATATATTTGAACAATCTCATAAAATGCATCCTTTTTATAAAAATAAAAAATTAAACATGTTTTATATACAGTAAAAATTAAATAACTGAATGTTTAATTTTTTATTACATGTAAAATTAATCTAATAAACAGCAATAAAATGTATAAAATTCATTTTTTAGAAATTAAACTCGTATACAAAGGTTATTCTGAAATTTTTGAGATACGCACAGACGAGAATTTACAAAATAAAAATAAGGGTTTCATTTTAAAGTAAAAAGTATTTTAACACAGAAGACGATTTTTTACTCACTTACTTCAACTTGCTTAGCGTGGAATAAATTTTAAACAGAAGAGAAAATGGAGTTGATGCGAGAACATATTCGCGCTATGATTTTTTTCGATTTCAAAGAAGGATTAAATCAAGAAGAATGCGTTCAACGGTTGCAATTAGCATTTGGTGATGAAATCTCTAGCTCATGTTATTCTATTCAGATGGTTTAGAGAATTTAGAAGAGGTTGCAATTTTCTTTAGCATGAAGAACACACAGGAAGGCCGCCGTCGGCAGTAATCCCGAATAATGTGTCTGCCATACAAAAAATGTTAATGGATGATAACCACTGTACCTATCAAATGATACAGAAGGAACTTAACATTGAATCCGCAGCCATACACAAAATCATTCATGAAGAATTACACATGAAAAAAGTAGTTTGCCGTTGGGTTCCCCATAATCTAACTGAGCATCAAAAAGAGGAGCGTGTAAGAAACAGTAAAGAAACTCTTAATATGCTGAATGATGGTGGCCACGGCATCTTTTCTAAAATTGTAACAGGTGATGAAACGTACATACCGTTTTTTGACGTTCTAACACGTCAAGAAAGCAAAGTAAGTGTCTTTGAAGATGATCCCACGACGACAATGGTGAAAAAACAACGCGCACTGAAAAAAGTATTGTATGTCGTTTTCTTCAGAAGTACGGGATTGGTCAAAGCCATCAAGTTGGAAGGACAGAAGACAGTAACAGCAAACTGGTATACGACTAGATATCTTCCAGAAATTCTACAAGAACTGAATGTTAGGGGACTTATGCTTCACCATGACAATGCATCTCCACATACAGCCGGATTAACAAATGAGTTTCTTAAACATAAGCAAATTAAAGTGATCGAACATCCACCGTATTCCCCTGATCTAGTTATGTGCGACTTTTGGTTATTCTTTAATCTAAAAAAGAACTTACGTGGACATCATCTTCATTCAGAAGAAGAGATTGATGTGGCTATAAATGCATTTTTTTCATCAATTCGAAGAAATGAATGGCTTGAGGCATTTAATCTGTGGAAAATTCGTCTACAAAAGTGCATTGATGCTGGAGGAGACTACTTTGAACACACCTAAAGTTTAGTTCAAAGTAGGTTTTTAAAGTATAACTTTAAAAACCTAGTTGTATCTCAAAAATTTCAGAGTGACCCTCGTATAATTAAGAAATCGTCACTCTTATTACCACCGACAGAATTATTTAGAAGTAAGCTAATATTTTTTATAAGCAGATAATTAAACTGAAGGACATCAAACTATATTTAAAAAATATGCTATAAAACCAATTCTTATTTAATTAAATGTTTTAATTTTTTTCTGATTACTTAATGCAATAAATTTCGAATTAACATTCACAGATGCAATTTCTGCATTAGAAACAGATAATATTATCTCTCCTGTTTTAATGTCACTCACATTATTATTACTAAAATACTTTCTTTGTTGGATTATCTAAAATCTTCAGCGTAGCGCAATGGTTATTAAAATATTTTCATTTTCAATTTTATTAATTTTTTTTAAACAGACACACTCAATTATTCCAGCAATTTTTTGTGAAAACTTGTTCTAGCTTTATATTCAGCCTTTCTTTTCTTCTTCAACTGTACTACATTTTTTGATATTTTTATATGCGATCGCTTAATAAATTCACATATGATCATGCGAGTTTTTTAATATAACCCTTCAATAAATTCTTTGGTTAGTGAAATGGAAAAAACACAAAATTTTCCATGCAATCCAATAATAATGTGATAAGTATACAAACACTATACTGTTGATTCTGATAAAGAAGCTTTTTCATTCATTGCACTAGAACTGCTTGCTGAATATTTTTTCTTCGACAACGAATTAAAATTTAATATGAATAGACACGGTATTTCACAAAACTGGAGAAATTCAGATGATTTAAATAGCCCTCATTATTATTTTTTTTTACACTGAAAATGCATCAAAAATATTTACAAGAATCCTTATCATTATTATATGCAGTTTCTTAAATAAAGTAATATATTTACACTTGTAAGAAATACATTCCATATTTATTTTATCAACGTTTATAAAAAAATTTTATTTAAGGAATAAGAGGATAAATGCAATAGATAAATTTTGAATTCCTCATTTTTCTTTTAGAAGACTGAAACAAGTTACAGATTTGTTATAAAAATAGGAAAAAAAAATTGGTGCACATATTTAGAATTTGCTAAAAAAACCTTCAAATACACTTTTAAATATTTAACAATAGGCTTTTAATATTGATTTTGCACCATAGTTTATTTCAGTCTTGTCTGAATTTTAAGCAGAATCAATAGCTTTGTACTTTCCATCAATTTTATCTAGATTAAAAAATTCAAAATATTAAAAAAGTTTATTTAGTTTATTGTACTAGTGACTTGGTTTTTCACATTAAATAAATTTGGTTAATTTTTTTTAAGAGGACCACAGTGAAAATCCTAGCAATTTAGAGTTTTTTGAACAATACAAATTCAAAGAAATCGATTTACAATGCTGTCTTTGATTTTTTAAAATTATTTTTGCTTTATAATGTCATATTGCTTTACAACTCTTTCCCAAACAAGAGTTACAATTAACCAACAGATTATGAAACACAATGCATATTATTAAGATATCTAAGTTCACCTAAAGTTACTTCAGATGTAAGAAATGATAATCTACAATTCTAGTAGAAAATTTCATGAATCTTTGATAAATGAAGAAAGAAAATTCCTGAATATTACAAACAATTTTGTCAATCATTACATAATGCTACCTAAATAATGTATAAGAACCAAATGTATCAAAATTAATAATCACTACAATCTTCATTTAATTCACTATTTGTTTTAAAACAAATATATTAACTATGTTTCCATTAAAAGATAACTATGTTAATCAGCCTAAGTTTCCCAAAAATTTTACAGGAATTAAAGTCTTTTTAAAAAACAAGAGTCAGAGCATTAAATGGTATTCTTTATTTGCTAAGCTAGTACAATGCATAAAGGTGTTTTCTTATTATTATCACATACATACTTAACATTTAAATATATTCACCTATTTCAAACATTGATCACGATTCTAATTCTTTTTAAGAACTTCCAATTTAAAAAAAGTTTAATATTTATTAATATTTGCACTAATACAAAATTAGGAATTTAAAAGATACTTTTAGGGATGGAATGAGTTTAAAACATTGGCACTTGCAAACTTTTAAAACGATATGTTTAATTTGAATAATTGTTTATTAATCTTTAATAAAATAAACTGATCGATTATTTATTGTAGACAAAATCAAATTGGATTAAAAGTTTATGGAAAAAAGCATTAAGTTCAAGAAGGCAATATTTTCCCATTCAAAAATCTTTATTTAATTTAATATTTTTTTATAAGAAAAGATTCATAAATCCCTTTCTTCTCTTCTTTACGCTCTTTATATGTATGTCGCACATGTTTTGTAATTGCAAATCAATCAGTTTCAAGAAACTGGAGTGGTATCTTTTACATTAAAATATCATATATAATACAGTACACATAAAAACTATAAATATGTTGTATAGCTAAATATGTAAGATAGCCTCAATGACAATAATATAATTATTTCAGAAAGTTAATCTTGGATAGCAAATTTAAAAAAAAAAATTCAGAAATTTCCCTATTTGTTAAAACAAAAAAAAAAAAAAAAAAAAAAAAAAAAAACATTTAAAAGAAAGATAAAAAGTGAGAAATTTTAAAATGTTAACAATAATATTTTCAAATATATAATAATAAAGATTGTTTAAAATTTGATTTTACAAATAATGCTTTTTACACAAATTGTAAGATTTGAGATGTATTTGACTAAGAACTATCTATGTCTTTCTGTAACTAAAATTGATTATTTTCATCTATATTATGAAGCACAATTGTATTTAACATAATTTTTAATATATATAAACATTATATTATAATTATTTGATATTAAATTGTGGCTTAGTGGCAGCGTTTCACGCTCCCATGATACAGGTCTGAGGTTCAATCCTCGGGCTGGGCAAGGTTGACTCAGCCTATCATCCCTTCAGTGGGTCGATTAACTGAGTACCAAGTATGCTTGGGAACAAAACACTGGGGGTCTTACGTTAGGCTGACCAGCTAACTGGGACATATGCTTCACACCCCAGGGCCCTCGGTCATGAAAACAGTTATAGGCACTGTAGGCCTTGGCCCACATGGGCTGTCGTGCCATGGAGTTTAGTTTAGTTTAGATATTAAATTATGAAAAGTACTAAAAATAAGATATGAGCTTTTAAAGGTTAATGATATAATCAAACCCTGTTAAAAAAGTTTGTTTATGATTCAGAGTTAGAAATCATAAATATTGCAATCTAGTACAAATGTGTTTCTTTAAATAAAAAAGAAAGGATGAATTTTAAATGTTTTTCAAATAACAATTATATAAATACATTAAATATAAAAATACTATAATCGTTATTCTTTGTAAAATAAAAATAAAAAAGTCGTGATTTTAAAAGTATATTTAAAAGAAATTCAAAGTTTTAACAAATATGATTTTGCAAAAATATGAAAACTTTCCCAGAAATGCTTATTTTTCTTTCTTAATTTCAACAGCCACATATATAAAAATAAATAAATAAATAAATAAAATAAAAATAAAAAAATAAAAAGCAAAAATCAGTATTAATAAAACTACAAACAAAGCTTATAGAGCTCCTAAAAAGAAATTCATCTATTAGCATCCAACTATTCCTTGGTGACAAGAATTATAAGTTAAAGTCAAACATAACTTTAACATAATCAAATCAAACATAATGAAATAACATATTGTAGGGAGAATTTAAGCAAAAGTAATAAACAGACACATGCAATTATTCCAAAATCGCATATATTACCATAATTTTTAAATAACCATGATATTTAAAATTTTAAATTTTATTTCATTTAAAATGTGTCAAATAATACATATTGGTAAATTGTATGCCTTTTCAAAGACAAATTAAAATCACGAAGTGCTTAAGAATTAAATATCAATTATATAAAAATATTATTCAGACATTTAAATATCAAAATTTTTTCACATTAAAATTAATAATCTTTATTTGATTATAAATTGCATGGATGCACTTCTTTAGAATTTTATCATGTTGTTGCAGATTATAATAAATTCAAATAATTTATTGATTATCTAAAAGTCAAATAATTTATTTATTTCCAACTAAAGTTAGAAACAAACATAGAAAAATAATTTATTGATAAAATGGCATGAATATTACATATAAAAATCATTGTAATAATTTTAAAAATGAAAAACATATTAAAAAATTTTATCAAAAAACATATAAAAAATTTATATTTTGATCAATTGGAGAGCTATCAAATCTGAATGAATTAAGACCTTTTGCTACTAATATGTGTGGGCATTGAATTTTCCATTAAAATACAAATTTCAATCATAGTAGTAATTAGATAAATTTTAATATTCACACAGCAATAAAATACTTTTATATCTTACTACTCTAATAAATAACATGCCTATTTTATTTTCATTGAAAATAAAAAAATCTTTAAGATGCAAATTAGAAAATAAATCAGAAACTTACTGACTGATACTATTCTTAACCCAATGTAAAAGAGCTTTTCTAGCTCCCCCTTTCCATCTTTCGACAACAGAAGGTTTGATAGCCGCCGCAGGAGCAGTACTGATCAATTTGTGAGGTGAATCCTTTGTAGACATAGGGCTTTGAGAGAAACCAATGCTGTCAATGCTACTTGTACTGCTGGCACAGGTTTGCAGGTATGCCATTTGTTCAGTGAGTAGTTTTGTTTTCTCTTCAATCTAAGCAAATATTAAACACATATGTTATAGTGACATGCTTTGACAGTTAAATTTGTATAAATTATACAATATTATGTAAGATATTCAATATTAAATAAAGGTAGTTTATTTAATTTAAAATAAATTTGTATATCATAATCAAAAATTTATCAAACATTTAAATTGCCATAACCAACATTTGTTATCTAGTACATCGATTTTGAAGTCAGATATTGTTCTAGAGAAAACTTATATCATTAACGTATGTTAAAATTTTATTTCTTACATTATGTTCATTAAATGATTATATTTTAGATAAAAAGCTTTATGTGAACTTTTAATATTTAGCAAAATCTGTGTGTAACAAATATAGCTTCAAAACACATTATAAGAACATTTGCATTCTTTCCTGTCATAAAAATGCTAATAATTCTTATATAATAAAATATTCATCAGTAAAAAAATAATATTGTGGTAACTTAACACATCAGACAAAACTCAATGATATACCTAGTTGACATCTAAATTTTTCTCCATGTTTTCAAGTAAAAATGGATTAATAACAATATTTTAACTTATAAAAAATCATAGAGCTATTTTTACATATCCAGTTAATTTTTTTACATATTCAGCACTGGTTTTTTAAATTGCTTTTCATGAATAAAAATTTAAATTCTTTTAAAAATATTCATCACATTTTGCATTTGTATTATTCATTATGCAGTAATTATATATTTTATTCATTTTAAAAATTCAATGAACATATTTGCTTTGTAAATACATTCAACATAATTTTCCAAGTAGTAGCAAAAATTTATCACAATTTTCTGGAATAAAGTTACAGTGAATTTTATTTAGGTCATTCGTTTTTTTTCCTATTTCATAATCATGCATAATATCATATAACTTAAATATCAAAATAATGTGTTTATTCATAAATTATTAAAAAAGGGAAAAAATTCCAGTCATTTATTGAATTTATCCTAAGAAATTTGTCAACAACATTTTCTCCCCACCGGTACATACAAAATAAAACAATTTATGCATGCAGAATCTTACCAAGCTAAGAAATTACTATAGCTTTATCATATTAAGCAATTAAAATAAACAGATATTTTTAATCAATCACACCATTTAAGTAAGATAAAATTAAAGTATTAAAGAAATGTATTTTAGAATTTTTTTAAAACAATATTGTTGAAATTTAAAACTGTACCTGGAAATGTAAAATTATCGTCCATATCAAACCAAGTGTGATTGTTGGTTTTCCATCAACAATATCAGTAGCATTGATATTTACAAGCTTTATCTGGAATTAAATAAAACAATAAATAATTTTCAATTGTAAGGAGTACTAGTATCACACAATTAACTTAAAATACATATCTGAAAATGTATCAAATAATTGTTTACTATGAAATAAGATATAAAAGTTAAAAAATTATAAGAACACATTTAGCAGTTTATGTTTGCACAAATTTAATTTTTTCTTTTTTGATATAAATTTGTATGTGAGAAATCTCTATATTTTAAATACAGTTGTTGTTTTTTTTATCAAATGGCGAGTACACAAGTGTGACTGAACCCTATGTCACAACAAGGCCAGAAACTGCTACTCATTTATCATTACCCAGGGAGCACCTGTGAACCAAGTCACGGCGGCGAGTAACATTACCCGCGCCAAACCACCACAAACCCGTTTATAGGGCGGGTCACATTCATACAACATCACAGAAGAAAGGACAGAGAAACACAGAGAGAACAGAGAAGGAAAGAAACATCTATGCCCGAACCAGGATTCGAACCTGGGACCAACAGCTCAGGAACGTTAACCACTCAGCCAATCGGTCAGATAAATATAGTTGTAATTTTCATAAATGTAATTCCAAGCCGCAATACACACTAACAAAAAATTTTGTAGCAAAGTCTAGAAATGTAGATGTTTTGAAGATAATATATAAAATTGATTACAAAACAAATGTAGGTTAAACAGTCCCATTTATATTGAATGTGCAATAAACATATTTAATATAAAGAATATATATATTTTTAATAGTTAATTAATAAATAATATGTTGAATATTATTTATACAACTCAAAAAGCAAATGTTTTTAACCAAAAATAAATTAAGAAAAATTATAGATCATTTGGTTTTAGTATTATAACAGGAGGCAAATATTACTTCAAATTCAACTGTAATGAAACATCAATTTTTTTGCGAAAACATAAACTAATAATTCTATTTATATTTTGAACCTAAAAGTATACATTTACTAAAATTCTAAAACATGTTCAGAACTTTTATAATAATAATCACTATGATAAATTTACTATATTTTATTATAAATGAAATTTCATGAGCAAGAAAAAGTGGCTTATTACATTAATTAAAAAAATGCCTATAAAATAGATGAAATTATCAGATTATTTATGGGAAGATTATAATTTATTATCTACAGCTATATAAAGAATAACCAAGGAAATTAATAAGTATATATTAAATAACAACATACTCGCTTTCTTTCCAAAAACTGTAGAACTTGATTCACATTGCTTAAAAAGTGAGGACGCCTCAACCTTCTTCCTTTTTCAGTATGCTAACATAATAAGAATGACATTTAGTAGTAATATTAATATATTAATAAACATAGTTAAAATGTCTTTCCTTGTTTAGTGAGAAATTATTGTATAAAAATATAAGAAATTACTGTAAAAAGTTTCAAGCATTAAATTTTATTAATTCATAAAAAAATTATTCAGTCATTATATTCCAGGTTATTAAAAACGTAATTTATTATTTTTGGGGTTAATCAGAATAAATTCCAAACAAGTGAAATCTTAATTTGTGAATTAATCAATACATACGTAAGTATATATGCATGTACGTATATACAGATAAATGTATGCATGAACATGTATGCATAAAGACATTAAATAATGCTAAAAAATTTCATTTATCTATTTCTTATAAAATAATATTAATCAACATTTTTAATGATCAAATACTTTTTGAGCATTAAAAAGTTCGAAGGAAATTAATTTAAAGTGAAAATTAATCCAAAGTGAAATGTATATAATACATGTTACTAATGTTTAAAACACTTAAATCAATTAAAAACATAATAATTTAAAATTAAATTCTTTTAGCAACAAAAGGATTACGAAACGATTGTAATTATATATATCAAGATCATCTTTAAAAGTTCTCTGCAGAACTCACTGTAAACTTATGATTAAATTCATACATAACAGAAGGACAAAATAAAATGTATAATCCACAAATAAATTTTAAAAAATTATATTTTTATTTAAAGCATCAGTATAATGATGCTGGAAAATTTGGTTTACTTTATTTGGCTGAGAGTGACAGTAAAATTTTATTTAAAATGAACAAATTTGTATAAGCAAAATAAAAAAATTAAAAAAAATCGGAAAAAATGTATTTTTTAATATTAAATGTTATTATATGCTTATTATTAACTATCATATAGTAATACAACATATAATTTGTTATTAAAGGAAAAATACTGCATTATATACATAAAATACTAATTATATATATATATATATATATATATATATATATATATATATATATATATATATATATATATATTAAGGTTATATAATTATAAAAGGGTAAAAAAAATTTTTTTTTTGTCTTTTTTATTTTGTATGTATCAATGAAAATATTTTTGTTGAAAAAAAATCGCGTAGATAATTAAAAAAATTCACAATGATGTATTAAATATTTGGGATGTTTGGTGAGCATTAAAAATAACAAAAAAAAAAATCAATATTTTACAAGTTTTTTAAAAATTTCATTTTGTGTAACACAAAATTTCATTTTGTGTAATACAAGTTTTTTAAAAATTTCATCTTGTGTAATACATAAATAAAATTTCATTAGGTGCAATATATGTTCAATATTACTATATAAAATATAATTAAATATGAAATAAAATTACTTACAAGTCGTTCTCCAGATAAATGCTCAATAAGAGCAATAAGTTTAGCTCCATCTCTTAAATCTTCAATGAGATCATCAACTCGCATTGGGGGCTCATGCTGAAAAAATGTCCATTGATTAGTATAAAATATACGCAAATAAAAATATAATTACAAAGAGATAAAAGTTAAGATGCATTAATGCAACATACTTGTGCTAAGTAATGATTCGTCCAATTGGTAAATACTTTCTTCTGCACTCTTTCTTGTTCCTCTGCAAAGAAAGAAATGTAACTTTATTTAACAAATTTAAATTTATAATAAAATCAAAATTATTAGTTAAAATTATACTAGCCCATACTAGCATTATACTAGCACAAGGCTAATAAAATACATATAATAAGATTTATCTTTTTACAAAGAAATGGAATCTAAATTTTGGTTGCTTAGATATCCAGTTAAGATAATTTTGACAATATCGAAAAGCATATTTAAAATTGATAGATTTTATGCAATCGAATGATCCAAAAATTTGATAAATACAGATTGTGTAAAATCCCTTATCATCTAATAATTAAAAAAAAGAGAAACATGGCTCATAATATTGTCAGCACGTGCGTTTTGGAACATTCACAATATTTGGCTTTTTATGTAGGTTGTTCTCTACAACTGATTATAAACTGTAAACGAAAAATATTCTAGCATTTGAGCATGCACACAAATCTCATTATGTATTAAATAATTAACTTTCTTCAATAAAAACATGTTTCTATTTAACTTTGTCAAATTTTCTGAAAGCACGTTAAATATGGTCAAAATTCTACATATCATTGAGAAAAAAACGATCATTTAATTAAAAAATGCCAAAAATACAATATTTGCTAAAAACAATTCTGTTACACATGTGAAGTTTCTCATTCACTTCTTTGCATAATCACCTACAGCATTTATATATTTGCCGTGTTTAATCGCGATTTTTCCACGTCAAAATCAATGTTATAATCTTTGGTTGCAAGGCTAATTAAATGAAATTAACATGGCATTTTATGTCAAGCACTGTGATTGATGCAAATCTTAAAGGTGAGATTCTAAGAAAACTATGGCGAGCCACTAAATATAGAACGCCAGAAATCCTTTTTGCGAGAATGGGATTTCTCTTCCGTTTGCATCTTTCTTTTTAGAATTATCTTAGATCGTTCCCTACAAAAATGTTTAGACAGTACTAACAGTTTCTACTTTATATTTAAATTGAAAATATTTCTGAATAATAAGAAATTTTTAAAGGAAAAAGAGAATAGTAATAAATGGATTCTTTAGTTTTTCATTTGGAAATAAGAAGTTAAAAGAGTGTAGTGATTACTTAGCTTAATCAACTTGAGACAGAAGAGAATATAAAATATGAGAATTCTCTCAGAACTTGTTCACCAGATACTATAAAGCTTAAATAAAAGAAGTGATTATGTAGAGAAGCAAGAAGGAGAAGCTTTATGTATCAAACAGTTACTATATAATTATTACTCTACTTAAAACCTATCAAGAGATAAAAATTTTGAAACAAACCTAAAATATTTAGGCTTTTTTATAATAAATTGTGGATGCATTTTTTGTGATAAAAATCAACCTGGTGAACCTAAAAATTATTCAGATATTCATTTTTTATATGATAATTTGTTTGATCTAATAATTTGTTGAGGTTGTTACTAATTTCGAATTATCTATAAATATTTTAATTCTTGTTTAATGTATTGTTGGTTTTTTTCTTAATCCCACTCGTCAGGCTGCCAGATTGAATGGACTGAACTGAAAAAGAATAAAAAACCGCCGACGTGGCATGGGGATCTCTTGCAATCTAATGTTTAGACTGATGTGGTTGTGGCAAGTGAAACATTGAATGAAAAATTCTGGAACATCCTTCTTACAAACAGGATCTCTCGCCCTGTGTGACTATCATATCTTCGATTCATTCAAGAAATTCTGAAAGGATTCGACTCAGAAAGAACGTCAATCCAAGCTGCGGTTGAGAATTTATTTCCTAAGCAACTCCGGTTTTCATAACCCAATTTATCCATTATCATGTGGCTAGAACATTAATTTCAACCTACAAAGTTAAGATGCTTATCTTGCTTTACATATATGAAGAGAATTGAAGTAAAACTAAGTAAATACGCAAATATATATTCTGTATCCAAATACGAAACTTACAGTTTCATATTGAGAAAAACAAAAATTCTTATCAAAATAATAATAATGAATTATTATTTAATAAAAAATAATAAGTTATATTTCTCAGGACTGTCAGAATAAATATTGGCACTTCCATTTTTCTGTCGTTATAAATCCTTAATTTCATGCTGAGAAATAAATAAATAAATATTTATGAACATTAATTTTTGAAGTTACTTCTTATCGGTCATTAACGCAAAATTGTTTTCTTTTTTCGGAAAACTTTCTGTTATCATAATTAGTCATAAAAATCTTAAAATGAGTGGATTTTTATTTTATGAAAAAAATTCTAAATCATCTGAAAAATTTCAAAACTCTCCAGCTCCATCAAAATTTCCAGAATTTTTTTAAATTCCCAAGGCAATAAACCGGGTTTATTCCCGGAAATAAACATGTTTTCTTTCTTCCTTTACAACACGACTGCAAAGTGATTTCATTTAGGTTACGATTGTACTGCTTCTTTCTTTTGTATACTAATTTATATTAATACGATTAAACCATTTATATCAAAACGTCTGTATTGCACCTTTCATTTGGGCGACATTTATGTGCATGTATATTACTCTACATCTGTGTTAGTTCACATAAAACTCTATAAAAAACGCAAATAAAATAAAGAATTGTAATGGTATTAAATGTGTATCAAAAAGTCTTCCAGCATTTTATTCTATAATTTTTAGTTATTTAACTTCATTTATAAAACCTGTTTTTAACCTTACTTTTTTTAATTAATGCATAAAATATAAACGTTATTCTATTTTAAGCAATAATTATAAATGAAGAATAATAATTAAAAGTGAAATAATTTTATGCATAAAATAGAAATGTTAGTCAAAATTTGTATGTTCTAATGAACATATTAGGTCCTATTGTTCTTTCTACATAATATTTAATACAAATAAATTGTTAGAAAACTAGTAGATTACATTTTATGTATAATAAACATATTTACTATGCATTAATAAATATGTAACGAATATATTCTAATAAAATTTTGTGAACACTCCGCTCTAAATCTGCATTCAATAACATTCTTTAAAATTTCATTCCTCACAATTTCACAATATTATCGATTTTCTCAGAAACAGTTTATAATTTATTCCAAAAGATTTTCTGAATAATTCTAAAATGTATTAAATATTTCATCCTTCAAAAGGCGTTGTCCGGAATAGAAAATCTCCCCAAAGGCACCGATCCCGGATCAATTGCAATGAGGTCAATCATACCAGAGAGCCTAGTAAAAATATGCTAAAATATTCTATCCTCATTCCTGTACAATGTTTGGAAAAACATTTTCAAAATTTAAAACAAGAGCATTTAGGTCATAATAAAACGTGGATTTAGTGGGTAACGTAAATTTTTACAAAGTTTATAAAATGCTACTATTTTCTTTTTACAAGTCTTATGAATTGTTACTCCAGCAAGTAAATTAAACGGAGCAGACAATTTGATCAAAAAAGAATGATTTTAATTGATATAACTGAAACAAGAAAGAAACAAAATGCATGTAAATATAGTTTAAATTAAAAAATTTTAATATTAGTGATATAGACAGCAAGTTATTTTCTTAGGATGTTTTTCTATAGATAAAAAAGACAATGCAGAGTTCCAAGGAAATCTGTATATTTCATGTCAACCGAAGGCAGCAGTGTTGAGCATGTTCAAGAAGAGGTTACACATTGATTCATCAAATGTCTATCTACTCAAGTCAAACAGAGAGAGCATAAGTCTCGATCTCGACACTAATTAGTGGCACGATCCCATAATTTAAATTATGGGATAGTTGACTGTTTTTAGAAATTTTCGATAACAAAAATAGACACGAATTATAATTTTATTGTATACAATAGCAAAATCCTATCTTACTATTGATAACACGTCTACATATATTACAAATGAGGAAATCAAGAAAAAAATTCCAGGATCTATATTTAAGGAGATATCAGGAGCTAAATACTATTCATCAGTAATTTAATATTGGCAAGATCAAACTTGCAAAAAATGTTTTCTCTGAAAATCGTTCTCAATCATGACAGCGCTGATTAAATACTTTCGATGTTGCGTTATGGATAACCAAAAGGCATGAAGAATGATATTAGAAATTCAATAAAATGGTCATTGTGAACATATTGGAATTGATGAGGTATTAAAAAAATTACAAAAACTTAAAGAATTCTATCACGGATATAATTATATCCGTGATAGAATTCTTTAAGTTTTTGTTGATAAATTGTTGATAATTCATAGCATTGAGTACAGGTTGAACAGGAAAAAATAAAGGAGAGCTATTTTTTCCGTTAGACAGGCAATATCTTCCAGACATGAGGATGAAACCTTTCTCCAACAAATTATCGTAAGCTATGAAAGAGCTATGAAAAAAGATTTTTAAATCGGAAATGATAAAATGAAGTCAACTTAACTTATTTTAAAATCTATGGAAATCAATCTGGAACAATATTTCCTTATTTAGATAAACTTGTTATCATATTTGCATTTAGAATTTAAGCTTAGCATTGTACATTGGTTCTATTCATAGAATTCAGTACAGGTTGAACAAGAATTACCACGACAATATCTTGAATTAAAATTTTAATTCTTTTTGTGTGAAGAAACTGACAAATTTAAATACTTCAAGGTCCTGAATAAATTAAATTTCAAATAAATCGCAGGCGTAAAGAAACAATGGGCGTTGGATTCTGCTAAAAAGGATGCTTACGTCAATGATCAATAAAAAAAATCTGAAATAAACCAAATCTTGTCCTCGAAACATTTTTAGTCTACAACATGTGAACGAATTTCTATAACTTTTTATTACATAATAAGAAAAAAAAGACGTGTTAATTTTTGGAATATTTAAAAATAAAATGAAATCTGCAGCAAGCTTTCTACAGGAAGCCTATTTCTATGAATTAGGGTAAAAATTTATCCTCCTAAGTATCTATCCTTCACAATTTGAAGCGTATTTCACTTGATCATGATATTCATTTCCAATGGATCCCATCACATCTGGATCTTTTTGGCAACGAGAAGGCAGACTATTTAGCCAAGGACGGTTGCAGCCAACCAGCATCTGCATCTGATGAACTTACCTACTAGGAACTCTACTCTCAAGCAAAAAATATAAATAGAAGAATTTGACTGGAGCCCCACAATCATGATAGGTATAGGGCTGGTAAGTCGGTACAGTCGCTGGTTCTTCCATGCGGCAGAAAAATCAATACCTGCCTTTCACGACTTGCCAGTGGGCATTTAAAATGTCTTACCTTTAATCGGGGTATAAAATCCTACCCTCTTTGCCCAAAATGCCGCCAATATCCGGCTTCAGCTGATCATATTTTAAGCTGCTTGGGACTTCTCTGGGAGGAAATTTTTCTCTCTCCTCTCCTTGATTCCGACTTAATACTCGTCAATGGATTTATGGATATGGTCTGACTCTGTCAGATTTTTGGAGATAAGAACCAACCACATTGGTATTAAGGTTTTTAAACAATTTTTTATAACAAGCAATTGGCACATAGTTTATTATTTTGTGTACTACACAGTTCTGAATCAACAATTATCTAATACATTTTTGAATGAGAAAAAGTAGGATAACACATGCGCGTAAATTTGTACTTATTAATTGAACCCTGAGCGTTATGGGGTACAAATTAAATTGTGTCATCCGTAACCGAAAAGGGTTGGACCGATAACGCATTCGTATTTCAAATCGTGTGATTACTAGATAGGCCTCCACATTTGAAGTCTTGCGACCCAAAAATTAGTTTCACGCTTTCTCTGTTCTAAAACGTGATAACTTCACCTGCTAGTATTGTCATATCTATCGGATTCAATTAGTTTACTGTGAGTTAGCCACAAGAATTACATCAATGCAGTTAATTCGTATTTTCTAACGCAGTTTGTGAGTAGTATACATTCAATTTCATGATAATTATCCTATGATATATTATCTTGAAATGTAAGAGACACGTGAATTTATTATTACATCTGATTTTATTCTATATACATTCATTACTTAATAAAGTAATGTATCAATAAAACTCAAATTAACAGGCTAATTTAAAAATCTATTACTATGTTTATTCCACAGAAAAAGAGTACCGCTTGTATTTAAAATAATTTTGCAAGCATTTTTGACTTTAATTCTTAGTTTTTATTTAAGTTTACTTTTAATTTTTAGAAAGAAATATGAACTTAAATTTATTTCTTAATAACTTCACGCAAATAGAGGCATATTTTGACAGTAACAGCAATATACAGCAATGTACAACCTGATAGCGGTCGACTTTTACAAATTCTATGTATTTATCTTTAATTCATCTCTTATAAACATTTTGTCGAAAAAAAATTAAATCAAAATATGAATATTTAAAATCTTATTAATTAAAGAGTTACAGATTGTCAATGAAACGATTCTAGAAAATCCTATAATTAATTTATAATTTGTGAGCCCAATAGATATTAATAGTTGTATCTTATGTTTTAAAAAATGGTGACAACAGAAGAAAACATATAAAATTATTAGGTTATCTTGCTCTCTAGTAAGAATAAGGAATCGCGCATTTCTAACATTCATAAGAAATATGCACTCAATATGATTATTTTTTGTTTAACCTGTGATAAAAGTTAGTTTTGCTAGTATTTCTTAGCTTCTATTTACAATTATCTTTATATCTAAAAATTAAAAACTTATAAATTTTTTACATTTTAAAACTTAGAAGAGAACATTTTTTAATATACATTTTAACTGTTCAAAAAATCGAAATAATCGTATAATTTGAAATGTAAAAATATTCTCCCATTCTTCTTTACATATTGGTATTTAGAAGTTCCAAGGAAGACAATTTGGTATGTTTCCAATTTTTTTTCAAGCATTAATGCCAAGTATAGATGCCGAAAATGCATAAAGACTAATCAGAATATCTTCCTAGTATTATACAATAGCGAGATTAGAACTTCAAATTTTAAATTCAAAGGATTATTTTAAATGCTAATCATATCTCTTTTGAACACATTATTAATATAGATTAAATTTTGATCGTTATCAAAGTGAAAGATATTCAATTCGATAATGGGTAAACTTTAATCCGATTAGAACATATTCCATATTACAAGCTATGTGCAAACGGAGTTATCTAGCAAATGAAATCCTAACATATAATGATGAAAGATTAACAAACAGACCTAAAATATATTAAAATGTGTTTAATTCTGAAACTTATTAAAAATCATTTATAAATGCTGTTGTGCAGAAAAAAATGCAATAGTGAAATTCATTTACATAATGCGAATACAAATGATTCATCGGGTTTCAGATGAACGTATTTCACAAAGTATTACATAAATAGCGATGAATAACATATTGTATGAAAATGATATTTTCTTATTTCTGATACATCGATACAAATATCCTGCGGGTTTCTGGCATCACATGGAAAACATCAACTCTATAGTCAACTTCAATCCACTATGTTCGCCATGTTTCACAAGCGCACAGTGATGCATTCTTGGAATCAAATGAATTTTGTCATCAAAACTGGTATGCAAACAAAGTCACTCATACATATCCAGGGGAAAAAATCACGAATTGTATGATCAGAATATATTAGCGGCCACTGATGAGTGCAATGCAAAATGTTTTCGATTGATTAGTCATCATTTTTCAAACTATTATCACTTTATAGTCATTTGAATCATTGTGTTATTGACAAAAGCGCAAACAAATATTTAAAATATGTTCTTTTCATTAGTTATAAATACAAATGAGTTGGCATTATAATATATCTTAAGCTATAAGATGTCAAAACCAAGTGAAATATTTATTATCATTCATTCATTCATATATATATATATATATATATATATATATATATATATATATATTCTTAAATGAGAGTATGAATTTAGCTCCACAGTCATTCAAATTTCAACACTCGCAATAATGACAAACTAATTAAACATGTAAAATCACTGAATTTACACTGTTATCAAATAATATAAAATAGTTTGGAAATATGTTTTTGTAATATAAAATTAATACAAAAATCATAAAATTTTCTTGGATATTTACTTTGCACTAATTTTTTAAGATTTAAGAGCATGTATAAGATTTTTGTTTTTTGGATAAACATATTGTTATGAATTGATCAGCTTGCAAATTTTTATAGCTTATAGTATGTTATTTTTTATAGTTTTTTTAAAAATTTTTATAAGATGATACTGATACTTACATATTTACAACTCTTATTTGTACTTTAGTAAGATTTGCATTGAGTAATGTTTCTTGTATTGGTGGGAAAAGTTTTAATTGATAAAAACATATAGGTGTACAATATTGCCCATGAATTTTGATATACCAGAAGGAAATTTGAAAAACACAATGATATCTATTGAGCAAATCGATTATAGTCGAAATAATTACTCAATAAATTTTCAAGAAAATAGGAGACATAGATACTGAGAAATCAGTACCCAGGTCAACCATCTCTGGCAATAATAACAGCAATATTATTCGTACAGCAATAATAAGATAATAGATGGGTATACATGTACAAGATATTATACTTAACAGCAGTACAGTTGCTCATATATCAGTAAACACGATGACACAGTTCATTGACTATAGTGATTCGTGCATAACGACAAACCATCGCACGGTTTATCAAACCTGCCAAGCGACCGATGATTCTCTGCATCATAGACTCAAAATCCGTATGATACCAGCAACATGTGATTTAAAATTATCTTACTAAAATATAGCTTTTTGGAAGTCTCAAATACAAGCTTCAGCTATAGCCTTAACACAACAGAAATGCCAGTTCGAAAAACTGTCAATGCAAACAATATGTGACCGAAACTTCGATTCATTGGTACACCATAGAATCATTTCAAAACCAGTGATGATGAAGCAATTTGTTGATGCTGAAGTCATGTTAGCGATGCAAGTTCTCCAAAAAGCCATTATGAGGATGTAAACAGAACTGGGATTCGTATGAAAAAACCTCACGATATTCTTGAATTCAGCTTTTCGTAGATCACACCATTGAAGGCGCTATAATTGTGATGTAACATCAGGGGCAGCCAGAACTAATGTCACCGAGTTTTCAATCCACGCTACTGCAAGTTTCGCTGAAATGTTCGCTTAGTTTCTTATTGTCTTTCCCATTTTTTGGTCTTAGGACTCGTGACGTGTCTGTAGGGTCCATTAAGTTCATGTAGATGACATATCTATCTTTTTATCTTCTCGGTTGTTAGGGATTGCGGACAGCTGGGATAAAGCACAGCATTTCTTAGGACTAATCAGAATCGATAAGAGCAGTAATATTGTGATACGATAAGCAACAATCTCGGTAGGCTGCAATTAGATTTCTATTGAATTCAGAAATGCGCTAGTAAGCATTTCTTTTTGAACAGGCCATCGTAACACTTTCTTTTATTAGGCAGCAAGGGTCAAACATAATTTGTAAAAAACCTACTGAACACTTTCACTTAAGCATAGTATGTGTGTCGCTACCACCGCCTATTTTACATGAGTGCGTTAAGCATCCATTTGCATATCCTGTCATTGTGTAGCATGTTTAATAGCCAACAGTATAAATTCAACAAATTAAAAAAACTATATTTTTCAGTTATAATAAGAATTCAACAGCTCACAATAGTTATTTGACAGTGAAATTTAAGCCTATCATTAAAATAAAAAAGATATTCTTATATAAATGCATTACTTATAAGACTGAGCAAAAAGTATACGCAATAAAAGTATTTTTTTCAATGTAAAGCAATAATGACAAACGAATTCGATCAATGAAAATTCTAACAATTTTCCTTAATTGGAATTTCCAAAGAAATTGCTGCTTAATTTATTTTTCATTTTAAATTTTAAATCCAATATATATATAGAGAGAATTACTCCTAATTATATATTAAGATTAATCACAATAAATTTCTACGAAGTTCAGAACATTTTTTAATGCATTGTTCTAAGAATAAATTCAGTATTATAATTTATAATAATTCCAAATCATTAGAACTGCATATAAATTAGTTATAACTAATAAAAATATTTAAAAGCTTAATACATTTTCCACTGAAATGTTTTAAAGTATAGCTTATTACATGATTGATGATCTAGTATTGTAATTATATTTATGTAAACATATTTAAGGCCTTAATGACAGAATAACTTATAAATGTACAGACTTCTCTATTCAGAGAAAAAGGATTCTCTTTACAATTTTTAGATAATGATTCCGAAAGAAGTAATGATTAACTTAGTCCGAAGTAAGACAACTTAAGATAGGTTCATACTTTATTTACTAGACCCGTTGAGGCTATAAGCGTGAATTATCTCATCAGAGCCAATCCTTAATATTGCTAGGAAGTGTGCCAAATCTGGGTGGAGATAATTTCGGAACAGAAAAGAGACAAAGATCATTATTTAGGCGGTGCTTTGACATTTAAAAGTTGAAACAGGGGGTGTTTGAGTTAGATAGAAGAGATGTTGTCATCTCGCCGCCTTCTTTCATAGTGAAGGCCAAGCAGTGGTTAAGTAGATAATACTGTCGGCGATCAACCCTTGAAATTAATGAGCGCATAACAACAGGTGTTGATAAAAAACACGTAAAATAAGTCTATAACAATAAAAAATGTTTTCTATAAAGTAATATAATGAATGAAAAACAAGAGATTAAATATTTAAAAAAGATGACGTTTTCAAAAGAATGGAATGTGGCAAAAAACTATGTGCTAAACGCTGTTAGAATTATTCTTTGTTCGTTATTTTTCAATATTTTCATGTAAAAACTTTAATATAGTTGTACGTCATTGGAGTCTTAAGCATTTGAGCAAAAGTTTTCAAGCTTTATATCAGAAACTGTACTTGATGTATCCCCCATTAGGGGTAATAAATTATTCACGGCATATATTTTAATAATTTGACAGTCCCAAAATAATATCTCACTTATGAAAAAAGTGCGGCACAAGTTCTTACGGTTCAACAATCAAAATTTAAATTTTTACCAGAAAAGGTTATTTTGAATGATATTTGATAAAATAATATCCAGTAGATTCCATTGAAAACTGAAAATGTATATCAGTCTTTCTCTATTGACCGAAATATTCATATTTTTTAAGTACAGATAGAAAAAGTGATGATTAAAAATACGATCTAAGTCAAGTGCTGATGGAATTGAAATAGATAAATTGTTCTTCCTTAATAAACAGAAAAATGAGGCCACAAAAGATTTCCAAAATTTAAACCACAAAATTCAACGAAAATAAAAACACAAAAAATTTCAGCATACATAATGAACATGAAATCAGTACACTGATTTTCAATCTAGGATTTGAATTTCGATGCTAGGAATATTATAATTTCTTTTAGAAAATGAATAGTAAATCTATCACGATTTTGTACCTTAAACGACTAATCGTTCAGTTGTCAGTTCAAGTTCAATATAGGAAGCACTTTAGTTGAAATGAGCAAGAATGTAAATCTTGTGCATTAGGCTAAATGAACAAAAAAGTCCTAAAGCGTTGTACACCATATCTTTTAAATAATAAGAGAAAAATTAATCATCCATGGAAAATATACAGAAAATGTTACACAATTACAGTCCACAAAATTCAAATTAGTTGATTGTATTCAAGGATGGCGAAACAAAAAATTTAATTATTTTAAAAAAGGAGATTTTTATTTCATTGTAAAAGATGATAGAGTACAATAACTTTTTCAAAAAAAGAGGAATTATTTAAAAATGAGTCAGTTTATCTTTTATATCAAAATGACGTCTGATTCAACTATTCAGAAAATCATGACAATTTATTGAAGACCATGAGGTGTCCAACAATTTTCACGTCGATTATCTTCGCTTATTTTATTTTAATTTTCAGTGTAATGAAATAAATATATACAACTTCTAAATGAAGAAACGTAATTGATGTGATTTTTGAAGATTTTCTCCTACTAGATATTTAAACACAATTAACAGATGTCGCAATTTAAATAATAATTGGCTTATAGTTAGAGAAAGAAGTTTAAAAAAAGGGATTTTGTAAATAAATATAATACAAAAGTTAAATGTTAAGTGAATCTATCTGTTGTATGATAAAAATACATGCTTGTCCACAAATTAGTGGTAATGCTGGAACCGGAAGCTAGATACAAAAACAAAGCAAACGCAATTTATTCATAAACTCATATATTAAGCAATAGTGAAAGAACATTAGTGTATACATATATGGTGTATACATGATACAAGGCATTTAAACTACGATCATAACTTCATGGAACACTTACACCACATATCGTCCGTACAACAAATGAACAGTATGTTGTTGGTATGATGATTAATACATCATATGTCTCCCATATGAGGATATCCAGTACGTGCAACGCCAAGGCATGCTGAGGATCAAATTATTAAGCTGCGTTTGGGTATAGAACTCTACTCAGCAAGCAATACTCTCCGCATGTCCGGCACAGATGTAGTAGATAGTTGACAAGCTGCGATTCATCGTCGGTCAAGCATTTCCCACACATGCTCTATCGGATTCAAGTCTGGTTAGATTGCTGATCATTCCATATTGGAAATATTCTCTGATTGAAGGCAGTCGTTGACGATGTTTGAGCGGAGTGTACGAGCGTTGTCCTCCATAGGCATAAATTCAGCCCCCACGATACTCCTAAGCAAATGGACAGGTTGCTTCAGAATGATATCGCGATAAATTTGGCCTGTCATGGTTTCAATTTTAGCATGCTCTGGAGCCCAGCATAATGCTTCCACAAACGAACACTCCTGCACCATCGTAACGTTGGTGATATCTTGGTAGTAGCGGGTATCTGGCGTTCTCCATATCGACGTCCAACGTGTATGGGATTGCAAGCTAAGTCTAGACTCATCGGAAAACATAGCACAAGCTCAGCGTGATGTGGCATCCACATGTTCTCTTCTCTAGTGAGTTGCCGAGAGCGGAGCGCATTTCTGATCGGCTTGCGACCATATAGATCGTACTGTTCCAAATGCCTGTAAGCGTTTTGCATTGAAATTGTCGTACACGTTGCTGATAATAGTTGACGCTATAAATCTGCTGCGGTTTTCCTTTTCTTTCTTTTAGCGGTTACTGCCAAATACCGGTCGTCATTTGACACTGTTAACTAGGGAGTGACCTGTACTGGAGCTCAACTGACATTTTCATCATCTTGGAATCATTGCCATAGTCTAGAGGTAATACGTTAAGTGATTTCCTGACAATTGCCATCTGCATACGCCCGCATGCCAGGTAGCCGATAGTTCTACCTCGTGAAACATCATCCACATGCGTCCTCTGTGTCATACTTGTGGGATCGTGGCACTGAGCACCGTACGGACCGGCTGTGAATACGTTTCCTTTTATTGCCACAGGTACTTATATACTCCTCTCTTAAGCTCTTATCATTGTGCAATATGTCGGCGTCATTAGATGCCTTTCCGTAACTTGCATATTATGCTTGACCATGTGTGAGACATTTCTACAGTTGGCATTTCACTTCACTACGCGTTCTATTACCGTGTGCTTCTGAATGATTCTTAATTTTTGGACATGTGAGCGGTTAAAAGTAACTTTATTTCTGTAAAATATATTTTACACTACTTCAATTTTAAAATACACAAGGCCATAGTAGTTTGATGGGGAAAGGTGTCGTTCTCGTCTAGAGAATTATAGGTTCAATATATGATTCAGCCAAAGACTGTCATGGTACTGAGATCTGTCCCTATAGAAAATTATGTAGAAATAAATGTACTCTCAGTGAGGAGTTTAGTATGAAAAGGATTGCCAGCCTAGTTACTAACTTAGTCACTTATTTGCCGTTCCAAATTTCATTTTGGTTGCTAATGTTGAATAGCTTCGATCACCAGAAATAAACGACCGGAAAAGTATCACAATCATTAACAATGTATATAAAATTTTCATAAATTCACTGCATTATTTGTGTACTATTAAAATTCTAAGCAATGAGGTTTCTGATAAGATTTACTTACATTTATAAAATGTGAAAATTTGGTCTAATGTAAAAAATGTAAGAATTTTTCAGAGTTAATTCACAAAAATAATATGCAAGTAAATAAAATCGAAAAATATCCAAGCAAAATTGTCAAGCAATCCGGAACAAGTCAGTGTTAAACCATTTATCAGTGAAAAGTTTAAACTTTGAAGTCATTTTCTTGTCAAATTTAGTTCTAAATATATGCAGTGAAAAATGTTTTTACTTGGAAAAACACGGAAAAGAAAAGATGTAGTTTGTTTATCAAGGAATTACATGGCCATCCACATTAGTCATTTGAATATATAAGGAATAGGACTATAATAATCTAAATTATTGAGTTATCCATTTATTATGTTGATAACAAACTATTATTTTGATACAACAACCTTATTTGACATTGTTATGTGATGAAAAATGGAACTCGACCACTTATCTCATTACAACCTAGGTAATACAAAATGTTATTGTAAGCCAGAAAAAAACTGTAAATTAAAGCAAATTGACATGCTAATTTATTTTTTATTTCATTAAATACTTGCATTTTATTCCAGACAGCAGTAATCAATTAAACAGAACCAATGGCTTGATATACTTGAATTAAAGTTTTATGAAGAGCTGAGTGGTAGCTGCTTTGAAAACTTCCATTCCTCACTAATGGATTAGTTTGGTTAGCACTCTCACTTGGTTACAGTCTTGCTGTCACTTGGTAACACTTGATTATTCTCTCACACTTTGTATAACACTTTGACACTGGTCACATTTTTTCACGCGAAATTTAAGGTTTAGTTGAATTTCAAGCATTAAAATCGAGATTCGATTTAAGAGTTAAATCTGCGGCATAGTTCCCATTAATTCCACAGTTTTTGAGGAAGTTGGTAAGTACGAACTTTAATTTGAGAATAATTAACTGCTAAGTGACAGAGACTCTTGAGAGACTATGGCATTTAGTAACCTGAGAAGATATCTACATCTAAATAGTAATTAAAAACCTCTTAGTAAAATTTAAATGAAAACTAGACTCAAAATCCCAAAACGACCAGTAACATTCGATTGCGTTATATGTATCTTCACATGTTTAATTGACCAAATTGATTTGAGTCAAATTTATGCCAAATGTGATTAAGCGTATATAGTTCACTCAAACAAAATAACGTTATTTAGGAAACTTCTTTTAAAATAAATTTCACTTTAGAAACTTTATGGAAAACAGTTTTGCAACCACAGCAACAGAATAACGAGCACGATTTGTACAATGGCGCTCTGTTAACGAAAATATGCAAAAGCAGAATCAAATGCACTCAGCTTTGGAGTTATCTATTTAGAGATTCACACACATAAAAAAACATTTCACATGGCTAACAAAAGATAAAATAAAGATTCTGAGGATAGTTTATCCATTAAACGTCAACATGTCAAAAATAATCTAACTTGATGTCCGTAAAAATCCCAGGTTCCAAATATTCTAGTTTATTTTATTTAGTTAAATTTATAACGTTTATTTTAAGTTCTTCGATTAGACATAGATATAGCTTATATAACTGTCAACCAAACACCATAAATAATATCATTTCGTGTTATTTTTTATATGCATTACAGATAGTCAATGAATTATAAATTTAAAAATATATATGCTGCAAAATATTTTCAGATCAGAATCAACACAGAATGGCCCGAAACTTTTAATTCTTAATATTTATTATGTATACAATCTCACTTTTTTATTTTTAAATAATAATTTGATCTTGTTTATATTTCACCCAGCATAAATTAGAACTAAGAGAAATGTAACAACAAAGGTATTTGAAACAGTATATACATTTTCATTATATTAAAGTTAAATCACACACACTAGTTCTAGAGAAAGATAAGCTTGACAACATTTTATAAGTATTCTTAGAGTATTATGTCTGAATCTAGGATAAAACATTTTTGGAAAAATTTATTCGTGACATTTCTTTATTTGCTTTTAAACGTAGATTCTCTTTATAATTTACACAGTATTCTGAGTTAATAAAGATAAATGGCGAATTAGAAAACTCCTATAAAAGTAAAACAAATTTTCTCACCATTTAAATTTTAAAATAATTCTGTTTCACAATAGTTCTGATGTTTTTCTAACTATATTTATGCGTAAAATACACTATATGAAAATAAAAATGCAATATCACGAACGCATACATTCGGAAAGTTAAACAACAGAGTATAATTTTTACTGTTGTATGATATAGAAATATCGACCACAAATCCCACAAGCTATAAAAGCACTGCACCCAAGATACAGGCAGTAACACATCGAGGGAGATTCATTGCAATTAATGTCGCCGAAGATCATGTACTAAGCAAAAGGGTGGAAGTGAGCATAAATGATAATTAATCACGTGTCAGATTGATAAGAGATTAATGATACAATTGTACAAGAATTATGAAACCGGCATTTGACACTTATTTATAAGTGTCATTAGGTATCGTCTAATAATAATAACGGCTGAATAGACTGCATAATCTCATATAAATAGAATTAAGCTATAATAATATAATGAACCAGCGACAAGTGCTTATCATTATTGGCCGTCTAAATCAGGATGTTTGCGTCAACGTATACAAAGACAGAAGGATTCAATGTCTTATCACATAAATAATAACTATGCAGTAAATGTAATTATTAAAATAAAAACATAATTGATCAGAGCACACTATCCCGTAGCATTCGGACAGCCACGTGGCTTAAGATTAATGGTATAACAAACAAAAATATCAATACCATTCATCGTACAGAGAATCATAAATTTCCCTTGTGTCAGCAAGTAGACGAATAATTGTCGTAGATGATATGGGAGAACGCAAAATGTTTTACATTAGCTACAATATACAAAATTTAACTAAGGAAAATTGAACGCTTGTCGATGGATATATCTTTTCCCGTTAGCTGATATAGCAGCATTAACTTTGCTAGATCATCATGTCATCATGATTTAGTAGCCCCTTCAATTCACTCCAATAAGACAAATGGATCAACCAAGTCTTGTCCATAAGAAACTGTTTTTGTCAGCAGTAGCTTGACATCCTTACAACTTTTTTAGTGAATAAAAATCTTCATTAACATTTATATCCCCCTTGAAGATAGATGCGGCATTGTAGCATCCGAATTCGTAAGTTTTTCATTCATATTTCACTATATATATATATATATATATATATATATATATATATATATATATATATATATATATATATATATATATATATATATATATATACGAGGGTCACTGAAATTTTTGAGATACAACTAGGTTTTTAAAGTTATACTTACAAAATTTTAGGTGTGTTCAAAGTAGTCTCCTCCAGCATCAATGCACTTTTGTAGACAAATTTTCCACAGATTAAATGCCTCAAGTCATTCATTTCTTCGAATAGATGAAAAAAAATGCATTTATAGCCACATCAATCTCTTTTTCTGAATGAAAACGACGTACACGAATTTCTTTTTTAGATAAAAGAATAACCAAAAGTCGCACATATCTAGATCAGGTGAATACGGCGGATGTTCGATCACTTTAATTTGTTTTTGTTTAAGAAACTCAACTTTTTATCCGGCTGTATGTGAAGATGCATTGTCATGGTGAAGCATTAGTCCCCTAACATTCAGTTCTTGTAGAATTTCTGGAAGACATTGAGTGGTATACCAGTTTGTTGTTACTATCTTCTGCTCTTCCAACGATGGCTTTGACCAATCCCATACTTCTGAAGAAAACGGTATACATCACTTTTTTCAGTGCCCGTTGTTTTTTCACCATTGTCAACGTGGGATCATCTTCAAAGACCCATACTTTGCATTCTTGACGTGTTGGAACGTCAAAAAACGGTATGTACGTTTCATCACCTGTTACAATTTTAGAAATGATGCGGTGGCCACCATCATTCAGCATATTAAGAGTTTCTTTGCTGATTCTGACACGCTCCTCTTTTTGATGCTCAGTTAGATTAAGGGGAACCCAACGACAAACTACTTTTTTCATATGTAATTCTTCATGAATGATTTTGTGTATGGCTGCGGATCCAATGTTAAGTTCCTTCTGTATCATTTGATAGGTACAACGATTATCATCCATTAACATTTTTCGTATGGCAGACACATTATCCAGGATTACTGCCGACGGCGGCCTTCCTGCGTGTTCTTCATCCTGAAGAAAATTGCGACCTCTTCAAAATTCTCTAAACCATCTGAATACAGTAGCACAAGTTGGAGATTATCACCAAATGCTAATTGTAACCGTTGAACGCATTCTTCTTGGTTTAATCCTGCTTTGAAATCGTAGAAAATCATAGCGCGTAAACGTTCTCGCGTCCACTCCATTTTCTCTTCTGTTTAAAATTTATTCCACGCTAAACTAGTTGAAGTAAGTCAGTAAAAAATCGTCTTCTGTGTTAAAATACTTTGTACTTTAAAATTAAACCGTTATTTTTATTTTGTAAATTCTCGTCTGCACGCATCTCAAAAATTTCAGAGTAACCCTCGTATATATCGTAACCTCGTAACCCTCGAAAAACAATAAAACATTTTAAATTCAGAAAACCACCCGATAAATTTAATTAAACAACTTCTAAAGGTTGGAATTTCAAAGTCAAGCCGTATGCTTATAATATTTATATGCTTTTTTAAACTATGATCTCTTTCACATATTTTAATAATGACGACTATATCGTACAACATTAATTCGATTTCATATTTTTATAAATTACTGTGCATGCCCGTATCAAATTAATTTTTGATACGGCATGCACAATCATTTTCACACAACAATTTTGAATTAAAATAAATCCTCAGAACAAAGTCGTCAACAATTTTAACCGCGTTAGATGCCATATTCTTCCATTGAAAATTCTTAAAAGTTGAAATTACTTTATTTGTCAAAGGGAAAATAAAATGGTTTGAATTCATTTAAAAATGTAATGCAGCTATGATATATACATATGTTGATATATTCATATATGTTGATATGTTGATGTATGATATATTCACATGTTTAGATGAATATATATTAATTTATAATAATAGGTAAATATTTGCTTATGAAGTTTCCCCCATACCCGACAACATTTGTCTATTCAGTGAGTGAGCACGATTATAAGTATTATTTGAAATTTCTAAGTGACACACACATCTTTCATATATAGCAATGCTGCAATTCAAATTTAAAGACTACCTAAACTTGTGAAGTGAATTTCTTAATCACGATTTAATTTAATTGGCAATGATACTAATGTTGTCAATATGTAAAATTCTATAGAAACTTCTATTCACAAATGTTTCCCCGTACGTAACAGATACATTTATTTGTGATTATCCTAACAATTTTTTATAAACGAATAATTAAGTCTCAATTCAAAAACGATTTGCATTGCGATATTTGGACAATACTAGCTGATACTATTTGATGTGAAAAATTAAGAAATATTTTAAAAAATTGATAAAATTTAATTTATTATCCGCATAAATGGAAAATAGATGCTAAAATAATGGTTATCGAATTCATATCGACTACATGCAAAAGAGAATGATGTTCAAGTATATAGCAAATTAATTTTAGGATATCAATTTCACATCAGTGCATTACATAGAAAAATAGTACAATAGAACTCCAATTATCCGGATCAATTGGGACCGGACTCCATTCGGATAATCAAAAATTCAGATAATTGCAATTTTTCGTAAAAAGGGTCTATTTTAATTAACTATTGTATTTTGAAAAATGGGTGAAGAACTACATATATTTTCTAAAAATAATTTTAATCAATTAAATAAAAAATCAACACTTTTACATGCTAAAGTACTTACATTTCATTAAAATAGTATGTATGTACAATGCTTAGAGTGTAAGTTATTGCTTGCTAAACATCTTGGTCATAGAAAGCTTTTTCACTGCTTTCACCCGTTTTCGTAGTACATCTTCATTTGCAACTTCTCACTTGATGGTGAAAATTTGCATGTGGTCCCACTCGGGTCGTCGTTCCCTCCACTTCAAAGCAACTTCAATGCCGGCAAATGCATCACTAGCTGATATTCCCATGTCTGCTTCAACTGAAATCGTCTTCCTCGATACTTTTAATAAGTTTACCCCCATTTGCAATTTAAAATCCACACCTGATGCGATTTATAATCCATTCTCTTACATCTTCAGGATAAATTTCGGAACGTCCAGATATTTTCAAAAGAACATTTCTGAATTCTTTAAGTGATTTCTCCTTTCTCTTATCTTTTCTTTCTTTCTTTCTTTTTTTTTAAAATTTTTATTCATATAATTTTATTTTAAGTTATTGGAGTTCTTCTGTATATGATAACCATCAATCTTAAGGTTAAAGACACTAGCATAGTCGGAAGACAGCTGTAGTACCTGAAGATTAAACGAATGATTTCTGTGGTTTTGGGACATTGACTTAAGTAGCCTCTTAATTCTATAACTGGCAGCGCGAAGACGGTTAGACAAATTGTCGGTTTAAAATGTCAGTTAGCAAGAAGTATTGGTTAGAATATAAATCTAAAGAAGGATTACTGTCGTATATGGTTAGTTAATCCTTAATACATGTAAAAATATGAATCTGACGATCTGATAAATATATATAAGTTGTAATGTTAAAAAAATGTCCTTTAAAACTAATATAAGAGAATTTATATGATATTTTTTTCAACCATCAGGAATAAATATATTGCCAAATATTTTACTTAAATGGTCAAGAGGTTCGTATGAAGTCTAATTTTTCTTAAAATATAATGTGTGTAAAATTTATTTTACAGTAATGTTGTGGAAATGGATATGAAAATTTAAACCTTGTTCTAATGATGAAGCATCTTTGGTAGAGTTTTTACAAGAACGAAAAATAATTCATTCTGGGAAAAAAAATGAAAACCACGAAATGAACTCTATTTCCCATGAAGTGGAAATATATAGAAAACAAAGGAAAAATTGCACGCTGAATTAAATCCTTTTTCTTTGAAAATTTTCACAGTAGTTGTAGCGTAAATATATTCAGCCGGTTAATTTTAAGTTCCAAATCTTACGCCAAATACTGAGGATTAGGCAATATCTGAATCCGGTCCCGATAATGGAAAAGTATAGTAACCATAGCAATTGAAGTGAAAATGAGAATGATTTATCGTTATATATAATCATATAGCAATACGGTTTGATATTTCCTTTTACATCTAATGTTTTAAACAAATATTCAAAATAACTGTTTTAAATTAAATATATGAATGTACGACTACTTTAATGCTCATCGCTAAATCTTCTTACCAATTTAACTATTCACTTATATCATTATACAAATTTATGATACTTTACATTTTTTATTAAAATGAAAGCAATGAGTTCGTTTTTTGACCTAATGAAAGACCATTGTGTTGACTGAAACTATATAAATAGATGTCAATAGTTTAATGATCCTCTATTAATGCAGAAAGGATATTTTGAAGCATTTCAATATCAATTATTTGTCAACCTCAAAATTTGAGTCGACGTGTTGTTATACTCAAAGGAACATATATCACATGGTCTGTGCTTTAAAATTATAAAGCAAAGTTGCAAATTCACTTAAAAATACAAAATAAGCCACCACAAAATCCTGATTGTATAATTTTAACTATATTATTCTGAAATTCAAACACTCTATTATCGTGAATTAATCGACTAAATTTTAGTGTGATTTTAAATTACAGCAGCTACTTGCAGGAAAAAAATCCTCGCACAAATTTTATTTGTTCAGTGTAAACACAAGTTACCTCTTATTAACAACATAATTTCCATTCTTATTACCTTATACTTTATAACTTGTTACACTTAGAAATTTGTATATGTAAGAATACGGTTTAATAATATTTATTATTTGTCACTCAATGGTAATTTTTTCCACCAGATGAGGGATTCGACCCTGTACTACAAATATTAGTAGATACAAAACCACTAAAAGCAATAATGTTAGAGATGGGAACTGCTGAACTCAAATTTTAAAGAAATTGATTAAATTGGAACTAACCAATTTTCTTGTAAACTTCTGTGCAATTTGATAAACTTTAAAAAAATATTTTATAGTTAAAATAAGTTGAAGTATAAAAGTAACAAAACTAACAAGCTCAGCAGAAAAATTCAATCATTTCTTTAAAATTAAAATAATTAAATGGAAACATGTCTCAACATTTTTTTTTCAAACAAGAGGATTAAACAGTGCTTTTGGTTATCACTTGAATGTTGAAATAAACAGTTATCAGCTTCCAGAGTATCATAGCAACAGGGCAGAAACACCCCTTTATATGACAGGAAGTAATATATCACACATCAAAAATGTGGGTTACTTTCACGCCGCCCTTGACAACCAAGAAGAACTCAGTAGAGAGCTTTTTATGTTGAATGCACACAGGATGCGTGTCAATGAATTTGTCCACAGCAAAATTTGATACGGTCAGTTTCAAATGGAAGAAAATATGATTTACGCGAGAAAAATCTCTTTTTTAAAAAAATAAACAGGAAAAATTTAAGAGACGCATTAAGAATTTTAAATAAGTACTTTTCCTTCAATTGTTATTAGTATGCATTTGCATGTTTTTAAAAATTAAAATTTGCATGAAAAGCAAGAGCAATAAAAACGTCCCTTAAACAAATTTCAATATTTTGACAGATTTTATTTAGCCTGTTTATAATGTTTTTAATAAAATAACTCATTTTTACAGCTTTGAAACATTGATTGAATAGAAATTTATCACTTGTAAAAATAAGCATGCTAAATGCATACCTTAAAAACAAATGCCAAAATATATTAGGCCTATTAGTTTGCATTCAAGTCATTTGAAGAAGTTGACACCTAAATTATGTCTCTCTCTAGAAATTTTTTCCCACCCACTATGAGTTCATATGTGTTCGTGTGGTTAATGAGCATAAATCATGACAACTTAACAATACTTGCTTATAAAAAGAATCTTTTAAAAATTTTCTACATAAGATTACATATGTTTAATAATGGAACTAACAAAATTATTCATAAAACAGTTGCTGTACAAAATCCTAGAAAGGGTTCTATTTACTTTTTAGTGAAAACTGTAAACTTTGAAGTAAATAAAAATTAACACAATCATTAGAAGATTAATTTCCCATAGTCATGTTTAAAATATTCTGTTCACCAAATGGAGTAGGAATGCAACCGTATTTTTATTTTTGTTTTAACTCGTATGAAAGAAAGTCCTGGATAACATTCTGAATATGGTACCAAGTTAGTGGAACCATTCCAGTGGTAGGATAACGGCTTTTAGAGTGGATATAGAACATTGGACGATAACTACTATAGAACATTGGAAGATGGATATTGCGTTTCTGCATATAACATATATCTAACACGAAGTTTCGGAAGTTTTATTTGTTTCTTTCCTTGGGATATAAAAATACGTCCACATTATTAAGTCTTTCTCAAATAAATGTTAATATGCTTTATAACAACGTTCTGTATTTATGCTTTATAATACACAGTGTCAAAAAATTAGCTTGAACTAAGCATTAATTGGAAACAGAAATTCAGATTATCAATATTTTCTAACTTTTTTCCGAGTTATTTCTGTGCACACGATTTATCTATAAAGCATAGCAATGTTTGCACTTTGCATAACATAAAAATATAAATTTTATTATAGGTTTATATGATCAATTGTAGTATTTTGTAAGAAGAAGAATTGTATGAAGATATGAGAAATCAAAACAATTTAATAAGGCTATGTAATGAGTTAAGAACTTCTTTCATACTTGTAATATAAGAACCAAAGAAATAAACATTCATTGTTTAAATGAATGTTTTAATGATTGTATTCAACGATATTTTTTTACTAAATTACTCATTTATTACAAAATTATGAAATGTATTTATAAATATTCTCTCTCGCATTCGACCAAAAGAATTTCAGAATCACTTAAAGAGATCTAACAGTAATAAAACAATCAAGTTATAAATAATTGCTATTAGGTATTTTTTGTTGTTTATGAATAATTATTAATCAAAAATTAACTTGAGCTGATTAACTAATCAAAAATCAGCTTGAACTTAACTCAAAGTAATTAATAATATGTTTACAAAATTTTTATAAAAAGATTCATTAATAATAAAAATGAATAGACATATATAGAATTGTTGCAAATTATTGCATAGTAAAATACATTGTCTATATACGGTATCTGTATACGGTATGATTGTCTATACGGTAATTTTTTGTATACAAGCCTTAAATCAGCTAGGGACCCACAGTTTTAAGGGAATTATGAGTCATTAAAAACATCCACAGTCGAAGAAGGAATCGAAATCACAAGCACTAATCATTCAACAGCTTTCAGTTATCAATGATTGGATGGATTATTGATGAAAGATTAAGGATTTATAGGGATTAAAGAATCTTTAAAAATAATGGAGTAAATTATTACAGACATTCACAAAAGAAATTTATTCGTCTGCTTAATCAATATATTTACGGGCTTCATTACAACATCTTTCATTGAATGCATACCTTGAAATATTTTGTACCATAGCATTTGGAATTATTTGAAGCTCGCTAAACTAAATAATTGTTACACTTAATCCAAAATGATAAAGTATTCTTTGTATACGATTTATTTAATAAAAACAAATGATAATATAGAGTTACAAATGAAGAATAAAACTTTCATTTCCTCTTTGATGTGTGCAAATAAATACCCGTAAGCAATAAATAAGTACAGACTGAAGGAAACCAATACGACCGACCTTTAGAGCACACAAGCATCATAAACACGTCAGAATGACAAGAGCAACTTCCCTTACTTTATCACCTTTGTAATTCGCTACAGAAAGCCTTGAAAGGAATGTACCTGGCATAAAATTTCACTTGTGAATTATTCAAAAGAAGAAAAAATCCAGCGATTTACCAACTTTGTGTGTTTGAACATGAAAAGTTGAGGGAAAAAATGAATATTTTAAATGAATGATTCGGGGAAATCCAATACTAACATGACTATGCATTTGATAAGAAATATCTAAAATATTCTGTATCCTATTTATATTGTAGTATAAATACGTTACAAAATATTTCCATTTGCATTTCTATATTTGTTTTAGTGAATTTTTAGAAGAAGTATAATAAACAGATTGATAAAATTAATTTACACTTTAAGTATAATTAATTATATTTTGAGAAAAAGTAAAGAATTATTTTTTTTTAATCAAACAGATTTTTTTATATTTTTTGCCTTGCTTAACTATAAACAATATGCTCACTGATAACACATTATAATTAATTATATTATTATACAGTAAATTATTCACTTAGTACTTAGTGTTATTCTCTTAGTAGTATTCACTTTGTACTATTACAATTTAATTCGGCATTTGATAAACATTATTGAATTAGGTTATTAAAATAGTGATCATTTTGAGAGCCAGAAATACTTTTTAATTTATAAAAATGAGGAGAATTCGGCTTGAGTATTTTAAGAAATATAAGTTGTTTCGACAATAGATTTTGTAATAAAATAAAAATAATCAATTAATCCTATAAAATGATTTAAAATTACTAAACTTTAATGTATTGCGTTATATATAAATCGTATAAATAATAAAGTAAATCCCCTGAAAAATACAGAAAGAAGTTTGCCGATAAAAAGACATATCAAATATAAAATAAATAAATAAAATAGAATAAAAAATATAAATCAAAAAATAAATAAATTATTTATTAATTAAAAAGTTAAAACCTTTGTAATGACGTGAAAAAAAAACATGATACAAATTTTTAATATACATAAATTTTTTGAAAATTACCTGTTTATAAATTTATTTTAAAAATTACATTAGCATTTAAAAATATTCAAGAAATTTAATTTTTATAGGCAACAAGAAAGAAGCATTGAGATAAGCAGGATAAATATTGTAAATAAATTTTCTTTCCTTATACTGAAATCTGATAAGAAAATTCCACATTTGATTTTTAAAAATTAACTATTCCTGTTTCGTAAAGAATGACTCAAGAATATTTTTCTTTCTATTTCACTGATAATGATTTCGTCGTTAATTCTAATTCCATTGTTATATATAACCGGAAGAATACAATTTTCCTCATTGAGGATTAAAAAAACCTACAGTTCAATTGCACATAATAATAAATAATCTAGTAATATAGCTGCGATAAAAATATTATTTGAAATATTACATATGAACAAACATTAAAAATATTCTAATCATACCGGTTTAGGTGTGTGGTCAGTTTTCACATTAAACTCATTGAAATCGTTATAAAGCATTTATTTCTTCTATATTATATTTTGGGAAAATATTTCATACACTGTGCGTCATATTTGAGTATCATTCGAAAAACTCCGATGCACCCATCACAGATGAAGAGCCTGCAGTAAAGGAGAATGTAACATTTTGATCTTCTATTGTTGAGCTACGCCTGAGAAGCAATATAATATCTTCCAGGAGCGGTTCTATCACAAGGCCAAGAAGATTTCTGATTTAGTTTGTGTGTGTCATTCTGCGATCTCTTTTAGAACATGAAGATTCATTTGTACGAAACCTAGGATTGAAAGCGGATTCCACACCCCAGCAAATAACCACACCCAAGAATTATAAATTGGAATTCCTATCTTGAATCCTAATTAAAAAATTTAAGTTTATCCAATTATGATAACAATGAAATAAATAGATACCAAGATCAATTACATTTCGACGAAATGCTGAAACAAAGGCCAAGTTGATAACTCTTAAACCAGCAGCTAAATAAATTCTATCAGATACTAAAAATCAAGAACTCACCAGAATTTAATTGTATTGAAAGATATCAATTACAATTTCCTAGAACAGTTCATAAATATCAAATGATATAGTATGCAAACAAAATATTAATAGATGGTAACATAAATGAAGGTCAAGCTAATAAGTACTGTTGATAAATTTGAGTAGAAGTAGACAGAAATTTTATACATTGAGATCATGTTACTTACAAACACCGTGATTTATAACGTAGTAATCACACAATCTTCATACGTTAACAGCGACATAATTGTCATATAATTGTGCAAAACTTATTTATATAATTTCATATCATAATAAAAATATCGCACATAATATATAACAAAAAATATTCGATAGCACATCATTACTAATTTTAACAAATAGATCTACTCGCTCATCAAGTAAAATTATGAGAAATAATAAGAAAAATAAATTTTAATGTGAAAATGTTAATATAACACATAATTGATTTTAAAGTATCTTCAGCGCATGCAATATTTTAATACCTTAAAAATCCTTATGAGCTAAAATATATTTACCACAAATAACAAATAAAAATATAGAATTAAGTATTTCCCACATATATACACGAGTGTTTGAAATCTGTAATTAATATTCTAAGCATATTTTTTACTTTATCATAACAGAGAAAATAACTGATATTATACACAAATAAAAAATAAGAATAGTCAATTAATTCAAAATTATAAAATACTATTTAAAAAGTAAAAAAAGGATTGAAAAATAAATATTAAAATTTTTAATTGTAGCTTAATAAATTATGTTTTGATGTGATAGTGTTTTTCAACTGAACGTTGATATGTATAAGATATAAAAAAATAATTTGAAAATTTATTTATTTTATGATGTTTCTATGTATTTATGTAAAATTTATGTTTTTACATATTTTACATCGATATTTCTATTGAATAATTTTTTCGCATAATATATGTATTACGTTACATTATATATATATATATATATATATATATATATATATATATATATATATATATATATATATATATATATAATTTTAGAAATATTGTTCAATAGGATCCGTAAAACTTTACACAAATATATATATATGTAAATGCAGTAAATAATTAATAACGTGCGAAATGTGAATAAACAAAATGATGTGCACAAGCAGTTGCAGCAGAATCTATTAAGAGAAAAAAGTGTGATGAGAGAGAGAAAGAGAGAGAGAGAGTGTTTGAAAAGCATACAGTGACCAAAAGAAGCTTATTTATTAACATAAAATAGCATATCACATAGCAAGGGACTAAATCTCCATGACCATTCATGTGGTACTATCGTAAATAACAGTAATTTTGCGAAGAGCAGTATTTGTGACAGACATGTACAGCAGTTTAGGCTGCTGCGCAACACGGAAGCACAGTTGTTAATTAAGAAATGTTGCAGCCAAAGTGATAACAAAGCTAGCTTAGTGTATACATATACTCAAGGTACAGCACTGAAACTGACCTCTGATTCGGCGGATGTGCCGGTCGTACTGCCTCGGCGAGCATACGTCCACGCCGTCGGCGACGGAATGTCCCCGCTTCTGCTCTTGCTGCAAGAGAAGGGACCGCTTCCAGGGGGACCTGGGCCGACACTCCATTGTGGCTATTCCATTCGACTGCGATCCTTGTGGACAGCCGCACTCAGCATGCACACCATGACGAGGAAAAGAGTCAGCAGTCCCACAACCACAGCACACACGGAACATACTACGATGTCATGGGAAACGTCGATACCGAAAGAGCTCATATCTCACCGATAGGAAGGTTTTATTATTTTTTCCTCCGAAAAGATGATAACGCACCTGGTCGGGAGTGGGTGAGTGGGACACACAGGTATACAGCCCTCCGCTCACGTTTTCCCAGCAAGGCACCTGCGGCGGCTCTCTTCTACACGATCGGCACGAAGATGCGGGAAAGTTGAGGTGCACCTCTCCTGTGGGGATGCAGGAAGAGGGATGATGGATTCGTGATTTGATGTGTTTTTTCCGAGATGGATGGGAGAGTGAGAGGAAAATCGCCACTTCCGCGGTCAGCGCATGGCCGAAGAGCCGATCGATGGTGCGGTGGGCGACACGCGTGCGCGAAAAAGTTGGAAGGAAGTGACGTGGGCCTCGTGTGTCAACAAAATAATCGTTATCCGAAACGGCGTGTAATCGCTAACTTTCTTGAAGAGAAATTTACTGTCTTACTTACAAACAGACAGGCAAACAGGAATAAAAAATAGGGAGTTCACGATGCATGGTTTATCGTATACATCACTTTTGTTATGTTTTAGGAGCCAAAAATACTTATGTGAATAATAGAGGGACAGAAATACTGAAGTGTAACAAAAAAAGCACAAAAAAAGTAAAAATATTCAAAATTAAAAAAATAAAAAAAAAATTTTTTTAGAAACAATATTCAATTAAAAAATGATACGGATAAAGAATGTTTTATTTCACTTATAGGAAATATAATTTATAACTGTAATTTATTTTGCGAATAATTCATATAAATAAAGAAAAGAAAAAAACAATTGAATCTCATTATAAATAAATTTATGTAATCGTAGAAATCTAGAACAATAATCATAATGCGTTTTATAAATCAAATTCTGTAAACTGAAATGTAAAATAGTTTGATGCACTACTTTCAAAAACAAGTCATGAATATAATAAACTATAATCAACATTTTTTACCCATTTAAATTTATATGAAATTTCTCACAAAATATATTTCATAACTTTATGTAATATTTTGTCTTTAAAACAATATACATATTTATGTTTTTTTTATAAGGTTATTAAATATAGGTTATAAAAACGTATTTTTTTCGATTATCATAAGAACTAAGTAGTTTAAAATGAATGATAAATTTATTTGAATTTTAAATTAGTTAAATATCTTAAATTTTGCGTCAAATAAATTTTTTCACTAAGTTATTCTCGATAAAATAGAACATTATTTTTAAGAGGCATAATAATAAATGTAGTGATCTTTTTGTCATAAGAGTACGTATTTTATATATGATCATCTATTAGCGATAAAAAACCAGAATAATTAAAATAAGATAAACAGGGATAATTTATTAACCGAAATGTTAAAGTTTGCGATTTTAATATGCACATCTTATCACTCGACAAAGCGATTTTTTAAAAGAATACCAATACAAATATTTAATTAAATTTTTCAAATATTTTTTTACATTATCTTCTTATTTTATAGTAGCATATTATTGCCTCAGAATGATATACAATCACAACTAATCAGTATATAAATTATTAATTCTAGTTGCGCATTGGTTTGTTAAGATGTGTTTTGGGAGCAATAGTGAAAATTCATACACAATATTACCTATAAAATTGATAAGTGGATAAGTTTTTACATGAAAAAAATAACTTTATACGTGGAGAGTCGAAACCTTGAAATTTTTGTTCATGAGAGCAAAATCTTATTGCTTTTTCCCGTAAATCAAGGACATCTATTTGATAAAAAACGAACATTAACAGCTCTTAATTACTGTGCTTCAGTGCACTCCAAAGTTAGAACACAATAACTATGAAATTAAACATAAAATTTATTTACATTTTTAAATGATGGAGAATTTGAGAAAAATATAAAAAGGAAGAGTTCCTTAAAAGACCAAATTTTACGAATTAATTATAACATGTTTATAAAATTTTCAAACAGAGATTATAATTAATGGAAAGTAATATGTGTACTTTATAAATAGAAATTACATTTCAAAGTATTTTGAAAGAAGGGAGTTATCTTAAACATTTAATTGAATAATTCATTTATCAAAAACAATGAAAAAACATAGTTTTATTTACTTTATATATGAACCGAAAAAGCGTCATACATATAGTAAACAGAACATAAGTAAACAAAAACAATTGAATTACACAAATAGCAATTTAAATGATTACAATTTAATTAAAAATTTTTAGATAATTAATAACCGACAGTATAAAAGTAGTTACAAAAGTGTTTTTAAAATGAAAAACATTGATTAAATTATTTTTTCTGTCTTCTATATGAAAAAAAATTATTGAAAATAATAATTAAAAGTGTTCCATTGATTATTCAAAATAAATCCTTGAGGCACTAGTTTTCAAAGCTACTATCAACATATTTACATTGCATAATACCGAGATAACGCTATAAGAACAACATTCTTTCCAATAAAAGTAACAATTGTTTTCCTTGAGCCTTTCATGATAGACACGCATGGAGAGATAACTCAACAGATAAATTTTTAAGAAACTTTTTTGAAATATTTTATTTCGAAAATATTTCTTTTAGAGGAAAAAAGATGTAAAAATATACAAAATTTAATATATCTAAAATAAGAAAAAATTATTTTAAAAGTTTAACACAAGAAATCAATATAATAATTTCATTTTAAAACAAACATTTTAAATCAATTCGGTAATTTACACATCTAAATATATTTTTTGCTAAAGCGTCTTTTCTCACTTATTATGAAAAGCAGAAAAACTTAATCATACATATTTTTCATTTTTTAATTTATTCCTAAAAAGAATGGGTATAATCAATATAAGAAAAACTTTCGTTTCTTTCAATAAAAAATAACTTTTTTCCTCAAAAACAAGTAGAAGTTTATAAAATATGAAAAATATCCTAAAAAGGTAATTAGAAAAGTGAATAATCTTTACACGTGGTTTGCAGATTATTACAATCATATTTCAAAAGGGTTTTTCACCAGAATTCGAAACATGAAATAATAATCATAATTAAGTAAAAATAAAATATAACTTTAAAAGTAACTAATATAAAGTAATATTTTAACATATTTAAATAATAATCTTTAATAATTTACATAAAAATATACACGCTATTTTTTATTTCGTAAGTTATAAAAATAGAGACTAGAAAACACACACACTAAAGTAAACTAAATATATGTAGTTATAATGTTCTAAAAAGCTCCAGCTCTTATCCAACATTCCAATGAAGGAAAAACAGCTAAATATATTCTTAAGCAAATTTCATAGCAGACTCATATATATGCCTATATTTAAAAATATTCACATTGTATTTAAATGAATGCATTTATAACAATAGCATTCCAAAGAATACAATAAAGAAGAATGTAAGCTATAAGCTAATTCAAATCGTAATAATCAAAAGAAAAAGACTTTTCCACTCACATATAAATGATGCTGAAATAGTAATCATAACTATGAAAAAATTAATTTATATATATATATATATATATATATATATATATATATATATGTGTGTGTGTGTGTGTGTGTGTATGTGTGTATATATATATATATATATATATATATATATATATATATATATATATATATATATATATATATATATATATATAATTTGTGCTTTTTAGAATAACTTTCACCTGAAACACAGCAATTTAAACTTTAAATTGAAAAACTAGGTCATGACGTTAAATCTTGCTTCTTAATTACTTTTACTCGTGATCAGGATGTTCTACGATTTCTTGATCTCACGAAATCCGCCTTGATCGATTTACTTCGTTAACCTTTTTTTATTTATCCTAAGAAGTCATTTGATTTCATTATGCATCAACAAATGCTATCACGTGAATTGCGCAGAAATTTCGTAGTGTGCGACTCTATTTTTCAAAGAAAAAATGCATTTTATAAATAAATAATATAAATCTTTATTCATTAAAGTGCATTCAGTCAATTTGCTATTAAATTAGGTTTACAATCGCAGACGAAAATTGACTGGATTACAGAGACACTGCGAATTTCGTGATAACAGAATTATTCTCTTCTCTCAAACGAAATATTTTGAACACACTAAATCTTAGAAATTACGCAGTCCTATAAGTATTAGATGCTTGGGATTATTTCAAGCATTGACACACACATACATTAACCCCCCTTCCCAATCGCAGAATATAAAAATACAATTTTACGATTATTGTAAATGTAATTCATTTATTAGATTGTATAATCTTTTCATTTTAATAACGTAAACATGTTTATAAACTTACGTGTTAAAATAAATGACTATTAACTCATAGTATCATAAATTATATAAGCAAATTTGCATATATATATAACTAAATTAACGGAAAATGCGTATAAAATGAAAAAGACGCTTGAAACGTAACTTTTTCTGAAGTTTTAATCGAATCTCTTTAAAGTCTCTTGAGACAAATTATATTTTTATTATTGTATCGTCAAAACGAATTATATTTTCATAAGCACCTACATTAAACTATTTGCTTAGTACTTATTCAATTAGTTTCTGTATTTTTTTCTATAATTTTTAAAATAAACACAGTTCACTATAAAAAAAAGTTTAATTTCACCAATTTTTTTAAAGCACACTTTTACTTATGTTAATCACTTATGAACAAGATCAACATGGAAATGCCATAAAGAAATATCTGCAATAATAATTTTTCACTGTGATTCATATTTTGCGAAGTCAAAGCTCGAGAACAAACGATTATATGACTATCAGTAATATAATTAATCGAAAAATGCAGAATATTTTTAACTGAGCCAAGTAATTACTTGCGGTCTCAAGAAAAACGTTTTTCTTGGTAAATTGCATGAATAGCGTTTTATACTTTAACGTTTTTAGATGAAAATAAAAATATTAAAAATAGAGAATAGTTTCCAATAGGTCTGGCCTATAATGACAAGAAACCACTATCAATGATTTTTATTTAAACTATCAATGGAAAAATCTGCAGCGGTAATGAGAAATTAATTTTCCTCGTAACTTTTATTGATCTTGATGAATCATCATATTCCCGAATCTTTAAGTTCAAATATTACAAATTTTATTAAAAGTAAGGGAGAATTTACTACTCATCATAATAAATATATTAAAGATATGATGATTTTTGTAAAGTGTTATGAGCAATGAATACATTAAAAGAACAATATTTTTTATTGATATCGTAAATCGAAAAAAAATTATCAATAAATCTTATTAACTGCTTGATTTAAATTTAGCAATGGAATTTCCCACTGTCAAAGCTCTTTTATAAAATCAGATATATGAGATCTAATTAATATATAGTTAAATATGTTAAATTATTTAATACAATCTAACTATCTTAACGTAACATTTATTATTGCTTGATAATTCGCAGAATAATTTACTAAGAAGAACAAAAACACATAACCTTTAACTCAATTAGAATTTAAAAAGTATTTTTAAAAGTAAAGATTAATTTTTAAAAGTGAAAAAAATTTCGATAATAACAGAATAAATTACATAGTAATATTGCAAACTTTACACATGGAAAAAAAACATTTCTCATAAATAGAGAAAGATTGATATTCGATAATATTATTTATAAAGCAATATTTATTTTAAACAGTTTGGTTTCGTTTGTTTTTCCCTTAGTGATCATTTTTTGTACACTAGAGTTAATTAAATTGGGACCTACAGTATAAGGGGAATTCTGGACCATTACAATAATCCATGTAAAGGATTTGTTGTAACTGCATAAGTTCAATTACAAGCGCATCTGAAAAGAAATTTTTTGTTAAATTAAGCAAGTTTAATTTAAAATGCTACTTTCTGACCTGACATAACAAGAAGCTATACTTTTTTTTATAAGGTCACTTTTCAGGAAATAAAAGTATGGTCTTTTTTTCAAGAATAAATCACGCAACATTTTAGGAATATTTCCAGGGAAAATTCAGACCAAGTCAGCTGAAGCAACAGCTGAAGTCAGGCCTCACTGCAACTATGAAATACGCATCAGTTAATAAATCATAACAAGCTTAAAGTCAATGAATGAACGACTTTCAGAATATTTTTAAAAGTACGACAAACAGGAAATCAGCAGACCAAACACGAATTTTCTTTATTTTTACACACACATACATAACTGACAATAAATTGCCAAAAATACTTCAAAACGGTTGAAACAATAACTTAAGAAATCGAGACTTCATGAAATGCCGTTTCTCGTGAAAATTTGATCCAGAAAATCCTTAATAAATATGCTTTGTAGAGCAATATAAATCTTTTATTGCTCAAAAGAACCTCGAATTACATAGAATAAACATAAAATTTAATAATTTAAATGAATTAACGTATTTAAAATTTGATAACTGATTCCAAATTTGTTAATTGTAGAAATTGCAAAAAGTGTTCGCGCATTCTGGTTAATCTTAGCATGAATGTAGTTAGATGATCATTTATGCAAGCAGATATAATATACATAAAAAATGTCATAAGTTTCTAACAATGAACTAAAGCAATATAAAAAAACCCGATTAAAATGCAATAGAAATTTATTTTAACTGACGTTTACTTATTAATTGTGTTCAAAACATTGGTATAAATAAATATTTATTGTCAACTAATTATTTTTTTAATCGTATTAAGATTTTTATTAAATAATATGTACTGTCGTTTTATAAAATAAGTAAAATTTCTAAAAGCATTTATGTGATAAAAATGTATTAGAAACAAGATCTGTTTTTTTTAAAAAAAAAACTTTCCTAAGTTCAGAAAGTTTTCTCTGAACTGCCCAACCCAAACAAGGAAGAAAACGTGGTTTCCACTTCTCACGATTAATTTAAAGCTATTTTTCCCAAATTAGATGATGATGAATAGAGAGACACAATACACCTGACATCTTCTGGATGACGTCCAGAAAAACTTTTGTGGGTGAAAGGCTCTATTTCAAAACACAGACTCGACCCGGTGACCTTCAAATGAAATGTCGGACGAGAACAAGGAATATATGTTCAGCCTTTTAACCACTGATGGACATGATTTCTAAACGTAAAACATTAATCGGATTGGAGAAAGTTTAACGAGAGCTTATACCTTATCGTTGAAAATGCATTCGCGTGCTCCGGCTTCATAAATTTACTAAAACGATTAATTTTGAAATAGAATGAAGAGGAGGATAATGAAATATTAAATTTTCTATTTTATGTTTGGAAATTTTTTAAAAAAAAATAATGTAAAAAAAATGCATTTAATTGATTTTTTCTACAAGAAATAATGAGCCGTAAAGTCATTCAACTATTTAAAATGTTTTATTTAAGGAAATAATTTAGTGAATGTACTTCACTTAAAAATAATAATTTAGAGCTAACTATTACTAAGAGGTAGGACAACTATCTTTAAAAGAGAAAGCCTTCGGTTCGATCCCATCCCTTGTTAAACAATGTAAGACAAGAGTCGGATTTATGATTTCTGCTTGGAAAGCTGTCGGGGAGGGTGATTGGAAATTTTTAGAGTTTACTTCGTTGTGATACGATTTCACCCCACTATCGAAGAAAAATCCTTTTAGGAGGCAACCCGGCGGATATTCAATTGCCTTATAATATACAGTTTTTAGTTCTTAATCTATTTTTTTCAAAGATTAAATTATAATATTTTATAACTCACCGTATCACCGTAGCCATTGGCAGCCGTATGACAGTGATACGACCAAACTTTTCGATGTAAGAGGTCTTAGATTTGATCCACGCCGTTATTGAACAACGAACGATGGATGCTGAGTAAAACAGTAAGGGTCAACTTGGGGATCTGTTGGGTTTCCACATTGAGAAATAAAAAAAAAAAATACAGCTTAATGTTTATCAAAAGTCTTTTCGGAAAGCAATACGTTTTAAGGATTGAAACATTACAATAGAGTTATCGGCTTTTAGGATGTAGCGAGACAATTATAATAGTTAAATTTTCCGAAGACTTAAAACAAATTTTATATAAGCTTAAAATTTAAATTTTTTACATATTTTTTCACAATTTTTGTAAAAAAATTAATTTAATAACAAGAGTGAATTTTTCAGTTTAATTTCTTTAAAAAAATAAACATTTTTAATATTAATTAAAATATAACATTATATAAGATGAATATTACTTTTTAAAATATTCATCACGTTAAAATTTAAAAATGAGCTCAATTGAGCAAAATATTAAAAAAACTCAGCTGCACGGCAACCTATATGTGCGTGCATAAGCTTACAATGACCATATCTATTTTTATGACTGAGGGCTCTAAGATGTGAAGCGTATGTCCTGGTTGAGAATTCAGTCTAACGTGAAACCCCCAGTGTTTAGTTCCCAAGCATACTTGGTACTCTGTTTTATTGATCTACTGAAGTGATGAAAGGCTAAGTCAACCTTGCCATCCCGAGGATCGAACCTTGGACCTGTGTGCTTTGGGAGCGCGAAGTGCTACAGTTATGTTCCTGGACTTCTGAATAAAATCTACAAGGTTTTTATTATGTAGGATTATCAATATTAAACTAATCTTAGAGAATAGTTTATTTATATCAGAACAACAACTTTAATACACACATTTTTATAAAGTAAGCTAAAATGATTCAAGAAATATTTTCGATGTGAGTTTTGTATATAAAGAACATTTTCCTACTTTACATATAAATATAAATAGCCATGTACTTCAAGTAACTTTTTGACTATAATCTACGATATGACTAACTTAAATAATAATAAAAATTGATTATTTAAAACTTTTGTTCCATATTTAATATCATATCCGGAACTATTATGGTTCGCCCTACAAATTTTCTTTTTACCAAGTTGCATACAAATAGTTAAATTTTTCCTATGATAATATTTATCTCTTTTTGGATTTTTTTCACATTTAATAAATTAGACTTTTTTTATCTGCACATTAATCATCCTTAGAAAACACCAGTTTATACTAATTACGTGCTAAAATTTTGATTCATTTTTGTAGATTAGTTTTGGAGAGCACCGTAAATACTTTTCCTCTTAAGAGACACACTTAGCAAATATTCCTAAAAGGATTATTTATTTTAAGCATTTCTTTATGTATTATGTTGTAAAAACAATTTTATAAATAGAATAACTGTCTCATCACATTCATGAGTTTATTAGATTTTTGATTTGAGTAAAACAATCTGATTTAAATTTGACATTTCAAGAGTAAAAACTATAATTCTACAGATAAATTTCATAAGTAACTACCATAAGATACGAATCATCAGAAACTGTTAAGCAACATATTCTTGTCTTCATTTCTATGCAAAAGAATTGATTCGATGGATACCAGCAAGAATCAAAAGCAGTAATAAAATTAATCAAAGCTTATAAATTTTCACCGATATGGTTAAGTTACCATAAAAACTAGTGAAAAAACTGTCACAGCAAAATTTGCATTTTGCCCCTGAAAAAGATCATTTTTTAATAATACAGTCCTAACTATGTAGAACAATCAGAGATTATACGCTTTTATTAAAACAAATGGTTAGTATACAAACTGTTAATCCCTAGTTAAAATTAAATTGATTGTTACAAATATAGTTACAAGTAATAATTTTCATGTTGTTGCATTTATATGCTAAATCTCTCTCTATAGAATAAAAAAATTACTGATTTATAACGAAACTAATGACGCTTATAGAAAATATATCATGCTTAAACAGCTATTTATAAAATTTCAGGTGAAAAAGTTACTGCATTTTCTCAAAAATGATTCTCAATTGATTTTATTGAAATGCATGACGTTGTACGATATGATTTTTGTATGATTACGATATTTTGTACGATGTACGATTTTTTAAAAAAATCAGCGAATTTAATTCAAATTTAAAAGTTATAATTCTCCCGCAATAGAGGAGATGCATTCGTAAAAACTTATCAAACACTCTAATTATGTCATGTAGTATCAGATAAAAAAATAGTTATTTTAATAATTTTAATGTTTTCTTAAAATATGTGTACGCGAAATAATAAACTTAAAAGTGATTTTCTTTTTTCTTTTTTTTTCAAGAAAAATACATGTATTTAATCAAGCACATATTTCCAAGTATCAGTTTAAGAAAAAACTAAACTTTATAATCTTCCATAAAAAATAATAAATAAATAAAAGTAATAAAAAAGATGTATGCAAGACAAAAATTTGATTCAGTGTTGCTTCGCTATGTAGATTTATATTACAATTCATGCTACAGTTATACATTTTGAAACGGCCGGTTTTCGATGCCCTTTATCAGTAGGATAATGCTCGACCGCACATTGCTCGCTTCAGTCAACATGACTTGCAAGATGCTTTCCAAACCACCGTCCTCCTCAGATCTCTTCCCAATCAAACACATTTGGGATATGATTGGTAGCCATTTACAGTACTCGCCACTGACTCCTTCAGAAGACACACTTTAGCAAATGTTTGACAGGGAATGGAGAACCATTCCTCAGGACGCCATCCGTACTCTCACTGACTCTATGCCTAGACGTGTTGCTTCATGTATCACCGTCTACGATGGTCCTACAGCCTGCTGCCCCGACTCTGTTCTCACTCTGTATTATGCATATCATTTCAAAATGCAGAATCATTTATTGTTTGTAGTTGAATCTCTCAGTTTGCCGAGTTTCATCACTTTCTGGCAACTCCTTTTTAGTGTTGTATTTTCAATGTCGGGCAGTGTAAATAGTGAAAAAGTTACATAAAAGCTAAATTAGGGAATGGAATGAATGATATTGTTATCAGGAGAATAGGGTGAATATTCAATGTATTTTTGTTTAGAAAAATTCAACAATCAATTTGATGTGTGAGAAGATATGTCGTAACATTGAGTCCTCAAACATTCACTTTGGACGAATTTCTAGAGGACATTTAATATTGCTCCAATTAGCTCAGACCTTCTTCTGTTCTTTCAGCTTGATAGTTTTAGCCAGTCGTGTATTTCTGTTGAAAGTGAAACACATTCTTACTTCCATAGTGTGTTATCATGTAACCATTGTAGGCAAGGACATCATTTTCTAAGAATCATACTTTATTTTCTTGACGTGTTGGAATATTCATAAATGATACGCAATGCTGAATAAAAAACTACATTTTTAAAAATAATGCAGATTCCACCAACCTCAAGTAATTGAGAGGTTTGTTACTGATTTTAACATGTTCCTTCTTTTGAAGCTCTAAATTATGAGAGTCCCAACAACACACAAAGTGCAAGCTATTTTTTCACCTGTAATTTTTCATGAATATTTTTATGAATCATTGTGAAATGTTAAGTTTCTACCAAATGAACAAGCGGTATCACGTGATAGGTAAAGTTATTATCACTGGTTAACATTTTTCCAATTGGCAGAGCTATTATCCAGGATTACAGCTAACAACAGCTTTCCTTTGTATTCTTTATTTTGAAGAAAATTACGACCATTATGAAAATCTGTAAGCCATGTGAATATAATTGGATAAGACGGATCTTCATTTCCCTTTATGGTCCAAATGACACTGAATGCATTTTTCTTGACATACTACTTTACTACATAATAGTTTAGTAGAAAATTTAATACAATAATGTTCTTTGGACAACGATATTTTCCTTTCTGTCTAAATTTATTCTATACCAGCACAAATCATCAGCCAAAACAAAATAGTTCATATTTTAAAATTTTCAAAGTGACTTTTACATAGCTTATACGTTTGAATAAAAATGATACTTATGAAATATACCTTTAAAAGTAAATTTGTTAATTATTTCCACTCAGTACAATTCCAATATTTTAATTGAATTTCATAGTATTGCCAAATTTTTTTGTGTCAGTGAATGTCAACCTAACTAATAAATTAGGAAATCATTTATTGGTCTGGTAAAAGGTAAAGTTTGCTTAGTTTCGCGCAAAGATTTCCGACTTCATATTTCTGCTAGCCGAGGACGCTGCACTCATCGCCTTTTCATTTTGAACCACATTCAAGTGCTGAAGTAAGCATTGAGTTAATACACACCAATTTAAATCATTCAAAGGGATGGACATTGAACACCACGGAATTCTTATCTTGCACTAGTCTTCTCAAAACAGATAGGTGAAACATTGAACATGATACTTTCTGGGCGGCTTGAAAGCCTAGTGTTTTCTCGCAAATTAGTGTGTTTTATTGGATACTTTAATAAAGATCTTAAAATATGTTCAGAAGCAAAGAAGGCTTGTTTTGAATAGGAAAAGCTTTGACAATAATGTTATAGAGCTTTAAATACAACTGAGATATATTGTTTGGCATTTTACAATTGAGTTAAATCAATATAATGTAAAATTAGTGTGCGATAACCCGAAAATCGATGCGATAATAGTAACATAAAAGTGGATAGTTCAGTTACAAATAAATTTGCCATTCTAGTTTTATGCCATTATGTTTTCCATTCAATCTATTTAGTCTATAATTATATGCAAAAGAACAGAGCAATAACTATCGTCACAAAACGCAATTTAAAATATACACCCAGAAACAATTACATGGGTACGTAACTGCAACGACTCATAATGTAAGATTTCATAAATTTAAAATTCACTCGGATTTTGTATTTTCAGTGTTGATTTCATTTCACTGCGATTGAATATTTAGTACTAATATATATATATATATATATATATATATATATATATATATATATATATATATATATGATATGAATGAGAGTTATTAGATGTAAGACAGAAAATTGCTGTTAATTAACAGACAGTATTTCTTAATTCAATAATGAGTGGAAATCATTCTTAATGAATAAATTTAAAGAGTTATTTAAAAAGAATAAATGGAAATAATGATGGAAATCAATGGAAAAATCAATTCAATAATGAGAGAATCAATCTGAGTTCACAAAATCGACATATAAAAAGATTTAATTCATCATTCTTTCAAATTTTTTAATAAGCATGAAAAGAATCCATTGAGAAATCTTAAATTCAATCTAAAGAATAAAAGAATTTTGATTTAATAATCCCTCTATTAAAAAGAAGTTTTAGAAAAAACTACCATGCTGCCATCTGAAGGTACATAAATTAAGCTACATACATTTTAATACTTCGTCACTTCCATTATAATGATAGTAATTTAAATGCAGAGATTGTTTAATACTTTAAAAATAATTCCTCGTGTATTACTTCTTATTTTCTTCGTATTAAATTCAATGAAAAATATTTAAATTAAATGGAAAATTTTGAAATTAAATAAAAATTCTATAAAATATTAAGTGAAGTATATTTTATAATATAAATCCTGTATAAATTTTTATACAATATTTAATTAAGTAGAACTTTAATGTTAATAAATCCGATTCTCTAAGTACCGGTGAATTTACTATCAGAGCTTAACATTAATCATTACATTTTGTAAAAATAAAATTAGGAGATTGTGTTTCACTGATTTAAAAAAATAAAATAAAAATAATCATTTATGTAAATAATTATGAAACATTTGTTATAAGAAACATCTGTACATCATTTTTAAATCAATATTTTTTTATTATATTATTACATGTAATTGGTTAATCCATAAACTTAATTTTTAAGTGTAAAAAGGTATCCCCATGAAATAAATTATTAGATGCTTGTGATAAAAAAGTCTGCATCTGTAAACTTAATTTTCAAACTAAACAATGCAAAAAGGTACTGCTTTAAAAATTCAACAAAAATACTTCAATGTATTTTTAATATCCCTATTCATGTTAAATGGGAATGAAATTTCGGAAATTAAAAAAAAAAATTTTACATATAAGATATATAAGAAAACTTTATAACTCCAATAATTTAACTATTTCATACATGTAAATTTTTAATGTTTATTATAAAATTATAGTTCAATAAAATATAATATTTGTATTTATTTTATGGTATTTCTAGTCAAATATATAAATATGGCGACATTTTCAGAAGTCGGAAAAAATTCCTTTGATATGGGAAATTTTTAGCTTACAAGAATATAATACTTCCCCTGCTCTTTGAAGATGAACTTTAAAAATTATAATAATTATGGACATCTTCAAACAATTCGTAAAGCTAGGATTTCTTTTATTACTCGAGTATTTACTTTAAATCAAGCTACTTCCTTTCATACTTTTAATTTTACCGTTAGATGGCGACACGTTTCACTTGTAAAATTAATCCATAGTAAATGTCAATGTGTGTGTGTGGGGGGGGACAATTTTATTAAGTCAATCATTTTTGCTGACGTCGAATTGATAGCTGGATAAAATAAATATTTTAGTAGAAAAAATAATATAAGAATTTCAAGATCAATTCAAATAATTGAGCGATATTTTTATCTTTTTCTATCTTGCATCAAAATAAAAAATAGAAATGAAGAGAACCGCTATCTAAATGCGATGATATAAAATATGATATTCAGGAACAATTCATTAATGCGTGACTTACATAAACGCGAAGATCTTTCGAATGTTGAGAAATTATGTTCGGGTTTTGTTCAATTGTAAGAAAAATACTTCAAAGAATTGTTGATATGATTCTTATACTAAATGAATAAAATAAAGAAATTTCGAAAGTTAAAACAAATTAGACTTATATTAAAATTATAAGACACCCATAAAGTAATTACTAATTAAGTAATTACTTAATGCATATTATGAAATCAGAGTTTAATAAAATATAAGCTTAACATTTATTTTATAGTGTTTCGTGCCAAACATAAAATGTTAGAAAAATTTACACTAAAATATTTTTAGAAATGAATGTTAAAAAGAAGTGTTTCTTTAAAAATTTTTAAATTATTTAACAATTTTTCTTGAATAATCATACCAATCTATCAGAAAAATAATTAAATAATAGTCCATCTGTCTTTTATGTTATAAAACCAAGCGGAACAAAATATATATTATTTTTAAAAAATGTGATATGTTAATAATATAAACTTCCTGCCACTCTTACATTTCGCTTTATCCTTAGAAATTCTATACTTCATGAAATTTGTATGACAAAAGGAATGTCAGATTGTATATTTCCTGAAACAAATCTCTCATATTTTATTATGAATTACCTTTTTTCTTTCCAACACAATCGTTTTCGGATGGATGTCCACATGTTAGATTTCTATTTACAGTTCAATTGAATAATTTTTGCTGTACATAAATATGTGATGCGCATATGGTTATAAGAAATGAAATGATAATAAAATATAGTAAAGTAAAAAATAAGTTTTCACGAAATATATAACTTTTTAAATGCTTATATAAAAATAAATACAAAATAAAAATTCTTGAACTTTAACAAGAAAAATAGAGTAAGCATTTTAAATTCCTAATTTAATATGCAAGTAAAATATAGTATAGAACACACAAAAGTGTATCCATACAAAATATAGTATGGATACACATTTTGTAATATATATATATATATATATATATATATATATATATATATATATATATATATATATATATATAAATACACTTTTTGTAAACAATAATTCAAAACTAAGATTCAACAAAATCCTAACTTAATGTCTTTTATGAGGTCAGTTATAGAAAATGTAATAAGCAGGAAAACATTAAACCAGAGAGGTTGGGAAACATACAAATTTTATTTGTGTATGAGAAAATGTTTAAAAAAATATAAGTCAAAATAAAGCCAATAAAAATTTCTATTATCTTTTATTCATACGTTTGATTATTCATCTCAGACAAAGCAAAAATATATCCCATACAAGTAAAGTCAGTATAAGACTACAGAAAATAATCATAACTTTTTTAAAAATACTTATAAGCGTAAACTTACAGAGAAATTCAAACATGATTGTAACAAACATTTATTATTAAAAAGAAGGCATAGGAATTTAATATTTTATAATAAATGATAAGAATTATTAATTTCAAAAACAAAAATTCGTGAAAAATGTTTTAGAATATTTGTTTTTTACTAATTTAATTATTTATAAGAAACTTCATTTAAAAGCCCATAAATTATTTATATACAACAGATAAAATGGGTTAGAACTTTAATATTATATAAACGTTATACTGCAATTTTCCCCAGTACATTTTAATTTTTCACGAAACATTTCCTAAATATTCGAGATGAAATTAAAAGAGAATAATCAATATTGACGTAAGTTCAAATTTATAGTGTTGATTCGAAAAAATGTCCTACGCATAAATTGGCAGCAAAAACCGCAACTCAATATTTCTGTCACGTATTGCAACAATTTACAGAAATCAAGGATAAAATGACAGGTTTAGAATAATTCGTATGTCAAGTCAAAAGCATGTGATTATAGCCTGAATAATTCAAGTCGTTATCTTCACCCATGACCAGGAGGTGTGCTTACAACTAACATTTGAGCTCAATTAAAGACATTAGCATTAATGATTTCTTCCTGTCCTCTTGCAAGACGAAATTTAGCGAATGACCTAAAGGAAAAGTTATTTCTAAAACGTCAAGTAAATAACGACTGAATAGAACGTTTATATTAAGTTGAAGCAGATTGTTTTTGTAATATTTGATAAATAATTAGTTTTCGTGTGATATAAATAAAAATAATTTAATACAGCATTTTGTAAATTTTTATGGTTCATGTATCCGTTGCATCGTGATAAATATGCATCTCATAAGAATGTATTAAATTATATTCTTATAATACACACAAAAATGAGTTTATCTTTCAAAAAAAAATTTAAAGTTATAAATAAAATGGGAAACAAATTACAATTAGAAAGGAAATTCAATGGGCTAATTTCGTCTTACAGATCACGAATTGACTAAAATTAAGTTGCAATAATTTTCTATTGAACACAATCGTTTCTCGAATGTAAGGATATAAATTCATTATTTTAGTAAAAAAAAAAAAAAAAAAAAAAAAACACCAGGTTTAGTTTAATATCAAAAGCGTATGAAATTATCTTACAAATTAATATTATTGCTTACAAATTAATATTAATTTTTCATGAATTAAATAAAAAAATTATGTGGCATGTTTTATTTGTCACTTAATGGTTCCCTTTTGCACACGAAGGTAGATTTATAATTAGGATTTACGACTTAAAATAGATTCCCAAACAATTCAAACTATTCGGGGAAGGTATCAAACCTATTAACTGCTTAAAAGAAGACAAAAATGTTTCGGTTACTTATCAGGAAATGAGGTGATAAATATTACTGATTATAATGAAGAGAGTAGGAATATTTTCATTTTGTTTGCTCCCAACCATACCCAAGATGTCCATACCCAAGATGGGAATTTATTGTCTCATACCATCAGGTGAGTCGACTCACATTCTTTGATGTTAAACTCAAGGTGGGTTTGGTTTGGTTTGTTTGTCGCTCAACGGTCATTTTTTGCACACGAGGGCTAATTAGACCAGGACTTACGGCTTAAAGTGGATTCCGAACCACTACAAACATCCATGCCCAAGGTGGAATTCGAACCCACGAACTGTTGAACCGAAGGCAAGAGCGCTAACCATTCGGCTGCCAGCTCGGCTTAAACAACTTAAGGAATCATATCAAAGCGTAGAAACAGTACACGATGTAAAAATAACATAGATGTAAAGTTTATATAATTTTGTATAACATTGCACTATAATATACCTGATTAAGTCAGGTAGACCTATAGAGCAATGTCTACCTGATTTTTGATTTCGAGCCCAATAAACGCAGGCAATCAAACTGCAAGAGGGTAGATTTTTTATAGATATTTTTTTTTATATATTTTGTGGTTTTTTAAAAATTTTACCAGAAAATATTTTTAACTTTTAATATATTTCTCGTTTAAAAAGAGTCATTACAAAAGTTAGAAGTATAATATTACTAACTAATATTTAATTCTAAGTAATGTATAATATTTTTTTAAATATTGCTGTAGAACAAGTTACGACTGCATTTTTTCCAGAAAAAAATTATTCTAGCACAAAAAAGAACTGAAGCTAGAAAAGCTAAAAAAATATTGATGAAAATTATATTTCGATAAAAAAAATAGCAGAATAATAATACGTATAGATGAAAGTAATTCGAGGTTATATTCATATATGATAACAAAAATTTTTTATGAAATTTAGATAATTAGAATCACGACTCACAAAATTGGGTGGTAAAATATCAGAATATATTTCGAATGGCATGATAAATAAAACAATAAAAGTGAAAGCAATCTGTCTTACTTCTTCCAGTTTAAGGTGTGCCCTGGATAGTACAGGTTGCGCCAATTAGGCGCTTGTACGTCAAGATAATGAGTGTAATTCGTTATTTCATCCATTTATAAAAACGAAGATGAACATTACATTTTTTTCTTTTTTTTTTTTTTAAAAAAAAGTAAATGCGCAGCAGTTAATGGGATTTGATGGAACGGAGCCTACGCCAAGAATTAAAATACATTCAGTTGGAAAAAAATATTGCTGAATTTTATAGTATTTTTTTAGACAGAATAATCTGATGAGGAACACATTCAGTATAAGCTAGGCACCTAGCATGAGTAATAGATAACTGTGTTCGTAATATTGTGATGTTGAAAACATATTTCATGTTCAAGACAATGAAGGATAAATAATTTAAATCATTTCATTTTACTTGTTTTAAGGTATCTTGTTTATATAACAAAATATTTCCGCGTATAAAAGCAAGAATGAATTTCAAAATAAAAGTTTCACTTTCACTATTCATTTTTTAAATTTTATTAGTTTCTATTATAAAACTTGAATCTACTATAAAATTGCTAAAGTTGACTTTTAACTGACAAACAAGAGCTTTGGTCTTCAACTCAATAGTTTTCAGGTTCGATTTTGAATTTGGATGTTTGCAGTAATTAATCGATTTATCACTATAGGCAATTTTATATAGCTCTCGTAAGGCAAGAATGATCGAAAGAGAATAAGATCAATTTGAAGGAATTGTTCTTTGTAGAATATAATTGAGCAAGTAAAATTGTAACTCAAGTATCCAGATGGTAGTGTGCTCAACTTTTATACAATGAAAGTGGTTTTTACAACGTCTATATATAATATTTAATCAATGTTTTAATGATCATTTCTTGAAAAATTTAAGTAGAGGTGAGTAAAGAATTTGAAAAAAATAAATAAATAAACTAAATAAATAATGTCAGCACAGAGGCGCCAAATTCATCGTTTAACCGTAAGATAAAATCGTAAAATATTGTCTTGTCGCTGCATACCGAACCATTATACATCATTCAGAAACTTATAAATCAGAATCAAATAAATTAAATAAGTGACTAGAATTTTCCTAATGACTGATTGTTGGTTGCGTGGGAAGAAATAAATTTCATACTGTCCCCCAAAAAATGTTAACAAAAAATGAACTTTATGCCTTTAAGAAAATTATATTATTACAATAGAGTTAACGAAACTAAATGAGATCCTATTTTAATTAGGTGATTGTGAAAGAAAATTTCCCAACTAATATAGAATAGTTTCAAATTTAAGATAAAAGCTTGAATAAAAATTCTTGCTAAAATTTATACATTATCAACTCAATTCAAATTTCATTACGTACATCATGTATAGAAAATTAATTATTCTTAGTAAAATCAATTCTTTACGTAAGATAAACGAAAATATGCAGGTAAAATTGGAATGAAACAAAAAATATGATTTGTGTCCTCATCTTGAAAAACATGATATTGTCACATGACCAAAATAAATGATCAAAAGGTCAACACCTAACATCTAGAAAATATCAACTAGCTTTGAATGTTTTACCGGATTCAGCTTGACGTTCAAAAATTAATTGCCACCTATTTACATAGCATTAAACTTATAACGACATTGCAATTCTATTTTAAACTGTTATTCGCCAATCAAATTTAATGTTTGTCTTCATACGTGATTTGCAATAATATAATTTTTATACATTCTTTAATCATCAGCATTTATCCAGTTTACACCAGCAGCATTTTAAAATTGATTACCGCAGAGATTTTCAAGCAACTAAAGTGATACTAGATTTAATTACTACTTTAATTAAGATTTTATTTTTAAGGAAAAAAGCAGAATTATGATTTAAAAATCTTAAACTATATTTATCAAATATTTATTTATTTATTGTGTAATGGACAGTCTGATGGCCGTAGGCTCTGTGTGTGTTTTATAAGATTTTTAATATCCCCACCATGTATTATTATCTTCCAGGTAGACTTTTCACAGATAGCGAGAAATATTCATATATTTTAAGATAGAATACCCGAAACTCTCACTACTCCTACCGATAAACGTACATGCATAAAGCATGAGCACAACAACCATCTTCTACAGTTCAGAATTGATTGTGATCGAACATGAGAACATTAACTCAGAAGAGCGAGATTCTACTGTTAGGCCAAAATAAATCAAAGTGAGATTATGAAGTAATATCATGAAGGAAGTATATGAAGAATCATTCGTAATATTATGAAGGAAGTAAGTTTTAAAAATTTTATTTAGCACATATTAATTACGAAATTTTTTTTATATTTCGAGAAGAAAAAAATCTCTAAATTAAAAAATACCTTAATTTAAAAATATATTCACACAGAAAATGTATTAATGATAATTTAACTTACTCATATAAGTTAGACATTGTAAATGTACGATATAGGCATTTGTTTCAATATAAAAATAAAGTAAAAGCTCTATAACTGTGTTCTGCCATTTTAAAAAATTTCTTAAGAAATGAAACCACTGAACTATGAAGACAGATATAAAACAATATGAAGATAACTACTAATAACTGATAACGAATTTCCTTTAAGCATCAATTATTTTTCCAATTTACGTAAAAAGTAATTACGAAGTATTCAAAAATACTGTTATTAATAAGTATAAATAACAAAAAATGCAAGTTTGAAGCAAACAATGTTTGCAACTAAATGGTATACTTCAGTGCTAAATTGAACAGCAATATTTACTAACATTATTTTGTGATTTGTTAAAATCCATAATGTGTTGTATAAATATTATGACTATTTGGTCCATCTGATAAAAATAGCTCATAAAATAGCAAAGTAGCTCACAATTTACTTAAAAAATGATGAGAACAATTTTAAGCCAACACTCCTAAAAATAGTTTTAAAAAATCAAGAACTCTCTAAAATTCTTAAAAATTAACAAACCTAAATATCAATGTAGGAAGATTAAGTTTTCTAATAAAATGAGTTTCCTCTGAGTATGTGTGTGTAGTAGGAGATTTATAACCACATTCACAAATACAAAACTCTAATTTAAGAGTGAAGAGAATGAAATCGAATAAAAATTGGAATTCACTACACTTTAAAAAACCTTTGAAATTAAAGAATTATATTATCTCATGCTATATACGCATTGAGTTAAGGGCATAATAAATTTCAAGGTGACATAAAAATAAGCTAAAAATGTATCATATAATGCCTACTTTGATAGAAAATATCATGTAATTTCTTTGGCTCAATTTTGTTTTACATTTTTTTGGAAATTTTTTTCACTCTCCCAATAACCCGGACTTGAACTCTATAGAATGATTGAAAGTTTCGAAAGTTAATATCAAATTTTATTATGGCAGCCCTAATGTTTTTATCAGGGCAGAATACTTTCGAATACTCTGTTTTGGATAGTATTTTTTAAAGAGTTACTCAAGCAAATTCCTTGGACTCCCAGAATGAATAATATATTTTAAATGTAATTACTTCTTGTTACTGTTTGAATTTAATTTCCCAATTTAGTATTGATTTCTTTGTTTCCATTCCTATTAAAATATATTTAATCAGGCTAAAGATAGTTAATATCAATCTATATTTTTTTATAAAAAAATAAAAAGTTGTAATCAGAAAATTTTTTATGAAAAATTATTCTTTATCTTTTTTTATGATAATTTTAAGAAAAGTATTCATACAAAATTTATTCTTCTAAAAATTCATTTACATATTTAAAATACTTAAATAGGCAAAATAGAACGTTTAACTCATATAAAAATTGAACCTCATTTGAATATTAATACCAAATAACACTAGCTATTTAAGATTCTTATATAGTATACTTATCCTTTTTCTTATAACAAATGTCAATTACAGATTTTCCATTAATTAAAAAAATATTTAATAAATATTTTAACCTACCTAGTATATTTCATTTGCATATATCACACACGCAATTCCATGATTAAAAATACCATTAATTTATTTCAGAGGTCTGTCGATTGTTTTAATATTTTTTATTTGCTACTGCGAGGTTATAAACTTCAAGCCATCGACAATCACACATACTTGTTCTTTGTGTATTAACTGTTCTACAAATGAAAATTTAATCTCGATATCATGATTCATCTATGATAAAAATTTAACATATTCTTTTTTGTATAGTTTTAATATTTCCGAAAAAGGATATTATTTCATTTATATTAAAATATAAAGAATAAATTTTTTTATGAAATAATGATACAATTAGCACATTTACTTTAATTTAAAATTTTAGAGTCATTTAAAAATTCCAGATTATTTTACTTAAAATCGTTTGCTAATTTGCAGTGGCAATCTAAGAACAAACGACATTCCCAATCGACTAATTTTAGATACAATGATTTTAAAAAGTCATAAACTGAAATCAATTAAAGAAATTTGATGCGATTTCAACATAAATATTGAAGAATAAACAAATATCACTTACTTTTTGCACATGCCCGACATAACATTGATTTAGACTCCATTATGAACAACTTCGGTTTGTTTTGTTATCAACTTGATTAAAATTTAAGAATGTAAAATTCAAGGACACATTCCTGAAAAAAATATACCTACAAACAAAATGGCTCCTTCCTTTCAAAAGAGTGCTCGAAGTTTCTACATAAGTATAATTATTTCTTACTTATGCAATAATTTAAAAGACACGTTTCGGAAGAACTAGTTTTTATATCTCACACACATCCTTCAAAACCACTAGAAAATTTTTAATTCGTATCATGATTCAAAATTGAGCTCCACTTAGAACTGAGCTCTAGCCCAGAATTGAGAAATGCCATTTATCTAAATTCACACCAAATGCCAGGAAATGTAGCAAAAAATCACAATTTCATATTCATGTTTTTCAAAATTATGTTCATTTACAAGGCTTTTTTTTAAAAAAAATTTATAAACGAGAATTAATTATGTAATCATTTTATAGAAAAAAAACAATATTTTAAATTTTTCACATATTTCACTATTTTTAGTGAAATGAAATGATTCACAATTTGATTAAAATGTTTTAAACTTTAAGACAGTGTGTTGAGTATTTTAAAATGTGATTAAAAACTATTAAGCTCATGTGTTTAGCCATATATTAAAATCTTAATTATATGTTCTTTTTAATGCATAAATAAACAGTAAAACAGAAAAATGTGCATGGTAAATTGTACATTAATAATATAAAATTGAATTATTATAAACAGATTTAAAAGAGAGAAATTTTGTAAATTTAATAAAATACTATGAAAATTTGTAAAAATGTTCAGTTTTAATATTTTATTGTTTAAAATCGAAGATGGAAATTTCTTTCTTTTAAAGAGAAAAGTTTAATGCATGTTTATTATGATTAGAGATTATCCCCACTACTAATAATCCACTCAAAAATTATTGGCAAATTGGCATATTCATACAACTATTAAGTTTCAAAACGGATATAACATGATATTTAGATTAAAAAAACAAAATATATCTATAAAATTACATACCAATATTTTAAAACACGTGCACACTTCCTTGTTTTCACACTTAACTTCCGCCGAGCTGGCAGCCGAATGGTTAGCGCTCTTGCCTTCGGTTCAACAGTTCGTGGGTTCGAATCCCACCTTGGGCATGGATGTTTGTAGTGGTTCGGAACCCACTTTAAACTGCAAGTCCCGGTCTAATTAGCCCTCGTGTGCAAAAAATGACCGTTGAGCGACAAACCAACCAACCAACCAACCACACTTAACTTCCAAAACAGTTTTTTAAAGTAAATGCATTTTCTTCGAATTTTCAATGCTATCAGTATTATCTCGAATGTGATGTATCACAAATTTCTTTTTATATTTTAAGAACAAAAATGCGTAATATGAAAAAAATTTCCAAAAATAAGTTTGAAATGTAATTAGTAAAAACTGAGATAGTAATAACAAGAATTCTCACTCTTAATTTCAAATTACTTATTTATTTAATTTGGGGATTAATAGAATTTATGCAGATCGCATTCATGTCGCTAGGGTAGAAATCCAAATAAATGCCTAAGTTACCTTCAACAACCACTACTCGTTGTTCGTTTGAGACTGGGATTGAACCATGAACTTACCATTCCATAAAATATGGTTTTGTCATTATAGATTACTTTTTGAGCCACGTATTCGACTTTTAAATAAAATTTGTACTTAAGGATAGTTGAAACAATTTTTAGTGTGAGATAACCTGCGAATTGGTTAAATCTAAAGAATTTAGACAGTAGATCATAACATATCGATTACATACATTACATTTAAAAAATGATATATATGTTATTAAAAATGTACGTAAACTACTGTAGTTCACTATGTTCGATGGTTTAATAAAATTAAATGTCCGCTGAAAATCATATAGTTTTACAGCAACGATGAAATAAAATTGAAATAAAAAGAATTTATGAATAGCCCCTTCTTGTTCATATAGTTAGTTAATATAACTTACTATAGTTAAATTACGTTATGATCAAACTGAGAGAGAGACGAAAGAAAAAAACATGATGTAAAATTTCAAATTCTCATTACATTCAAAACTTTTTTCGTTAGTAAAATAAATTATACCGAAAACAGTTTTTAATAGAGTAAGACATAGACGAAATTTAGCGAGAAATAAAAATAGAATGCAGTTTGGAAGTGAAAAATAACTAAATAAATAAAAACCCCGGAAAGGCTATCGCACCGGAAGCGAACTTTATTAGTTTTACAAAACACACATGAATTTCACCAGACATATCTACTCTTTTTTTATATTTGTACGCGCAAGAGAAATTTTTGAAATAGTTCGCTTTCTGCAACAGCTGACGATGTCATTTAACTGAAAATACTCTCTGTTTAGATGTGACGTTAAAGATAGTTTAGGACGCTCTCGTGCAATTCTACTTTTATGCATGACTTTATAACACAGCTAACAGATCTTTTTTTATTATATCTATCTCTGCCAAGTAAAATAAACTTTCCTCCATATTCTAATAATGTACCACGCAGAAACTCTACTTTCGTAAAAATTAGCGATATAAGGCCAACCAAATATTATGTAAGCATATTTTTGCTTATTCCTCTCTTAATAAGTTAAAACAAACAAATGCCACTATTACTTCTTTTATAATGACAGTTTTTTTTTTCTTTATTTCTTCATTTACAGAATTTAAACAACTATGATTTGTCAAATTCCCCAAACAACAATTCGTAGATGCGATTTCCTATCTCAGGGGTGTATCCATTGAAAACCAAAATATACACAGTTGCCTATTTTTACTATTATAATTATGTTAGACTTCTCTTTCCTCCTATACTTGCTAAACTTGCTTGAATAGTTATATCTTTGGCCTTCCTTTCTGTAGTTCATGGGCTCGATTTTCACCTTGAGCATGGAACACTTTTAAGAGAAAATATTTAAAAGCTTAATTTATTATTACTATACATAAGATTCTATTAACACTTCTCATCTTAGTTGCAAGCTGATGGCTGAATGATTTGCTTTGGTTTTTAGTTCAACAGTTTGTTGGTTTGATTCCCACTTTGAGTTTAACATCAAAGAATGTGAGTCGACTCACCTGATGGTATGAGACAAGAAATTCCCATCTTGGGTATGGACCTTCAGCAAACAAAATGAAAATATTCCTACTCTCTTCATTATAATCACATAATATTTATCACCTCATTTCCTGATAAGTAACCGAAACATTTTTGTCTTCATTTAAACAGTTAATAGGTTTGATACCTTCCCCGAATAGTTTGAATTGTTTGGGAATCTATTTTAAGTCGTAAATCCTAATTATAAATCTACCTTCGTGTGCAAAAGGGAACCATTAAGTGACAAATAAAGTAAACCTTGCCACATAATTTTTTATTTAATTCATGAAAAATTAATATCAATTTGTAAGCAATACGTATAATTTTCTTAAATTTAAGAATTTAAGCTATGGTACACAGATTTTCATAAAAACTCAAAGAAATTCCAGATAATAATTTTTTTCTAAAAAAAATGTGTAGAAATAATTTTCTTAAAAAATATTCGACAGAACGTTATCAAATTGGAAGAAAATAACAGGTTTAATTTGTAAAGCAAAAGCAATATATTTCTAGTATCATGTTTAATTAGCAACATTTAATTTATGATAATTAATATCCAACAATAAACACACGTTTTTCACAAACAGTCGAAATAAATGATATTATATCAATACTTCAAGTATGCAAAAATATTAATTCCATTTTAATGTGTACAAAGCAATTATTACTGTAAAATCAAATTATTAATTGTAACAATATACATTCATTTTTAATTAAAACTTATATGGATCAGCAATATAAAATTGCCTTGGGATACTGATATCGACTTTTTGACTTTTTCAATAATAAGATACGGGAAAAAGTAAACTAATTGGAAAAGTAAGAGAAATTTCCATATGCACTCCATTAAATGCATTTTAAAATGGCTCTAAATTTGAACGCGTACGTCATTAGATGTTTAAGTATATCGTGTTTTCTCATTGTAACCCAAATCTTATGCCAATATTGCTGTTTTGTTAGCAAAAAAGGTAAGTCTAAATAACAAGCAACGGAAAGAAAAACTGATACGAATTAGCAATTTAACAAAAAATAAGTCGGGTGTGTATTCTCTTGGTAGGGCCACCCAAGGCCACCAAGCCACGTGAAGCCAGGAGCAAAGTCAGACTTCTACCACTGGGGGTCCAGATCTTGTATCAACAGAAGCTCTCCCCTTCCCCTTCATTTACTTGAGTGCACTTAATTCTCGATGGAGGAGTTCCTTGGAGACCCCTCCAATTTCTTGATTTTTTGAGAATGCATGGGCTCATGAATATGGTGTAGCTCCGTTATTCTGGATGGGATTTGTAACACAAACAACCACAACACAAAAAATACAATTTTAAAATAATTTGTACATTAACAAAATATTACAATTTTAACATAAATCAGGCTTACAAAATTGAATAAGTTAAAAAAAAAATGAAAGGGCTTGTTCTAAAAACTAATGATAACCAATTTTAAAAATTTCTATACAGAAAAAAGAAACTCAAAATCGAAGAAGCTTTTTTGTATAGAGAATTGCCTATAGTAGGTATGGTTTGATATCACGTATCAAATAATTTAACAATAAAAAACTGTTTTAAAGCATTTTAGTATAATGCTCTTCTTTATGGGAAGTTTTTCATAAATAGAAAAACTTATGCGAATAAAGCAAAGTTTTTTAAAAAAAAAAAAAAACACTCCCAAGCACATCCTACGACAGATGTGCATGTGGTGAACGAATGTGCAGTATTCGATTCGCACTACAGAACTGCATGTGCGTAACTCTCCTTCTAGAACGAACTTTTCTTTCCGCACATGATTCCTGTGCTTATTATAATTTTATGTAAATATTTATTGTCACCAACCAATCAGAAGATATTTTTACCTGTATATATAGCCTGTTGGTTTTCACTCGCCAGACAGGCAGAGTGAGATGGCAAGTGTGTTGCTTGTCTGATTTTAGTTCGCAATAAAAGCCTATTGATTTTAATTATCCTGTATTTACTTGAGCACGCTAGTTATTCACTTCATGCATAAAGAAAAAGCAATTATTGTTCAAATGTGACATAGATAAAATCTGGTATCTACCAAATCCATAACAAGCTTATGGTAAACTTTAATGTGAAATATAATTAATACAGTATTACAATATTTCTAATATTTTTCAATATAAAGAGTAGGGCAAAATGCTCAAACTAATTAGAAGATACAGTTTTTTTTGTAAATTACACATATTAATCTTGGTATTTTAACGAATAAATAAAGCACTTAACAGTTCTTGATCATTTTATGGGATATTATACATTAAAAATTGCAGTGTTTCAACACGACAATGCTCGGCTGGTCAGGTATCAAACTGTTTTCTGCAAGCAACAGCGACGCCTTTTCCCCACCTGGACACTAATTTTTCTTACATTTTATGACAGATTGATGACTTGATTGACTAATTTAAAAGGATTTTATCATAACTGTAATCATCTTTAAATTTCACTATCATATAATTGAAATGCAAAATCACATTACCTTTTATTATGGTCTATTTTGAAAGTTTAGAGTGAACTATTGATGTACAAAAACAGTAGGGAGAAAAAAGAATGGAAGAAGTCATTTGTTTATATTCAACAATCACTTAAAGATGAAACCCTATTCTAGAATGTCTTCGAAAATGAAATACTATATTCCATATTCATTTTGAATAGTTTTGATGCATATCTACAAATTACTTAACGTTACATCTCTGAATAATCGATCGAAGTTGGAACTTTCAAAATGTAAGAATCATAAACAAGTTTGTTTAATTAGCAACCTACTTTACATTTTGAATCAAGAATTTTATAAAATAAAAAATATATATTACATTTCTCAACAATTTAACTAAATAACATTTTCAAACTAAGATAAATTTCAGTATGTATAGTCATAGTATTTCTCAAAAATTTACAGCACATCAAAAAATAGAATGGAGCATTTAGTTGATTCAATTTGTTGTTATTCTACGCATTGATCGTTTAGATTCTTTCTGTCGAATCCAAATCAAATATAATCAATTTTAATAAAACACTATGTTGTCGTGAGTAGCTATTCATGTATAAAGGGTTTTCGCTCAATAAACTAAGGTCGCCAACGAAAGTCACAGGAATGTGACCCAATGGGGCCGCCAACAAAAACACAAAGAAATGTACGAGCGCTATTTGCATGCAATTCACGTCAAGGTGAAGGATGAACCATTAGAAAATCGCTTGCGCAAGGCCAGAAAGGCAGACAAGTAATGTTTACTTTTTTTATTGTGTTGCCACAAGCCACGTGTTTAAAAGACTGTGCCTTTATGTAAATTTATTTACACATTAGTCTACATCTAAATTAAATTTACATTTAGGCGCCGTCTTCATGTAAGTTTATTTACATATACTCTGAATATAATGATAATAATAATATATTTGGCCTAAGTTAAATATTATTGTATAATCTGTTATTCTTAAAAATGAAACAAAATTTAGGGTACACATAATTTCTTCGATATGCAAAGGAATAAACAATTCAGACCAAGGCCTTGTTTTAAGCAATATTTTTAAATTTTTACTATATTTTGATTAAGGAGTCAAATTCATTATTCATTTAACAATTATAGAGAAATTCAGATAATTTATAATTTAAATCGTGCAATAATTCAGAATTAAATTCTGTAAAATGAAGCGCAAATATTGAGAATTATATCATTAAACTAAATACGTAAAGATAATTAAATTCACAAAGTAGTGGAATTAATTCATAACACATGTATAATTACAATTTCACTGACAAAAGTAAATACTATATGGCGTTAATAACGGTTTTTAAAGACAAAAATTTGCTCAGAATTTTGTTTTCTGAGAATTGAAAGAAGCATTTACTGAATTCCAGAAACAAAGTCACCGACATCATTTGGATCACGATTTCCCTTTTATCTCTTTCCCAAACGATAATTATGTGGGCGTCGAAAAGCCTCCCAGAAAATTACACGGTTGCATTTTCCTTTCTATATTTACATACTTGTTTAACTACACTCTTAGTTGCTTAACGTGAAATGACATGAAGAGGAAAAAAAACTTAAAAGAAAACTCATCGAGTGAAAGAGGTATTCTTTTCTGGGTTAAATCACGAACGTTTTGGCACTTGTAAGTAGGTACTTACATGCAGGATATGTATGTCAAATTAAAGGAAGACTTGAAGTTGGGGCAAGAGTCCAAATTTAAATTGTAACTGATCTATATCAATTATAAATATAAATAATAAAATGTAGACTTGATGTTCATTCCTAGAACTCGATATCGATAAAAGGTAAATGGCTCACATTCTATAATATTGAAGAAAAATCATTTATTAAAATAAACATATTATTACCAAATTCCCGGGCAAAAGTTTCTGTTAGGTTTGCTTTCCTGAGATATTTGGTGAGTCAGAAGGAATAAGTAGAGCCTAATTTCACCATCGATGTTTGAATTTTGGAAAATGGGATTACATTATCTATCATAGCTATATATTTAAAAAAAATAACAATGTATGAATATGGTAGCTTAAGTATAAAATTAGAGTTCATTCAGCAAAACACATACATATAGTAAAAACAACTTGTCTTTTCATCACAAAAACAATTCATAACATTTTTCAATATTGGTCTAAATTTTCATAACTTTATCTTATTTCGTTATTATAATTATAGGTAATGATTATTTGTTTGAATGAATTTGTATCCATGTTAAATTTATACAGTCAACATTGAAAGTTCAACTTCACACATATTTGATTTAAAATACAAATGCACAGGCAAATGAGTATTTAACCAAAAAATTGTTCATTAAATTTTACAAAGCGCTTAAATCATTATACGCACACAATATGGTAAACAAAAAATCTTTTTGGACAAATAGTTTTGATTTCTGAGATTTTACTTTATAATGCTACTGAAAAAATATAAGGTATAGTAAAATTATGAAATGTGTGTGTTTGAGGGGAGAAAAATAATTAGTTAAAATTTTCGTTATCAGGGGATGTTTTTAATGGATTTCATATATTACAACAAGTGCTTTATTGAAATTTCAGCATTTTTTATCCATGTGTTATAGTAACACACTTTAAAATGACCGAAAATTAAAACTTTAATTAAAAAATTTAAAACTCCTTTTAATTATAGCTTGTTCAGCTATTGCTATCGGGCATACTCGAACTGATTGCTCTCAAGAGAAAATTTGCAAAAACATCCAGTCACTTTAATGAAAAAGAAATTGAATGGTAAAGTATCTTAAAAAAAAAAAAGAAGTCGAGTTTCCTTATGAAACTTATTCGAATGCCCAAAGCATGTGAAGCACGAGGATTTTTAAAGAAGCGTTATTCGATACTTGCAAAGATGGAACATTTGTTAAATCACTGATATGTGAATTTAATGATGGAAGAACAAATGCGAATTTCTGACCGCGGCACACAGTAATAGTTATGAAATCCAGATATTTTCACTATTTTGTTTCCAAAGTGTTCGCTATTGCTAATCACTAAGTCGTTAAGTTTTACTACATCAATCGTTTTTGATTTTTTTACTATCGAAATGATAATTCATCAGTAATTGGTTTACCAAAATTTCGAAAGTTGAAGATCTATAGACAATCAAAAATCTTCGAACAATCGTAGCCAAACTTGAAAAAAAAAGTTTTGTTTAAATTTTGTTTCGGGAAAGGAAGAAAACCTGTTTCCCTAGAAGGAATAGAAAAAGTTGTACTTCAGGTGGAAGAGGATAAAGATCTCAATATAGTACATTGTAGTATTATATCCGTCATCTGCTTCTGTAGTGGATATGCCTCATTCAATAGTCCTGAATATCATGCGGAGTACTCTTCTGTACTGCCCATACAAAGTTCACTCAATGCAGAAATCGCTTTCTTATGATTTTGAAATTCAACACTAATTCTAACTTAAATTTCTAGTTCACTTTGAAATAACTTCAGAATGATCATGAAATATCCTCTGGACAAATGAAGAATACTTTCATTTAATCAGCCTGACGAACACTCATAAAATGACAAACTTGGGAATCAGAAAATTCATGCGCATACTTCATTCTTACAGGATCCGCTGCCTCCTCAAATGTCACTGTCTGGTGTGGATTTTCTGTATCATTTATTCTAGATGTGTAATTTTTCGAGGATTCAAGTCCAGAATCATTATTATATCACTATGTATCGTAGTAAGAGAATAAAATTCTGCCGCATTTGCAAATATATCGCTGCGTTTCAAGCACAATGTTTATGTAAGATGGAGTTCTTCCACACATGAGTTACTAAGTTACGGACGTCCTGAGAAAGCACTTCACAAAATAACGTGTCATCAGCTTCTGTCATTTTTCTGATCCGAGACTTCAATCCATAAGGTTTTTGGTTTTAGTGAGATAAAAGGGGTAAACATGTGGTAAACAATTTAAGAACTTGATTTCAAAATAAAAACACCATTTCAGAACATAGTCATAACATTTCTAGAACAATCTGCACACTAATTATGGAACATGATATCTTGCGTCAAGATGGTAGCTGTCACTAATAGTCGTCATGCGAAATACATAGATAAATTCAAAGTAGGCTCGTTTAATATCAAACATTTTGTTTGTGTGTGTGTATCGAGTGATTAAAAAAGTGTAGTTTAAAAAAGAATCCTTAAAAAATATTTTTCACTTCAAAAAATAATTTAGATATTGAGAAACCAATATCATTTTTCCAGTTTTAAAAAATAAGCGTTAAAATTTCCTCATATTTAAAGATATAACGATATTTCTTGCAATGCTTTGCATAGCTACGGTTATATTTTAAGAAAACTTTATTAATTTTTTATTTATAAGTAGAAAACTATAAGCTCATAGTCAGTTAATCAGACTCACTAATTCATTAAAGTTAGTTTTCAGGTAAAGATTAATGAGCAAAATTAAAAAACAGGTATTTCTCGCCGTGAATCCATGAAGAGCATCTGAGAGACTTGAATTTCAGAAAGAGACACCATTTTATACTTAAATGATGACGAAAGCATAGTTGCACAATAATAATTGCAATGCACACAATATAGAATTAAACAAAAAAGGCTTTATTGAAGTTATAGTATCGTTACATATGATTGTTTGCCCAAGAGGGGAAAAAACAAGCAGATGTTCCTTAATATGGTATGCTCTTCCCTCACTGTAATGTTTGTTTTGTATCGTCTCTCCATACCCAGAGCAGATTGTCCAACATTTCCTGAGGTAAGAATGCCTATTCCTCAATCAGCGTCTGCTTCAGTATTGACTGTTTACCGGAAAACACAATAGTGCCGCAAGACGTCGCCCCAAAACATCAAATTCATATTCTACGGGATTTACGTTATTAAGTTCGTTGTCCAATTCAATCGAGTAATATCTTATCTTTTCAGTAGTTGGTGAACAGAGTATGGCCGGTATGGACATAAGGAGTCCGGTATGGCAGAGCATTGTCCTTCCTAAAAACGAATTCTGCTCCAATGGCACTTCAGAGCAGACGAACAATTACAAATTTTAAAACTTGTAATTGTTTTATTATTTTAATTAATAATAAATTTAAATAATTTTAATTAATTAAATTTATTATTTAATTAATTTTAAAACTTGTATTTTACAAATTTTTAAAAAATATGTAAACTAAAATAAAAGCTCAGTGAATTAATTTAAAATGTAAATTGTTTACCACATTATTAATATTTCAGTTTTTCAGTAATAATAGATAAACGGACATAATTATTGATTAATGAATATCATTAACAATTTCAGCTGACTTACTGTTATTCATTTATATATTTTTTTCATCATAATTGAACCATTTGCATCATTTTTAAGAATTTATTGTTACTTTAACGAAACGAGTACATTACCTTTCTCTAGTTAATAAAACAAGAACATTTTTGATGAATTTCCTAACCTATGCCATACTCCAAAGATATGTTAAAATTAGTGATAAAAAGAACTCAACGACGTTTTCCTCAGGTTAACAAAGATGAATAACCACACTTATCTCCAAAAATAGAACTGAGCATAGTGCGTGTTCTCATCTTCAACTTAACAGCTGGTGATTTTGACTCTTGCCTTTGACGAAGATATTTGTAGCCTTTCAGAATCTTGGTATTTCAGTATTAGTCCTTATGTACAAAAATCGAAAAGCAAACCAAACTACGAAATAGAAAATCTTTTCTGTATTTGAAGAATTGAAAACAGAAAATTTGTTTATTATAGGAGAAAAGAATATTATAAATTCTACAATAATTTTCATATAGAGATGAAAATATTAATTTTCAAATCAATAATTAATAGTTTAATGAAAACCCCTCTTCATTCGAGAAAATCCTTAAAAATTTATGATTAATTCACTCTCTCTCGTATCTATTAAAACTAATATATTTTAATAATGATATAAAAAAATAATAGATTTTAAAACCAATATAGCCCGTCTGAGAACTTAACAGGGAATAACTTTTATATCTATGAAAGGTATGTCAATCTATTTCGATTTTAATTCATACTCGCGTGCGCAATATTCCGTATCCCATTTCATTGGTGCTCAAATTCGGTATTTTATTTAGCATTCCAGTTCAAGTTCGATAATTTAAAACCCAATTCATTTTAATTTTAATTCATGTTCAAGGTAATGTTGAGTAATAACGCTATATTTCATAACAGGAAGATATAAAAATAAAGTAACACATGCATTTTACTAAATCACAATTAAATTGCATTGAGCTTTTAGTTATGTTTTTCACATATTACATTAAAACATTTTTTCAAAATAATCTCTATTACATATTTAAATAATTCATTTATTTATACGTTATAGTGAATCTATAGACTTTTCAAATATACTATTTTCTTTAACACATGCACACACAACTATTATAAGAAAACCTGCTTCCCCAAGGCTCTGCTTCCCTACTGGAGAAAGGTCAAGTGGGGATCGGAGGGCGTGGGGAGGGAAAATGATGGGTCCAAACCAGTCGGTGAATGAACCTAGAGGAGGAGAGGTGTAGCGCTCGTTGCTGAAACACCATAAAATTTGATTTTCTTCTATATGATTATTTGTATATGAGTGTATTGTTTTGTATGTGTATTTAAATATAATAAATAATATTAGCGCAAATTTTCGCTTTTTATTTTGCTAAGCCACATTGTCAAGTAAACGCGTCTAAAGAAAATCACGAATAAAATTAATCCTCTTCTCAGAATTCTTCCCCCCCCCCCCAAATTCTGAGCATTACAAATAACTGAGATTCCAAAAACATAGAGAGGACGCTTACATTCGTTTTGAGATAGATGGCGCTCTGCCTTCACAGTCAAATTGAGTCGCACAATGTTTGTTATTCGGACACTTTTCTCATTCATATGTAATTTTTCATTTTCTAATAGTAATAATTTCTACTAAGCATTTTATTTGTGTTATCAGGCTTTATTATTACTACTTCGCATAAGATGTCTAGTCTCAGTTTTCCTTAAATCATTTACGCAATTTTCTTATCGCTTGCCGAATAACCAAAATGGATTTTTTGGAAGATGTTCACAAAACTATTCCTAACTACAGAGCTTTCCTTTATTTGGAAGGATATTTCTGATCTTTCATACAGGAAAATTCAGTTCCCTAAATGTTCAGATTTTGCATGATCGATAAGAGGAAAGGGATGAACTTCGATGTTATCTTCAATCCATCATTTCATTAAAGCTTAAGTCACGAGACATCACATTTAGTAAACACGACAAAAAAATTATAAAATTTTCAATTTTAATTTTTTTGAAATAACAATGTAAAATGTATTAAAAAATTCTCTCTTCTAATGATTTGATTTTTAATTCTGAAACTAGTATCAAATAAGAATCATTTTGTCTACAAAAAATCAATAAAATAAAACGGTGCTGACTAAGGGCACAAAATGTAGTGTAAATGCAAATCCAGTTATGGGTTTTTAAGTATCTTCTTTTCAAAATTATTATAAATCAGTTTTTTCGATAATTAAATTAAAAATACATAGAAGAAGACCATATGCTGATTAAAAAAAGGTACATATTGTACAATTGATTAATATATACAAATAAAAAAGATGTTCAGTAGTTTATATTGTGCGAAGACAACTTTCATTGAAATATACAAAACTTTAACTTTAGTTGATGAATTAAACATCAACTCTCAGTATTTTTTTAAAACTCTTCTTTAATCAAAAAATATGCTAAAAATATTTATCAAACAATATAAAAAAATAAGCAGGTCTCGTACAGTTTTCCAAAAACCAAATTCCAGGAGTTTTAAGAAGTTTTCCAAGAGTCAAACCAAATTTCCAGTAAGCATCGACGTTCATATTAAATAATCTTTTTATTTTACTTTAAAAATTGCTTTTAACCAAATATTAGTATAATTATTTATGAATATGTAGCATTTTGCAATTCACTTGTAAATAATAGAAACAAATAATTGCAAAAATTAATGGCAATTATTTCTTATTTAAGTAAGAATTATATTTAATGATTACTTCAAAAAGCCTTCAATGAATTTACAGCTATAACAGAAATTTTTTTATTTAAATATTCAATACTTTTTATATTACTGGGTTACATATTGTACAAAATAAAGGGTAATTTTGGAATTTTTAAAAGCATCGTCAATAGATTCCTATATATTAATTTATCAAGTCTTTCAAAATTTGTTAAAACTTCTTTTAAAATATAAATATACTTATTCAAAACAAATACAACTATTCGATATAGTTTCTAGAATAACTTTTTTCCAAATTATTATTTACTAAAAGCAATTCTAAATTTTTCTTCTCTGTTTGCTTTCAAGTTCTTTTTAAAAACTACACAATTTCATATCCATGTTCTAAGTTTTTCTATTTCTTTAAACAATCAAAAGATTTTCTCCTTTCTAAGTTATTTACATATATAATATTTTGCTGAAGATTATTTAAGCTTTTTATAAAAGAGAATTGCATAATTACTAACTTTTTCTTTTAATAAGTTGAAAAAATAAGGTGCAATTCCAAAAACTGTTAAATAATCCCACTTTTTCAACACAACTGAATTGCTTTGAAATAGCATTGTCTAAAAGCATTTCTTAAAAGAGAATTTATATTGCTACAAGAACTGCAGCTGACTCCACTGTTTGGTTAGATTATTTAAAGTTTGACTCATAGAATTTCAACCTTTAAAATTTCTTTCGATTGAAGAAACAAATGAATCTAAAATTTCAGAAAATGCTTTGGGTGCACAGTAGTGAAAAAATCTTTTAAATGAATAGATTTTTTGGCAGATACAACTAGCTTTAATAAATACACGTTATTTTTCTTTCCGTTTCATATGGGATTTGATTGTCAATTCGCCCATATTTGAAATACAGAAGTCTTTCTTGCAACAGTCAAAAAACAAGTGTTTTTTTCTGAACCACGCAAAATTTTTGAATGGCTTTTTGAGAGTCCATTGGTCATTGAAAAGACGCGTTTTACAAGGCATATTAAACCATATCATTTAGCCTTTATTTCATTGGTAAACAAATTCATCCTGATTCACTGAAATTATTCGCAATTTTCACCATGAGAGATGGAATGTATATTTAAACTGAAAAATAGTCAATGAATTTTAAACAATGTAAAGAAAACCAAAACAAATAGAAAATGGATTAATTAAAATCACCCGTCTGATTACACAATCTGACCATCTTGTTTGGTGATTACTTCACTTCATTTCACACAGATAAATTTAAATACTACTAAGACGGACTATCATGAAATTATTGTGCTGAACTAGATCTTTAAACAGTTAAGATACAACGATCCAACATCGATCGTGCCGCCATCTAGTGGTAATATTAAGAGATAATGCTCAATTAGTTTTTCGGGCAACTTCAATGAAAATTTTAAAATATTATAAACAAAAAACTCAAAAAAATTATAGTATTTTCTAGAAAAATAAAAATAAATGTATCAAGGTAAATGAAAATTCGAGGAGTAATTGAGGATTTTCAAGGAGTCACATATCAAAATTCCAGGAGTTTCAATGGTCCTTAAAAAAGGTTTGGAATTTAAAGAGTTTCCAGTTGTACGAATCCTGAAAAACTTTACACCGCACCGGTTTAAGATGCCAAAAGTAGTGACGGGCCAGTCGCTTGGAAACTATTGATCAGAGTTTTCTACTGTTGAGAGATTTGGAAAACGAGCTTGTCAGGAGAAGCCAAACATTTTTTGTTTGAAATAATATCCGTACAATATTACTAACAAACGGTCATGCATTATTCTACAGAAACATTGCACACACACATTTCTCAAAGATTCAATAAATAATAAAATCATGGGTTAATATGGCAGAAAAAACCACAGTTTAAAGTATCGTCAATTCCAGCAAAAGGACAGAGAAAAGTGTATCCAATGACCACTATACATTCCTTCCAGTGATGAGCTAATGCACGTTCTTCATGATGGCGTGATGCTTTCTGTAGGAAGAACCAAGATTCATATGGAAAAAAAAAGACGTAAAGCCATTTTGAACCAGGAAGGATCACAACATTGAAGGTACTCTTGACTGTGATGCAGAGTCAAAAGTAATCTAAACTATTGCAGCCTAATTGAATGTCCATGTTCTTGTGAATCTCTATGAACTAGCAGGCACTATGACACCATGTAGTGGAATGCCTAACGTTGTTTAAAGTATGATAATATTCATAGTGTAATTGCCTTCTAGGAGGAATTTTGATCGATAATGTGCCATATTCAGTGCCGAAAGACTTTCCTAGTGCTTTCCTTATGCACCTCGATAGATGTGCATAAGGAAAGTACAAAGGCAACATTCTACATTAGCTAGAATCAAACTCGAGATTTTTTGTTCTTAAGAGTATCGTCTTTTTACTAGGCCACAGCAAGTAACCACATTTCTCAAAAAAGACTTCGTGACGTGAGTATACGATCTACTATAGCCATGTGGATAATATGTCTGTTTTCTTGGCTGTTAGAGATAGTTCGCCATTGAGAATACAGCACGCCGTTCCATTTGACTTTCTTGAAATCACTGGTTCCATATTTTACAGAAAGTCATGGTATTTTGACAGATCTGAGCAGAAATATTACGAAATGATAAATTGCTTCTTTAGCATGCTACACTTTATTGTAAATCAGAAACAGGCTGGTAAATATTTCTCTTTTTTACATGAAGCGTTACAATAATTTTTCACCAGGTAAGAGCATTCAACAGCAATTTGTGTGTGAGAAATTCTTTGCACAATTTCTTCATTTAAAAACAATGTTAAAGTTGCCATCACAGCTATCTTGCTTGATAGTGTTCAAAAGATACTCATTTGCAAATCATGGTATTTTCTTCTCGTTGCGTATATTTTAGGCGAAGAGTGTTGGCTTTAAAGTGTAACAATTTAATGGTTATCAGCGTACTTTCATCCAACAGTACAAATGTGTCAACCTATACCAATTTACAGAGAGAAGACTTTGTCAATGCGTCAACCTATACCAATTTACAGAGAGAAGACTACCTTCATAACAAAATGTAAAATCGGCAGTTCTCAAGAAAAACCTTCTGAATTTTAATTTTTAACTAACAATAAAATAAAGAATATAAATATTAACAATAAGTCTCAATGAAAGGCAAATTGCAACTTACATATTATCTATTTTGTTAATATGTAGTGTGAAAAATTACTCAAATTCAAATTTTTGTCTGACAGACAATTTTGAACTCCATGATTAAAATGTCCTATTTATTACATTTTTAAATAAGCCCGATATAAATTAATTACTAAGAGCAAAACAGACGTAAACGGAAGAACAAGCTTGAAGGACTTGTCAGATTATATCATCAACTACGTCCAACATCTTTCAAGGTGTAATTGACCCACGAACTGCAAAGTAACAGAAATCTACAGCAGCCGTTGATGTAAGAGATTCAGTGACTAAGACTTGAGCTCTTAGCGCGGTTGTCAGTTAAGAAAAGCAGACTGCTGAAAAAAGGGTCTTCCCACCACTTCATGACGTCGAAAGGAAGATGCATTCGGAAATTTGCTGAAGCGAAAGATTTTTCATCTCCGGGAGAGGCTTTCAGACAGCCTACGCGCCGGGGAATGGGAAAAAAGAACAGGAATGCCCGGAAAAGAATTATATTTAGAAGATGGCAAGTCAGACTGAGAACCTACATGTATAAGAAGACTAGAAACGCCTCCGAGTCTAGAACACTTGTTCCTCTACCAAAAAATATATTCTGCGTGAACTAATGGAAGGGCACTTGTAGAATCGTGTTAGAAATTGAATAGCAGATTGCTGTGCATTAAAAACATTCCTCATTATCTCTATATAGAAATCTTAGGAAAAACTGTCAGGCTGAAATCATCCGTTATTTTAATCATGCGAAATATTATGATTAATCATTTATATATATATAGTTAAAAGTATGAAATGTGATTTTCTAAATAAAAACTAAGTCAGTCCTACATTTCTTCAGAAGTGGTAATACTAACCAAATAAATTCATTAAAATAGAATTAGAATTGCATTTAATTTTCATTCTTTTTTTAAAAAAGAAATCACAATAAAATTCATTTTTTTAAACCATGAATTCATAAAGGAAAGCAGATAAAGAGAATTCTTTTCTATCTGCTTGAAATGAATTAAATTCAACAAATAAACGGTATTAGAATCATAAGCAACAAAGTTAAATATAAATGACCATAAAAATAAGTTAGCATAGCAAGATAAAAATTCCATTTAAAACCTAAATAGATGGAAGTTAAAAAGGGGAAACGTTAATTTTCATAGAATTTAGAATAAAAAGTAATAAAAAAGTTCTACTTTCTTCATTCGTTCTTATAAGTTCTATTTTCTAAGTCTACTTTCGAAGTAGAACTTGGAAAGTAAAATGTAAGAACATGAAGAAGTTAATGAGAAAAAGGCATTTACTTGAAGTTGAAAAAAATACCGAAAGAAAATTCATGAGCTATGTTATTTCCAATTTTCAATTTAGTTAAAAATTACTCATCTTAGTACAAGTGTGCTGTAGTTTTATTCTATTTTTGTGTGTAATCTGACTAAAATATTAGAGAAAGATCTATCTCAATATTTTTTACTTCACTTGATACGTATCTGTTCGTATATTTTTCCTTTTTTTATGGATTTATGCTATTAATATAATAGAAAAATATTTTCATGCTGTATCAGAAATGATTATTGTACAATAATTGACATGAAAATGTGTACGCATATGCCATAAATATTCAAATTAAATGCTATAACAAAGAATTTAACGTCTGCAAGCAAGAATAATTTATTTTTTCAATATTTTACAAATGGGTTATGAAATCAGAGCTATTAAATACCACTTTACTAGTCAGCAGGAAAAAACTATTGAATATTTATTATGAATATTAAATCACATTTTTACAATCTATTGTTTTTCCAGTTGTTGCAAAATGAAAAAAAATTCTGTCACATGTTTTCGTTTCAATGTATTGTGGTTTTTCATCGGTATCGTTAAACGGAAGGTTATGTCGCCAACAGTTGTCAATTGAATGTCATGATATTCAATAAGCGCGTGGGCAGTAGTTGAAAAGCAGTTGCCATCTTCATTATACAATAGCGTCAGCTCTATATTAGTATCTTTGTAGGAGGCGCACTTCTAGCCGCTGCGTATACATGTCAGGTATTTTAAAAATCCTCGTGATAAGAACATCCGAAACTACGAATTTTTATGGAAAATATTTGATTTGAAGAGACAAAAAAATTTATCTTTGTCGAAAGACAATAGTGGGAAAAAGAAGAAATTTAGGTATTTTATATTAAAATGGATTATTTTTTTTATTGATAAAAAGGAAGAGCTTCGATATTTGAATCTAAAGAGAAGGTTAGTTTGTCGCGCTGCGTTAATGTTTACACATGAAAGCTAATTCTGGTGTTTAAAATCAATACCGGATTATTATAATTATGTGCTCAATGTGGGAATCGAATATACAAATTCAATAACAAAAAAGCCGAACTCTAGACCATTCAGCTGTCACTCTGCTCAAGTTTCAAGCGTTGATTTGACGTGATTTTTTTTTCGCTTACCTAGGCTCATTTGATTTTAAGTATAGTTTAAAGTATAATTTCCATATAAACCACACAAAAACAGACAAATAATTATGTTCATATGGATATGAAACATAGGAAATGTTTCAGTTTTAACAATTTATTCAACTGCCATAACAGCATAAGTTTAGAAGGACAAGCACAGTAGATAACATAAAATTGTTAAATCATTCGACTAGTTTTTATCTGCATATCAAGCAGTTGGGAAGATCAATCAATTCAATAAAATAATATGAAATAAAAAAATACTCGCAACATATAGAAAGGAAAATATTAAAGACTAACGATATGAAATAAATTAAGAAGAACAATTTCTAACAAAAAAAAAGAAACTAATTATGACCATATTAACCGTATTGAAGTATTAATTATTAGCCATAAATAAACTAATAATAGCTATTTTAAATCTATAATTGTAAAAGGTTGAGCCATGAATGATCATCAGATTTTTCATGGCTCAACTTCATGGCGCAATAGGCTATAAGGTATTATTTCCACATGAACCGTGTAGTTTGTAATGATTGGGAACTTCATTTACGGTCACTCTCAGCAGCATAAAATTGCCGCAGAGTAACAAATAATTGCCAGAGTACCAAAGTCGGCAATCTTATTCTTAAGAAAATGCTTAAAATGTTAATAATTTTTTCTTATGTTATTAAATACTATTTAAATGCAAACATTAATGCCCAAGGAAGGAATCGAATTTACTATCTGCTGCAGTCAAAAATAAGTGTTAACCAGTCAGCAACCAAATGATACATTTTGCGAAGCATAAACAAGTAGCCAATTTTTATAGTTTTTTAAATATTAATAAATATTAACATTTGAAGCGCAATAGGCGGTAAGGTATTGCGAATTTAATTGAAAATTAATCACGATTATAAATCAAGATTATCAAGATCATAAGTTATTTCACTAATAGAGACATATCACATAAACAGAAACACACCTTTAACGCCTAATGTGCGTACAATAGTTAATTACGTATTAGTTCATTACGAGTTAGTCTTGAGCAACAAAGTATGAGTTTGATGAACAAATTAACACAATAGGATCTAGCCTCCAGAAGCTGTTAAGCAAAGTATAGATTTCAAAATATCTTTACAAAATAGACATTTCGTTTATTTTTGTTCCAAAAAACAATCCAAACACTTTCGAAATATATTTTTTTCTTTTACACACATTAGTATAAAAGCCGCAGGTGTTTAAGCCCTTTAAATATCCAATGGGTTTTGCTTTTAGAGAAAACTTAAAAAAGCTTTGAGTTTATGCGACAGATGAATATTTTAGTGAACCATATTTATCTGTCGTATGGAAGAAAGTTCGGAAAATTCCCAAGAACCCATCCTGTAAGAAAAACATGTAGAAAAAACATCCATTATTTGTTCAACAGCGGCTGCAACAAAACTAAGGATTTTCGCTCTAAATAAAGCGATCCACCCACTGGTTTATAGGAAGACTTAAAAACATCACGGAAAATTTCAAATAATAAATTTATAATGTATAAGGAAACAATGTATCACTAGAAAATCCTGGAAACGCATACATAACCAGAATCAAGGTAGGAAAAATTTTAAAATATTCATAAACAACTCATAAAATACAAATACCAGAATGTCTCGGCAGCGAAACGTAATTTACGATCGGAGACAGCGTCCCATAAAACTTCTCAGACATACGGTATAGATGATGCCTACTTAAAAAATAACAATAAATGAATAACGAAGTGGTGAAGGTCAAAACGTACAAGAATAAATGATCGTTAGTCAAAAAATCTAGTTTGTCGTGGTAAAAAAAAATTAAAATGAGCTGACGGAATCGCCTTAGTTGATCCGGATTTCTCGCGCCAGTCCAGGAAAGCACTCGGTGAATAAATTTATTGGCAAATTGTTTAAAAACACCCACTCATCGAGAACTTGACAATGACCCGCTCATACACATAGAGGTAATGCTTTTATTCTTGAACGCGCCCACGTGTGCTACAAAGATAGCCGATGCATCAGCTGACTGTCTTTAGAAGCCAGATGGGGGCAAGCATACTTTGCCGAAGATAAGGGAACTGAAAAAGTTCGAACACTTGAATTAATGTAAACTATTTTCTTCAATCATAAAATATACAATTTTAAAACTGTGGAGCTTTAATTTAAATTAATTAAATTATAGGCCAATTACATATTTTCGACAAAGGTAATAATACAATAAGATGAGATTATTTAATTCTCACATTCCATATTCTATGAATTTAATTATATTAATCAAATTTTAATGTAAATCTGATTGCATATTTGTCAGTTGAATAATTGCTGAAAACTCAAAATCATTTTCTTTTCATTTCAAACAGTAGAATTTTGAGCAAAGCAATTTATGCATGAAAGAATGAATGCAAATATAGATTCTTAGAGACGATCCTTACACATAAAATTAAAGCATAAACATTTGTATCAAACAAATCCCCTATTGTTTGATGTGCAAAAAATTTCAGTATGTTTAGAAATAATTTCATCAATAATAATCAGTTAAAATTAAAAAAAAATTCTTATATTTTTGTAAGCATTCTCAATTTGCAAAGTATATTTTCATACGAGAATTTAATCTCAAAGAATAAAATGGGATATTGCAGAAATTAAGATAAAATTACTCTAAAATAAGAATCATTTTTATTTTCGGATACGCAAAAAATAGAAAAATAATCACAATTGCAATGATAATACCCTCAATTTGTAGTTTGTATGCATATTTTGTTTCCCAATTGTTATTTTTATGACATGAGTTCTAGCTTTAAATTTGATTTTCTAATTTTTTTAAACATATGTACGAAAAATGATAAAAAAAATTATAAGTAGAAAACTTAACATGATGATAAAAAAAATCTAATCTAAAATGTAGAAAATAATCATAGGTATCTGTTTTTTCAACTAACTAAAACAACAGCTGAAAAAATTAACCTTTTCTCAAGGAAATCTTTTATTCCAGTGTGTTCTAAAAAATTACCTTCAAACTTATGAAATTCATTTCAAATTTGTGGTAAAATTATCTACCAACAGGAAGAAAAAAAAACCTAAAAGCAACAACACGCAATATTAAAGATAATATTTCGACATAATTTTGATTTATTTTAATCATTTAAACCAGATGAACTAGAATATTTTATAAAGGTAAATCAATTTGCTTGGTTTATCACCAAAAAGAGCAATCCTTCCTGTGTAGGAAGCCTAATTCAACTGGATTTCAGTCTTAAAATGATTTCTGAAGTAAGCAAACCTAAAAGTGTTCGTTGAATTCACCAACTAGTGAGCTAATGTTAAGATCATTGACCAGTAAACTATACCAATTTGGCATATAAATAATAAGATGCATTATGAACAACAAATTATTTTCTACATAAGAAAATTGAGGGAAGTTATAAAAAATAAGCTTGTCATTATATAATAAAATGTTAGAGGGGAACCAAAAAGAAATAATCATGGAATAATAACTTGAAGTAGAAAAGATAAATTAATATCTTTTGGATGTATTGACGATTTTTATTAAAATATTTTAACTTGTGTTAACTTAAAATTAAAATAAATAAATAAGAATATTTTTTTCATTCATTTCATGTTCCGAATTAGAAAAATATTCGATATATTCTCGCTTACTGGGTTTATTAAATAAAAATCAAACTTATACAAACAATTTCTTTTCTTGTCTAAGCATACAATCTGCTTGTCCACTTAGCAAGAGTTAAAATATTAAAACAAATTAATCTATGCATGTATAAAGTTTGTAAGTTTTATTTATAAGATTATAATTTGTTTTAATAATTTAAAATTAAATTATTATTGAGTAGAAAGGGATATATATATATATATATATATATATATATATATATATATATATATATATATATATATATATATATATATATATGATATTAAGAGAAATAACACACTTTTATATGCAACTAAAAGGCTTACACAATGCAGTTCTTCGAAATTATTCATAATCTGAAAAATTTGAAAACAAAAGCTAGTACAAATTATTATTTATGAAATTTCATTTTATAAAAATAAATTTTAACAGTTAATAAGAATTAAGTGTTGACATAAAATATGTATGAATTGCTTCATAGTACTAGAAAAGCAAAGATGATAAATTCTATAATATTCTTTACTCATTTTACTTCAAATTGTTTTCCAATTATTTTCGCTTGCACGTTGGAGTAAGGGAAAAATTAAACGCACAGAAAAAAATCTTTTTTCCCCTAGACTACGAACTCTATTCGCTTATTCGAACGTGACAACAAAAATAGGTCATGCTGACGATGACGATAGCGGAGGTTTTAATGGGGACGCCGGAGTTAAAAACACAAAGGGGATTTTGAAATAATTCAACATTTTCGCTTTCAATTATGTATTGTTAAGATCCTTTTATTCCCACTCGCGGAAAATACCGAGTTGAACAATTGTACTACAATCTATAAAAAACAAATTTTAGGTTTGATTTTAATGAACTGGATAATTGGATTGCGTAATATTCGTCGTTACTCAGATTCATAATTCGAATATTTAGATTATACAGTACACACAGTCTCGATTATCCAATATTGATTTAATCAAAATTTCCTTTTACAGGACACAACGATGAACAACAATTTAAAAATGCCGAAAAATTGAAATAACCACAAAATTATTGCAGGAAAAATATTGTATATAAAATGATAAATTGAAGAATAGAAAGGAATGCTCTAGAATAGTTTATCATAAGATGATGTTTAAAAGTGCTGTCAACTTTGTCAGCAAGATTTTTTTAAATATGGGAGTGAAATTAAGAGAAAACATAAAATTTGAAATACTTATTTTTCAGTAAATGAAATAAATTGATTTTATTCATCATTTGTGAGGTATGTTTTTAAAAGGTATATAAACTTTTGAATAGCATTAACTTAACTATATACCGATAACCTAATAGCTGAAGGTTGTGGTTAACATTAACTTTACAGACATAGAACTCCTAAGCATTAACCCTACAGGCGTGGAAAAAAAGAATAGTAAAGTCATGAGTTAGCGTTAAAAAATATACTTAACGCATGTGCTGAAGGAAAAAATAAAATCGTTTAAGCAATTTAGAAAAACATATTGCAACATTTTTTAAAAATTTTTCATAATAATTTATGGAGAAAATATAACAAATGGTTTATAATTAAGGTTGCATTGTTCTTTATCCTTCAAAACTTATTTGACGCAATTTAAACTACACCAGGAAAGGATGAGATATTATCAAAACATAAAAGGATATGATGAAATAAATTGAATAAGATATGTGTAATAAGCAATTTAAATGCAAATTAGAATTGAATATAAATGGAAAGTAATCCAAATTAATAAAAATGTTTGGGAATATTCCAGTTCTTAACGAAATAAAATTTTAATTCACAAGTACATGCTTTCAAATAATCATCAAAATGAAAAAAAAAAAAGACCGGATAAACAGGTTATTGAGTAAACAAAATTTTTTAAACATAACGTAGACATTTACTGCGATAGAAATAATATATATATATTATATTATATATTATATTATATTATATTATATTATATTATATTATATATATATATATATATATATATATATATATATATATATATATATACGGAACACCTGATTGGATTATGCGGTTTACAGGTAATTTTCTAGAAATAGATGAACTTGAGTTTGACAATTATTGACAACTATTTCAAACAATTTTTATGAGTTATGAATTCGATATATGTAAATAGTAACCTATTTTTTGTATCATGTTAGAGAATGGATGAGTTATTATAGACGTGGATGCAAAAAAAAAACATAACAACATCTATCTCGTAATCATTGTGTTGTTTTTGTTATTAAACTCAGTGCCCAGCCTCTACTAGACGAAATCTACAAGTTCCCTAAAAAAATCATAGACTAATATGGGTAAATCTAAAAGGTCGTCGAAGGACGAATCTAGACACATAAGAATATGTGCCGCAGAAGCCTGCTATTGGTTACATTTCGGACAAATCGGGTGGGTTTTCTGACTACCCCAGATGATATGGCTTCTGAGATGGATTTTATTTCGAACACTGTCCTCACACTAAATCCCCGAAATAACTTGCACTTTTTATTGTACCTATTAAATTATTATTTTTTATGTTTTAGAGGAATTTTGAAAATATATATAAGCTTAATCACGTGTTAAACACTAGCGAAAATGAATGAATTACTAAGGAGACTGTGGATAATGCGTGTTGGCTGATATAAAAAAATGCAAAATAACATCCACTAGTATCAACCGATATCGAATTCGGAACATTTTTACATTATTTAATGTTAATTCTTTGCAAATATTTTACACATTTTTCAAAAATCAAATATTAAACTTATTATTAAAAATAAAGCTATTATATCAAAACACAATTTAATTGATTATATTTACAGCAGTAAGCTTATAAAAGCTACACTGCAATCATCACATTTATCTTCATTATACATATATATATTTTTTTGTTCTAAAAATGCAAATGCCTAGAATTTCGCGCTCAGTCTTGCGTACCGTGCGAAGAAGTGCTGCGTTCCCAGTTTCTTCCCCAGCAATAACAGCAGGGGAAGATATTTCTGGAACAAACCTGACATTTTACGGGTATGTAACGTGATTTCTATTCCCCCAAATCCCGAGGATGATCCCATTCACCGCCTCCAGTTTACCGCAGCTAGCAAGTCTGTCGAGTTTATTCTAGACCCTAATTGCCAGGACAGAAAACGCAAATAACCTACAATCGAGATGAGGTGTTCACTTTCCCCATGCACTAATCGTTTACTTCACTTGTATGCAGTGTGAGAATGGTGGTTCTAAAGACAGCAACAAGTTTAAGACAAATGGAATATTTTTTGAGCATAACTGATGAGTCCTTTAACTTTGCTTCCCTAAATTTAAGTAACTATTTATAAAAAGTACAATTTCGAAACATTAATTTAACAAATAAACTATGACGTCATGAATAAACCTAAATATTAACCGATAAGTATATGATTTTTTAAAGAAGTATTACAAGTCTATTTGGATTCAACTGATATAAAAGGGTAACATTGGCAACTGCAGCAATTATGTTGCTGTAAGATGGAAGTACATATGCTAAAATGGATTTTTCTGTAATTAAAGAGGAATCACCATAAAATTTTAATTAAATAATGTTATCTTCAACATTGTTATACCACTTATGGTAATTAGGGACATTAATATAGATACACATGGTAATTACTTTACAAGTTATATAAAGAAATGTTATTATTTCAAGTAACACATATTTTATACAAAGAATTAAGCTCCATTTTAGTTTGTTATGGTATCCATTGCTTTCATGTAAATTTCATGAAAAATTACTTTACAACATTAAAATTGTAGACATGTTTATTTTGTAACATTATTTATTAATAGGATTAATTTATTCAACACTATTGCCATAGGTCACTAGGTCAATAGAATGATCTAGAAGGTCTCTTCCAATTAGCAGAAGCACCTTTAGGGGTTCTGTTGATCACAAATTAGCACCAATGAGTTAATGGATTACTGCGAATACTGGGCAGTTTATAATATGCGCAATGGAATGAGAACAGTATACATATGATTCTGCTCTTCATTCTATTTACATTCATTGAAAACTGGTTCGGGTGAAGTAGGAGAATTATACTCGAATAAAACTATATATTTAGGAAAAAGCAGAAAGTTCTACTTGATAATCACCGATCTTAATGATCTAATTGTGTTCTTCGGAGTCAAATATCCTGGTTCGTTCGCTTTAAATGAACAACGGGAATGAAAGTTACTTGTTATTTTTTCCTTTCACATATGTCAAGGCGATTCTTTTGCGTTTTCCATGCGGCACATTATTACAATTTGTTAATTATTAAGTGTCCTCCAGAACTGAGCATGCAACTAAATGGCTGAAGCCTCAGTACGGATATTTGCAGTGATTTGGAATGAGAGCTCACTTTAAACTTTAGGACCCGGTAAATTTAGCCATTTTACATAAAATACGACCACAGAATGATAAACCAACTAAAAAAACCTATACAATACAGCCTGACAAGAAGTCTAAGACAACTGACCAGACAGTCATAAGGTAAAACTTTCGAACATGCAAATGTCTTAAAACAATAGTAATATATTATGCTACCCCCATACAATTTTAAATAACAATATCAGAAAGTTTAATAAAGGTAACATTTCCACATCTATATGCTACTTTAAGACCTAGCTTATCAATTGTCTTGTGGTAGCGAATAAATGCTGGTTTGTCATTCTAATAAATGCTAACTTATGTCAGTATGTTATGCTGTTTCCTTTAGTATTTTTTATTCCTCTGCGCGCAAACATAGACAGTTAAATGTCAAACGGGTACTCCAGATTGTATTAAATAAAGTAAAAGAAAAAGTATGTAGCTTATTTTCATTAGCTTTATTAACAAGAAATATTTCAAATTAATAATTTGCCCAACACTTTATATGAAGTAATTTATAATATCTATCTACATATATATATATATATATATATATATATATATATATATATATATATATATATATATATATATATATATATATATATATATATATATATATGCTACATACTTTTTAATTTACTGTTACATTGGTGAAAATTGTTGAAAATAAGTAGTAAAATAATGCACAATTTTTTTAACGATGAAAAAGAGAGTAACTTTTGATTTACCAGCAATTGGAAAATTTATACTTTTAAGTGACAGCACCTTTTTATAGACAATAGTGAAGTCAACTTAATATGCATTCTAAGAACAAAGAATATTTGTTCAAAGAAAAGTTTCCTTGCATTATACATAAAAAAAACATCAAAATGAGGTTATTTTTTTGTTTACTCGCGAAACTTTTCGTAAAAAGTATAGAGGACGATTATGATCAAAGACGAAGGCGGGAAAACCACTCTTCCGGTTAACGGTTAAAAAAATCGGTTACTCGACGAACCGTGACCTTTAAGTGATAGACTTTAACGAAGCAGTAGCAAGTTCTACCTGATGAGGAATAAAACGCGAAAAAAGATTCGCCTATTTTTTATTCTGGCGATGTATTACTTTGAGAACAAACGCTGGAACACCATCCAAGAAGTCACCACAAATTACATATAAACAGGGGGCTTTCGCAATGCATCTGAAACAGTTTGGCAGGAGAACAGAGAAATTCGGCGCCATGTTGTTGAGATCGAAATCATCCTGATATTTTTTTCTTATCTTGATGTGATGCCCCACATTTAAATCAAATATAATTTGAAACTGTTCATTTTAAAATATAAAATGACAGATATCACAACATTTGAAATATTAAGTTAAATAAATTATATTAAGATTTCAACATAGATATTGATGATGACTTTAATGAAAAACTAAAATTACATCATTTTAAATATTAAACTATATCACTTAAAGAAGGAGCATGTGAGGAATTTTGAGGGTAATGTATACATTATACATACAGTAGAAATATTCTTAACGAAAAACAATTTGTTTTGTGTTAATGAATCGCTTCACACCTATTTTGTAACTACTTGAAGCATGAATAAATGAATTTAGAAAGGGCATTAAGTTTTATGTTGTTATATACAACTTTCACAGTGCATTTTTCTAACAATGTAAGTTGTGTAAATAGCCTTGCTTTTTCAAGGATATAAGTATTCATAACTTGCTATGAGGTTTGAAAAACAGCACACATTTTTCTCAAGGTCAAAAAGAAGATTGATGAATTAAAATTGCTATTCCTATTAAGTGTTACGAATAAGTCCTATGTTAACAATCTATAAAAATAGATTGTCTCAGTAATTAAATGCTTTATACCAAAAAGAAAAAAATATGAAGTGTTTAAAATTTTCCTTTCTTTTTTTAACGTATTTTTTCGAAGACAAATTTGATGCTTATCTCGATTACAAATCCTTATTTAGCAATTATAACGTGACTAGAAATAAAAAAATGAATGTTACGTAAATCAAAATAATTTCGATTAATTGAATCTGAAATGTTTCACATATATTTGAAATTTTTATACAATTCTTTAATTTTGTGAAAAAGGTCTCCAAGCAAAATATTTCGATTTCTTGCTAAATACCGGGAATGTAAAAATTCTTTGCCTAATGGCTTAGTAATAGGAAAGTTTTTTCGAAACAGAGAATTCCAGATTTGATACTAATCAGTTACAGAATTCTGATAAGAAGAAAAAGAATATTGATAAGATGTACAATTTCTTGTCTATTCACATTAAAATGCTTATAATAATTATTTATTCGAAAACATTAACATACTTCAATTAGATTCGTAGATTAGGTACATACTTCATATCAGTCTAGGAAATAAAATATTTTAGTAACTTTTAATTGCATTTTTACATGCTAGAAAACGGAATTTGTAAATTACATATAATCCATATCAGATTAGTAAATTAAAATGTTTAAATTAATAATTATAATTAAAGAACGAAAGAGAATTTATATTCATGGATTAGTTATATAATTTCCATCATATTATAAAGTTTATTCTACCAATTTAGGGGAAGAATTATCAAAAAATAAATAAATGAATAATTTATTAAAAATATAAAGTTTTGACGCTAATTAGTAGACAGCCTAATGAGGTTAAGAGAATGTAATGCATTTTTTTAAAATCAAGCAAATATTGACTTTAATTTAAATAATTAGGGAAATTCAAGAAAATATACATATTTACATTTCTAGAATAATAAATTTTTATCTTGACACTAAAAACAACATTAAGAAAACAAGAAGTAAATTAGTTAAAATATTTTCGCATAAGGAATAACTTTTTGTAGAATTTAAATACCTGTAATTAGTAAATAAATATAAAATTGGTTAAGTTATACATCTATAAGTTCTTTCCATTAATTTTGCTTTTGCACAAAATTGGTGAAAAGGTTATGATTTTTCACTATAATGAAAATAAAAATGAAGATTTTAAGTGGGTGATAACAACCAAAAAGCACGAGCGTATAACATGCAGCGGAAATGAAGATAGTATCTGCCACAAAGCTGTTAACACAAAATTTATCAAGTCGGGGAAGCAATCCATTTTATGACTTCCTTCCACATTCCATCTGTATGGTAATTTACTTATAACGTGAAAAAGAAAGTTTTTTTTTTTAAAAAAATTTGGGTATTTCCCACATATTTTCCACATTTTTATTACTTTTCAAATGACAAAATAGTTAAATTTTTCTTATATGATTGGATACTTATTTTAAAATTCACTTATATATTAACACGTATCCTGACTTAAATTATCATATCAATTTGCTACAAAATTAATGCAATTTATGACGATAATCATGGTTTTTGTCTATTCAAATTCGCAGTAGAATCATTAATGTATATTTCATACATTAAATACATTTGCTTAACATAAGAGAAACGCTTCAAATAGGAGTCTATTGAATATGGAATCTTCTAGCTATCAACATTTTTTAATAGGAACTGCTCAAATATCTTGAGATCCGAGTGATATAAGAAAGTCTTAAATAAATTAAAGCAACTTTCCAGTTGCATCAAATTCAGTTCGAGCTAATAATATTATTTAAATGACTAGGCAAGTAAGGTCATGAGGAGAAATTCATATTCAATGTCTGGAAGACTGAACATTTTTTTCAACAGATGTCAAAAATTCAGTATTAAGTAGTAGCGAATAGGCAAGAAAGGCAATTCTTGCAACCCGCAGCTTATGTAATCGTAATATAATGTAAATATAACACACACACAAGCTTCAGTTATTAATAGTCTTTTTATATTCCTTATAACAAACTCTACTTATGTGTGGGAATAAATTTTTTATATATAGAATTTCCATATTGTATAAAAAATAGAATAACTCCTTCAAAGAAGCTATCCTACTTCTTCAGAGTAAACTAGCAGCAATGATATGATTGCATACATCACATTTAAGACCAAATATTCATTCTAGTATTGTAAGGAATATAATATTTTTGTAGAGACAGAATATTGATACTGTGAAGCAAACTCTTTCGAGGAAGATATGACTCTTCAATCAGCTATAAATAACGATACGAGAGTAATTTCTTGAATGTTTTCAAGAATGGAAATCAAATTTAAGACTTTCATTCTGGTAGCAAATCGTTCTGAGAAATCGGCCTTCCCTGTAGATCAAGAGGGAAGAAATATCAACCACTTACCAGCTAGTTGCTGAATGGTCTGTCGGAATTCCAGTTCCCTTTCGTCAACGTAATCCTGCGACTGCGCAGCTACAATGTCCGCAGTCTTCAAGGTTTGCGTGTCGGCCGTCTCGTCCACACTGTCCATTCGTCGTTTACTCCAGGGGTAAGTTCGTCCACCTGGCGATTCCCTTTTACGGGAACCTTCCTGCGGACTTTTATTCGGTTGCCAAGTCGCCATCTTTCCCAAAGGTAAATATCACAGATTCTAATGTCACTGAGAACCGGGGTTAACTATGACTAGTTCGCAGTGATGAGCATGTTTTGTCCTCGCAATTTTACGAGACAAGCTCACAGATCACCTGAAAGAGAAGAACACAATAAGCAATTGCATAATCCATAGCAGTCATAGATAGTAAAAAACCTGAACACTACAAACTGCAGTTGGAATTTCTTCATTAGATTTATGATACTATTGTGTATAAACTGCATACTAGATTTCCCCAAGTCACTATTAAATCCTCCACTGAATAATTTTTGTAAAATGTTATCATTTGTCCAATGTGCAAATGATGAATTTATAATATATTATAAATCCATCACTAAATTTCCTTTAAGATTTCCTACTTATAATTAAAGGAAAAACAATATCAGTGAGAAGAAATAATACAGATAAGCTATGTAATATCTAAGTGTAATATGTAAAAAAAAATGCCTTTCATCTATTAATAACAATAAAAAATAGTAGCAAAATAATGTTACATTAAAATATTTGTATTGGAAGCTGAAGGGATAGCACGTTGGATTTCAATTCAACAGTTCATGGATTCGATTCTCCCTTCAGGTGAGGATGTTTGTCGAAATTTGGAATCGAATTGAAACTGTAGGCTATCGAGTGATTTGCATTTTGATGCAAAATGTCACCGTAGAGTGTAAAGCAAATCAGATTAAAGTGCTAAATAAAGTACTAATATAAGAATTCAACATGTAACAGCATCTTATCTTATGAAACATGCTATGCATTTGCTCAGTCAGGATTTAGAAAACTTACTATTGCAAAAAGACCTATGTAATTGATAATGTAATTCTTATCAATTACATAGGTCTTTTACATAGATCATAAGTTGACATTCAATTACTAATATGAAATACTTTAAGTAATAATGAAATAAGAAATGATTTTTCGAATACATCAATGTCTGAAAGACAAAAATTTGAGAGAGAGAAGTTAACGAAACATACTGACCACAAAATGAATGCTAATACAATTTTAAGAGTTTCATCTACAATGATATTTACAGAAAATTGTGCACTGTTAATGCATTAATTGACGAGAATAATTAACAGCTACCTAACTATAATAAACAACTACCTAACTATAAAAAACAACTATCTAACTATATAATAATACCTCTCTAACTTTAATAATAAACAACTACCCAATTTGTGATATATGATTATATCATGTGGATTTTATGTTACGAACCTTGCTGTATATTATGACGTCATCAATCTTATTGTATTTCAAGATATTTTTCATAATTAACTTCATAAAAAATAATATGAATATTAAAGCACTTTTCTTTTGAAAACTACTCTATCTAGCGATGGAAATTAAAACTATTTCAAATAGACTGAGAAGTATCATCTATACTGTACAGTTGCGCATTAAATTTTTTGTATTAAATATTAAAAAGGAATCAGTTTCTTTATTTTAAATTGTGAATAACATCGATTTACTGATAATTTTCCTTGTTCTTTGTTCATGTTTTGAAGGGTGAAAAACAAGTGTCAAAATGATTTTTCAAAATCAATTTCAGTTTATTTTTTATTTTTTTATCAAGATATATAATTAGATTTCAAAAATAAACTCCTAATCATATTTTTTTTTGACATTCTCAGTAAAAATTATTTTAAAATTTGGTAAACACACGTTTTGCTGATAAGTAAAATGAATCAGACAAGGAAGTCAACATTAAATGACATTTTTCTTTCGCGTATATGTGATCATTAAGCTTCTTAATTTATCCTTATTTCAGCGAAAAAAGCCTTGCAAAATACTCGTCTAACTAGCAATAAAACAATTAAGATTGACGGTAATTTCTTACATCTGTTGTAAAAATATTTTTGCAATTATAAAATTTTCTATTTATGATTGCTTTACCACAATTTTTTTTATATTTAAACTCAGAGGTTAAAATTTCATACAAGAATTATGAGTTATTACAAGCAAATTTATATAATAATTCAATAATAAATTAATGTTATTAGTCAGATATAACTGGAAGAACTGTTAGGCAGATAGAACCTGTTTGGTGTGGTTCGGGACAACACTGGTAATCACATCCCAATTCAGAAAAAAATACATGTTTGATCCAATTCGAACAATATAGTGTAATTTATCGACTTTTTCGAATAAATTTTAAAATAAAAGCATATTTAAAATATTTTTTTTAAAAATCAACATATATATTTCAGATAAAAAATGATTTTATTAGATTTTTTTTGTTACAAAGTAAACAAAGCAGCTTATTTTGTTAATTTTTTAATGTGTAAATTTAACGAAATTTGTTAATTGGTTTTATTGTAACATTAATATTAAATGTTAAAGTTTACAAAAAATTAAATTTTGTACAGTTTCTTAAATACAATCATTACACTTATAAGTTACATATATTTGTTACTTTGCTCAATAGCAATAAAATTTCAGTAAAATATTGTTAAATTTCCAATATGCAATTTATCAATAGAGCATCTGATAATTCTCATCTCAATGGGAATTATTATTTTTTTTTCAGTTAAAAGGCGAGTATCATTCATATGATTTACCTTGTTAAAGTTATTTGTAACAGAAAGTTAAGCCATAGAATGACAGTAGTGTATCATTTATACCTCGTTCGCACTGCTCTTTTTAAATCAATTTAAACTTAACTCTGATTTAACTTAAACACTACGCTGAAAACAGCGTTCGCATCGCCTTGCAGTCGAAGCTGATTTAAGAAACTTTGTTTTTGTTCAAAACTTTATTTATTGCTGATTATTGTAAATTGCATAACATCTTTAAATTTTTTTCTTATAGTTGATTACGTTTATCAAGTATTTACTGACCAAAATGACTTTAGTTAAAATTATGATATTTCAGATGAGGAATACGAAAACCAAAGAATGTCGTTGAAAAATCTATTTCTTCTCAAACTTAATATAATTTTTTATGCTTATTCAACACTTTGATAAATATTTCTGTGATATTATTATTTAAAATTGTCCGTCTCTTGTATTTATTTTGATCGATTTCAGATATTTCAACATACACTGACAACAAGATAGCAATAAAACCAGATGGCGCTTAAATCAGTTGAAACGTATTTAAATCAGTTCGCCAAACAGATTTAAGATAAATCAGTTAGAACTGATATAAATCACAAGTTGCCACTGCGAAAAAGTTCTGCCGAGACATAAACGCGCTTAAAAATGCAATGCAAACACACACTTATAAAGTTATGAATCATATTAAAATGTCTCTTAGGAGATTACAATTAAAGGGCATTGCATAAATGTAGAAGAATAGTTGGGCGATATTGTAATTATATTTAAGCAGGTCTTTTTAAAGTTCCTCGAAGCACTTTATTCATTTCTATAAATCGTAATTAATTTTTGTTATTGACACAGCAAAAGGAATAATATTTCTTTAATGATCCTGACCCAAAATATACGAACAAACTTGCCATTTCTAATCAATTAGAAACATCCAAATCAATTAAGTGTACACGTCGAATTTGGATGCAATCGGACTGCAAAATAGTGATTACTTTTGATGATAATGAGTCTTATTTTCAATTCGTATGAACTGAGCACAAAATATGGCAGTAGATCCAACGCACTTGATCTACGGAAAGAGTAGCCATCAAGTCACATAAAAGATTTTTATATCTTCTATTCGAACTGAAACAACTAACGAGTTGTTTCAGTTCGATATTGTGTAGTTGAAAATTCCTTAATTCCTAGAATCCCTATTGTAAAGTTTCTCAACTATGTTTAACTGTATTTCTGCCAATTATTATTGGAGATGCACTATTGTTCTTGTACATGTAGAAAACATTCTAAAGGACCACCTGGTGCCAGCAGTGTCTGCGACAATGTCTTTAAAAATGTTTTATCCACCCCTCTTTATTAAAAAAATTTTTTCAAGTCAAGGGGAAGTTTTCAAATCAAAGGGGAAAATTTCATCTGTTGATTAAAATTTTCCCCCTTGTCCAGCTTCAATATATTCCACAACAGTGGAATTTTTTTAAATCAGTGTGCGAAAAGAATTCTTTACTTGATTAATACGAATTGTATTTGCTACAGGCATCAGCATATAGGAAAATTTGACAGTGGCACCAACTACTTGAATTTATGAACTCGAATAATCATCAAGTCGCACGATCAAGTATTTTGTACAAATTGACAGCTGTTCTGGTCAAGCAGAAACAGCTATTTTTCTGAAATTAATCCATTGATAATTTAGAAGGTATTTTCCAACTTTCATAAATTCCATTAGTTCAAAGGTGAAATCATTTAAGATGAATCTTATCGAATTAAGACTGTTAAAAAATATTTATCAGAATTAATTTGTCCAAAGTCCAAATTAAGAGTTGTACAATATCAATTACAATTTTTATATAAAAAAGTAAAATATAATTTAGAGTCTAATTTGGATTACGTGATTCGGCCAAATTGATTCTCGTATTTGACCCTAAATAAACATTTGAAATATTATGCTATCATTTATTTTCATCTAAATAAGTATAAATTATAGTTTTAACTACTATCAGTAATCAAAACAGAGGACAGCACATGATAGTATAAAGAAAATCCGTTAAGAAATTATTCAAGTACTTTAGGCTTTATGTATTTGACTTAAATTAATTTTCACCATTTTTAATTACTTCATATAGGTAATAACTAATTTAAAACAATTAATCTAATGTAAAATAAACTTTCCTAAAAGAACAAGCCAAATTTATATTGAGCTGCGAAACATTCCTAATTTCATCGCCTAATTATGAGTGTTTAAGCATTTAACAATAATTTTGAACCGCAAATATTGTTTTTATAACAACAGTCATATTTTACTTCAATTATACTGCACGTGAATAGTAAATTTGATTTTAGTATTTCTTTTTCTAAAAGATAAATTTCAACAGATAATAATACATATGGATGAATGATTATTCCCACTTGGGAAGTCAATCTTAAAATGTTGGCAGTATAAAATCAATGGGGAATTAGAATTTTAACCCGAGATTTTAAATTCCATTTTCATGAATATAACTTAAGTGTTCAAATTAATGAGCTGACATATGCATTTTCTACAAAAATTTTTAATGTTTTTACTGTATAGAATATTTATTTTTTTAATTTTATGTGATAGGTATCATTATTCTTGACCTCAACTGTAAATGTTATGGTCAACACAGCAATAAGACATCTGTTGTGCACTATAAATCATGTAGGTTCATTTGATGATGATGTAAATAACTACTCTATTTCTTTTTTTATATATAACATATTATGGAATATTACATATTTTCTAAATGATATTTTTAACATGACATTTTATCATGAAATAAATATTTAGTAAGAACGTCCCATATACAATTAAAAAAATAGCATCACATCGTTCAGTCAGCAGGCTGCTTTGCTGTTCTGACAAAGAGGTAGGAATGCTCATTTCAATGGAACACTTTTATGAAGAGGGGGAGCTCTACAAGACGAGCCACACGAGTCCTGGATGGAATCCAAATGAATTTAAGATTAGCCAGCAAATGGTGACGTAACGTTAGGAAATAACCTATATTTTGGAGTGTTTAAAATAAGCGCTTTTGTAAACCTCTTATTTCTATATTCTACATGTCGATCTATTTAAAGTAGTGCGGGCACTTAAAAGCCACTATCGTATTCCAACCCTTGCTAAAACGGTAGCGATAAAAAAAATTATTAATCTTCAACAATTTTGTTAAGAAGTCAGTGAATTTAATTGTTGTCAGTTGTTTTCCTTCTTAATATTTGAAATGTTATTACAAGCAGTTGTGTCATATGTTAAGTAGTCAACATTGGGGGCGATGAATTGCATATTTGTCCTTCTAGAAATGCGTATCTTACCCAACAAAAACTAATACATAAATGTTTTTGCTTACATTTTACCCTTCTTTCTTCGCAAAAGAAAATATAATGGCGTTATGCAAAAAAAGAATAGATTTTAACTGAACATAAATATGACATTATCATATATTTTATTTTATGCATGTTTTTATTCTAACACTTATTTCTGTTGTATTGCCCAGCATGTGCACCTTGAAGTTAATGCACAAAAATGGATTCATAAAAGCATCGCCAAATGCAAAAGTTCCAAATTTGATTAAATGCATTTTTTTGGAAATTTTGATTTTTACCCTAGATTATTTACATTTTTTACGTTAATAATTAAAATAAATTATATTTTTTTGACAGAGTTAAAATTATAAGAATATGAAAGCCATTTAATAATTGCCGGAAAATGTGGTAGCTTGGATTTTCTTTCAAGCAAACTCTAACAAATTAAGAATAGATAAAATAGTAGGGTGATCATGTTTTCATTTTTAATTATTCATTAACAATGACATAAAATAAGAACATTTTATTTGACGGTAAATAATTTTTAATTAAAATTATATTAATGGAAAACTTATTTTAATAATTTCTTAAATTTAATGAGTGTATATGTACATTTTATTGTTTATTTTTAATTTGCTATAATTCACATCCATTTAATTTGATTTATTTTAATAGGCTTTTAAAGTGTAAAAATAGTTGTCTCACGCAAAAGAATTTTTATAAAGTGAAAGCAGGTTATATTCCTTATATTAAGATTTTTTTTCTTTTACATAAGTCCAAATTCCACTGACTTTCCCCCTTCTCTTACACTACGAATTAAATATCATTGTGGGTAAAAGAGATAAAGTATTTGTTACTATCTAGGAACTGGAAAAAAACTCATACAACTCTCATTTTTTTCCCAAAAGCAATCAATGACTTGATCTGATTAATATCTAATTAAAAGACGCTTTTGTTGGAAGTTAAAAATAATAGGTATAGTATTGTTTACATGTTTATTAGCAGAAAGTTTGAAATTTTTCTATTTGCTTATAAACATAGAAAATTTGGTTTCAGTTTCAAAATTTCCGCACACAATTAAATATTTACGCTTATCAGTTACTTTTACATAACAGTGTTTACTATAATAGAATGAATTCACAGTCATTTTACGAACAATATATTCATAAGTCAGGAGAGAAAGAAAGAATAAGAAAAATAAATTTAAACCTTTCACATACAATTTCAAGGAGATAAGCTAAGCATGAATTTTACAGAACATTATATTATAACGAAGAAATATTATCGCATAAAATCTGTACTTAGAATTTAAATGTATGTATTTATGCTATGAGGATAATGATTGTTAATTAAGAAGAAATTTTTTTTATCGTTTTCACATACAGAATTAAATTTTTAGTGAATCCTCGAAGCAATAAATGTATTTATTTTCACATTCTTAATTAATAAAATTTTTAAAAGTAAATTGTAGTTTTCAAAACATATTTGTTTAAATATTTGAAAATTCTGATTTAGAACTACTTTTTCTTCCGTTAAGAAACAAAGCGCATATTTAGAAAATTAAAATCGGTGTCTTAAAATTAAAAAAAAATTTTGATTGTTTAAATTTTGTTTCTTCCCAAAAATCTTGCAGGTTTACATATAAATCATACATGTATTATTATTTTTAGATATGTATCAAAAAATAAACACATATAATTTAAAGAGGAAAATGTTTATAATAAACATTTTTATGAAATTTTATAATTGAAATAATTCTCTTATTATTTCTAAGAATAGCGAAAATATTTTTGGATGTTTGATACAGCTTATAAAAATTATGCACAATTATACTTAGCTGAAAATTTTCACAAAAGTGAATAACAAAATGATAACAATACAAAAATTAAATATGAATAAAAAAAAAGAAAAAATTAACAATCATTTTATTGAAACTGAATATTATCTATAGCGCCAATACAACATAAATTTTAGAGTTCCATGCTCGCTTTACCCAAAAACTATTCAATCAACTATTAGTTTCAAATAAAGTTTCAATAGCAAAATTTTTCATTATGACCTTACATATTACAAAGCAAATATATGAATTCTAGTCCTAAGAAAGAATTATAAATGATCACACGAAATATGAAACAATATTTGGCTGTCAAGTATCTTTCATCATTATAAAATCTGTTAACAAAAAACAAACAAAAAATTGCAGTTGAATAAAATTATGTATAAATTCACATTCCAAAAATGTAAACAATTTAACTATATAATCATATATTTTTAAATAATTTTGAGGATTTTTTAATGTATCCTTTTTATTATAAACACATCATTTAATATTCAATCAATTTTAGAGTCTTTCAATATCAGGATTTTTTTCTTTTCTATAAATATGTCTTAAGCATGTCCTTTGCAATTATAATTAAATGTAGCAAAATTTTTTGGCCATTAATAATCATGTCATCACATTTATGTAAAAGAAAGGCTTTTGTGTGTATCACTTTTATATTCCTCTTACACTTTTATACTTCTGCACAGAATTTATAATGAATGAGAATAATGGTGTTGTGTAAGTGTCTAACTCTAAGGTTATCTTTCAACAACATTTGGCACTATATATATATATATATATATAGATAGATAGATATAGATAGATAGATAGATAGATAGAGAGAGAGATAGATTAAATGTAAAAATATAAGCATAGTGACTAATTATTTTTCAAAAAATTATTCAGAGCATATTATAATATTATGCATATTTTTCAATTCAAAATATTTAATTAGAGTACAAGACACTTATATTACATTACTTCAATATTATATTTCAAATATTGTATTATAACATTAAAATAAATTACTTTTTCTCACTTTTTTATAACACAACATAGGCAATTACATATTGATTTACTAGTATTAAGCACCATTAGTATTCTTGTATTTTAGAATATTTGATGTAAGAGAAATTAAAACCAATTATATACTAATACTTTTCATTATTAATTATAAATTATAAAATATTGTATATCTAATTAAAACAAAATAATGACACAGTAATGAAATTAAATTTTAAACACTATTCTTAATTATTTTTTTCTTAAAAATTTAATATTTAATATATGAACTGTCCCTAAAGTGATTCTTTGCCAGACAAGAAAAATAAATATTGAGTTATACTCAATATTTATTTTTTATATCATTATAAAACACGTTTAAGTACAAGAACATTTACTTATTATTAAAAAATGAATGTCAACAACTAATTTTGGAAATTTAAAACACAGTTCTTTACTTATTAAAAAAAACCATGGTTAAAGAAATTAGATTTGTATAAATATTACATATAAAACAAACTGATTTAGAGCAATTCAAGAAAACTATTACATCGATTAAAAATTAATTATTTATTAAAAAACAAAAATGATCAGATTGTTATTTAAACATCATATTAATGTATATTTATAAACAATTACAGTTAAAAACATTGATTTTCTTCTATGAAATGCTTATATTTAAAGACAAAAAAATTTAATATTAAGCAAGTGTAAAAGTGGAGTAATAAAAGCAAAAATATGTTGAAGTTTTGAAATTTTGAATTAATTGATAGATTTAGATTTAATATTAGTTTAACAACAACACATCAATTTTAAAAACATGTCATTTAAATAAACATTACATAGTTTAATAATAAGAAACTTAATAAACCAACACAAAAAGCAGACTGAAATTTACAGCAAACAGGTTAAAGCATTCTTACATATATATACACTGAGCATAAATAAAGCTATCACACATGTTGATGTACCGCCAATGACATAGGTTCATGCGTTTCCATGACAACAGGCGGGATAACTTTTAAGTGAAAACTTTTGTTTCTTGGTACTTACTTTTAAGACAGTATTCTACCGGCAAAAACACATATATAATACATGAATCTTCGACGCTGAAACTTTCAACAGTACAGGTTGTTTAGCTAGCTAAAGCTGACTGCGGCTGTATTCGTAAAACTGAGTTAAAAATGCTTCGCAAAATCTTGGCGTTCGTCGAGACTTCATGCTATTTTCGTTAACGAGTTCTCGAAAAGCCTCTCGATTTACCTGCCATCTATTGAGTGGTATTAAAAGCATTTATGCTCTAATTTTTTTGGCCAGACATAGAGGTTTCATGAAATAAAATAAAAATGTATAATGATTTTTTGGTTATTATGAATAATTAAACAATTGGATGTATATCAAATCTATTTAATTTATTTCTTTAAAAATAGAACAATTTCTAAAATGTTAAATAAACGCTCTATAGAGTTTATTTTTATAATTTTCTTAAATTTTTGCTCATAGTTTCCAAAGAAAAATAGAAATACAACTCAGTTTATGGAGAATATTTATTAAAGTAAATTATATTATTCAAAAAAAAACTTCTTTATCATGAAATTGAAATAAAAGAAAACTTAAATATTAAATATCATCAAAGTTTCTATTTAATTCATATGTACTCAAATTAAATAAATCACAATATAATCCCTTTCACTAATACTTCAGAAAATTTAAGAGTGTAACATAGCTACTCATAAAATTATAATTTAAAAATGATTAGAAAATTTATTATTTTATAATAATTACAGTTATTCCTATTAAAATTTTGTGAGAATGTTTGATATTTAGTTAATTTGAAATTGACAATATTTAGTGCCATTTTTAATTTCTGTACGAAATTCATAACAATGTGCAAAGTGAAAAATTAGACTCGGGTGATTTTAATATTAATAATGATAAATATATAAAAATAATCAATAAAGATAAATATTGACTTTTAAATTCTTTTATAAAACATAATATCGCAGAACAAAAATTTTAATTTACGACACTTATAATTGAAGTTATCAAATCAAATGTATACAATTGAAAAAGAATACGTTATAAATTAAATTAATTTTAGATAAATTTAAAATGTTATACAATAGAAAAGAGCCTAGTTCATAATCGTAGCATTAAATTATTCTAAATGCATATGTGAAAAACTTAGCATATTTATTAACCTCTAACAATGAATTATGAGGAAATACTTTATTTGGCGATCTGCAAATTTATAACAAGGAAAAAAGTATTTTATTTATTAGCCAGAATAACTGCTGAATATCAAGAAATATGTTCCAGCATCTTTGAATGTCTTCCAAAAATTTTGTCTTTCTGAATCCTGTAACAATGGTAGGCGTCACAAAGATGGAGAATGCAATTCTCATTGAGCTTCTGAATATATATATATATATATATATATATATATATATATATATATATATATATATAATTTTTTAATTTTTAACAATAGCAATTGAACATAGTGCGTTGACTAGTGTGTGAAGCACATGCTGTACAAAAACACAGAAAGAACAAAAACAGCGTGAACATCGGAATGCAGAAAAAAATACATGAAAAGGGGTCAAGACACCAAATATGATGTGTTGATTCTTCCTGGAGATCCTGAATTTTGTCTCTTGCCCGCTAATATCTTTCAAATAAATGTTGAGACACTTCAGGGCATTCATTATTAATCATAAAGTGGTTGTTTCCTTCGTTCCAGTTGAGATTATGATTACTCCAATTTATTACAATTCTCATTGGTTTAAAATATCAATGACGTCAAATAACGTTTCATCTACGTCACATCGCATTAAGACAGCGTTGTAAATCCAACTTATCGACGAATTTGCTACCTGCCTTCAAATCGCATTCTTCGAGCAGCAGCAAAGAAGGCAAAGTTCAACATCGAATGTCTGAGAATATTGTCAAAGGTCATTTTGTTAATAAAACGATTTTTAATATAAAGATTAAAGCATCGGTTAGAGAAGCCGTTTTCCATTGATTCAAGCCAATAATACGATGACAAAAAGAATAAAAAACAGTAAAATGGAAAAGACCAGGCAAACACTTCCATCTTATGATTAGTTTAAATCAGCAAGGGAATTTTTAAAAATTTCATTAATTAATATCATTTTAAATTAATAATTGCAATATTTGTAAAAATATCTCTTTTAAATCTTTCTATTAATTCCTTGCTTACGCCAACATTAAAAAATTTCTTTTAATTAAATTATTTTGCATTTTATCCAAATTTTATTGATTATTTTTATTATTATCAGTAAAACGAATGCATAACACCATACCATTGGCCTTTTCTGGAGCATCGCCAAAGGCGTGAACTATGTGACTACAAGGAATACGCATATCTTTTTCAGAGGTGGTACTTCGGATACTTACTTGTTAAAATATATGTTCATGCCTGATGGAAGAATTTTATCTGATTGAACTCCACTGAGACTGGGGGGCTTGTAAAACAACATTTTCCAAATACTAAGGGTGATGCAAAAAGTTCTAAAGAGTTATAGAAATTTGACATAGTTTAAGAAGTATATGTTCTATTGAGGTAATGGTAAATTGATACATTTTTTCATTTATTTCAGTATGAAAATTGTCTTCCATGGTATTTGAGGCAATACTGTCGATTTTTTTATTCCTTTTAAGTGTGATATATTTTTGATTACGAACAACCAGTTGGTTCTTTGAATTTGTAATCCATTAAGTCGAAGGCAAACTAATCAATGCTATTAAATCCGAATAAATTTCTCGGTGAAGATTTGTAGTTTTTTTCACCGGAATCTACATTCATCAAAAGTCATCCTTAAAATTATTTTCTAAGCGCAAGATCATTGTAGGAAAAGTAATAGGGTACATATTGGGTAATTAAAAATTAGTGGCGCAAAACAAAAATTGAAGATAATTCAGAAATAAGATTGGAAAAATGTAATAAGTAAGAAGTCTCCACTTAAATTTTCTTCTGTCTTAAATTAATGTAACGAATTTTATTTTATTTGACTAAAATAAATTTCAAGATTGTTTGACGTCCCTCGCTAGTGATTTATGATTTGTAGAGAGAAAATTGTAATAATGTTGCAACTTTTTATGGAAACACAAATGAGGATCCTACTCATGAAAGATACAGTGTTCTGATGTATGAGAAGAAGCGAAGTTGTTGTTGCTCCAGCATGCGCTTCTCTGTATATAGTTGGGCTATTTAGATAGAAATACTTGGTTGGAGTCTTCGTGATTTTGAAATAAAGACCAAGCAGAAGACTCCCAATACTTTGACTGCCACCCCCAAATGTATCATTTCACTTAGAGGACATTGCAACCACGCCCAGTTATGCCCCAGCCGCCTTTAGCGAATGATCACATTTCGCTTCTTCGGTTAAACTGGCATTTAAACTCTCTATCTTCCGATAGTAAGTTCGAATCCCAACTTAACCGAAGAACGAAGTGTAAATTAAAACATTTTATCATTTATTTTCAATATTCTTCTCTTGTCTTCATTACATGACGATACGGATAAAACTTTTGATTCATTGTAACTATTTTTATCGACCAGTTCTACATATTGGTTTTCACTAAATTTTTGTAATTGTTTTATAAATATATCTTAATATTGAATGAGTGAATAGTTCGGTACAGAATGTCTCACTTCAAAGAAAAAGCATGTGGTTTTTCTTTTTCAACTTTCATCAATTCATTATTACAGGAAGTAGAGAAAGATATTGACAGTAGATGATCACATTTCCTTCAGCATTCCCACAATGCAATTTGTGTAAAAAATAGTTTCCAGGCATTGCGTTCTCTTCTTTCCTAATACATCACCGCTCGGAAAGGTATTCGAAAACAGATAAAAGAGTCTCTGAATCAGTATTTAATAGTTTCGTAATCAAGAGAATTTTAGAGCGTTATACATCTCGTTCGATTAATACCTGTTTCTTAACCTGTAGATGAAATTTCATTTTATGATACAAAACATCTTTTTGAGAAAATACAAATTAAATTATTTGTAATGTGTAAGCTGTAATGTGCTCAGATGAAAAACTTAATATTTCCCCCTTTTAATTAGAAATTACATTTCGTAAAAACTCTCAACGAGTAATTTCAGTATTTATGAGCTTAATTAAGCAGTTTTTAACAAAATACTATTCTTTAGATGAAATGTTCCTTAAACTTATCGTTTTTTCAAAAGACACATTGTACATCTCCCACTGTAAGTAAATTCTGAATTCAACACAGTAAAACACATTTAAGAAGATACCGTTGAGATTCGAACTCACGATCTCCTGCTTATTATACAGGCGCTTTAACCAACTAAGTCACAAACCCGATGCGTATACTTTCTTAATAGATATAACACACAAAAGGCAGTAGTTCCTCATAATCCTATAATAACATTTCATTTCAAACCTAGATGAATAATTTCACTATTTTTCAGTTAAACTTAGAGCGTACCTAAGGAAATAATACGCATCGGATGAAAGGTTCATTTAACTTATCGCATTCTTAAAAGACTCATTATATATTTCCCACTGTAAATAAATTCTAACTACATGCAAGTGGCTAAAACTTTTAAATAAAGTTAAGTCACCAACGAGATTCACACTAACGATCTCTTATTTATTAAAAAGCCACTTTAACGAACTAAGACACGGCGTTGGGCTTTATACGATCTTAACAGATATAACACAAAAGGCAATATTTCCTCATAATTATAAAAAAAACATTTCATACAAACCCTCGATGAATAATTTCAGTATTTATAATCATAATTAAACAATTCCTAAGGAAATACTACGCATCAGATCGAAATTTTTGTTTAATTTATTATTTTCTTAAAAAACTCATTGCATATTTCTAACTGTAAAAAAATTCTTATTTCATGCAAGCGGCAAAAACCTTAAAATAAGTTTAACAATGTACCGGCGACATTCGAACTCACGATCTCCTGTTTACTTGTCAGGCGCTTTTACTAACAAAGCCACGGCGCCGTTGTTCACACAATATTAATAGGTATAACAAAAAATATTAATAGTTCCAAATAACCTTAAAAAAACATTTCGTACAAATCCATAAAGAGTTATTTCAGTATTTTTAAGCTTAATTAAACAATTTCTAAGGAAATACAACGCTTTAGATGAAATATTCTCTAAACTGCTTATTTTCTTTAAAGACCGATTATGCATCAAACACTGGAAATAAATTCTTTCTTCTTGTAATTGGTAAAAATTTTTAAATATATTTAAGAATGCTCCGGTGATATTCGAATTCACGATCTCCTGCTTACTAGACAGGCATTTCAACCATCTAAGTCACGGCCCCGTTGCTTTACACTCTTAATAGATAAAACAAAAAAGGCAATAGTTAATGATAATATAAAAAAATCATATACATTTCCTCAAAGAGCAATTTCAGTATTTATAAGGATAATAAAACAATTTCTACGTATCAGATGAAACCAACCTTTACCTTTTTGTTTTCGGAAAAAAAATCTCGTTATATATCTCTGACTGTAAATAAATTCTTACTTCATGCAAGTGGAAAAAACCTTAAATTGTACATAACACAGCACCGGTGAGATTCGAACTCGCAATCTCCTGTTCACTAGACAGGCGCTTTAATCAACTCAGAGAAAGAGCCGTTTTTTATACACTCTGAATAGATAAAACAAAAAAGGCAATAGTTAATCATAATATAAAAAATCATATCATAGAATTCTTAAACGAGCAATTTCAGTATTTATAAGAATAATTAAGCAATTTCTAAGGAAAGACTACACATCAGATGAAATCTTCCTTTACCTTTTCGTTTTCGCAAAAAAAGTCTCGTTATATATCTCTGACAATAAAAAAATTCTTACTTCATGCAAGTGGAAAAAACCTTAAATTGCATATAAAAATGCACCGGCGAGATTCGAACTCGCGATCTCCTGTTCACTAGACAGCCGCTTGAATCAACTAAACGAAGGAGCCGTTGATCATACACTCTTAATAGATAAAACAAAAAGGCAATAAAATATCATTATATAAAAAAATCATATCATACAATTCCTCAACGAGCAATTTCAGTATTTATAAGCATAATTAAACAATGTCTAAGTTAATACAACGCATCAGATGATATCAACCTTTACCTTTTTGTTTTCTGAAAAATGTCTTGTTATATCTCTGACTGTAACTAAATTCTTACTTCATGCAAGTGGAAAAAACCTTAAATTGTATATAAAAATGACGTCCAAGATTCGAACTCGCGATCTCCTGCTTCCTAGACAGGCGCTTTAAACAATTTCTAAGGAAATATTTCGCATCAGATTAAATCAACCTTTAACTTTCTGTTTTCTAAAAAAAGTCTCTTTATATGTCTGACTATAACTAAATTCTTACTTCAAGCAAGTGGAAAAAATATTAAATTGTATATACAAAGGCACAGGCGAGATTCGAACTCGCGATCTCCTGTTTACGAGACAGGCGCTTTAACATTCTAAGCCACGGCGCCGTTGCGTATACACTCTTAAGACATAAAACTAAAAAGACAATAGTAAATGATAATATAAAAAAATCATATACATTTCCTCAAATAGCAATTTCAGTATTTATAAGCATAATTAAACAATTTCTAAGGAAATACTACGCATCATATGAAATCAACCTTCACATTTCTGTTTTCTAATAAAAGTCTCGTTATATCTCTGACTGTAACTAAACTCTTACTTCAAGCAAGTGGAAAAAAACTTAAATAGTATATACAAAGGCACCGGCGAGATTCGAACTCGCGATCTCCAGTTTACTAGAATGGCTTTAACCATCTAAGCCACGGCGCCGTTACCTATACACTCTTATTAGATAAAACAAAAAAGGTAGTAGTAAATGATAATATAAAAAAATCATATACATTTCCTCAAAGAGCAATTTCAGTATTTATAAGCATAATTAAACAATTTCTATGGAAATACTTCGCATCAGATGAAAGAAACCTTTACCTTTCAGTTTACTGAAAAAAGTATCGTTATATTTATCTTACTGTAACTAAATTCTTACTTCATGCAAGTGGAAAAATCCTTAAATTGCATATTCAAGGGCACAAGCGAGATTCGAACACGCGATTTCCTATTTAGTAGACAGGCGCTTTAACCATCTATGCCACGGCACCGTTGCTTACACACTCTTAATAGATAAAACAAAAAAGGCAATAGTTAATGATAATATAAAAAAATCATATATATTTCCTCTAATAGCAATTTCAGTATTTATAAGCACAATTAAACAATTTCTAAGGAAATACTACGCATCATATGAAATGCAAGCTTTAACTTTCTGTTTTCTGAAAAAAGTCTCGTTATAATGTCTGACTATAAATAAATTCTTACTTCAAGCAAGTGGAAAAAATCTTAAAGTATATATATAAAGTACACCGGCGAGATTCGAACTCGCGATCTCCTGTTTACTAGACAGGCGCTTTAACCATCTAAGCCACGGTGCCGTTGCCTACACACTCTTAATAGATAAAACAAAAAAGGCAATAGTTAATGATAATATAAAAAAATCATATACATTTCTTCAAAGAGCAATTTCAGTATTTATAAGCATAATTAAACAATTTCTAAGGAAATACTCCGCATCAGATGAATGCAACCTTTACCTTTTTGTTTTCTGAAAAAAATTATCGTTATAAATATCTGACTGTAACTAAATTCTTACTTCAAGCAAGTGGAAAAAATCTTAAATTGTATATACAGAGGCACCGGCGAGATTCGAACTCGCGATCTCCTGTTTACTAGACAGGCGCTTTGATCAACTAAGACACGACGCCGTTACCTATACACTCTTATTAGATAAAACAAAAAAGGTAGTAGTAAATGATAATATAAAAAAATCATATACATTTCCTCAAAGAGCAATTTCAGTATTTATAAGCATAATTAAAAAATTTCTAAGGAAATACTACGCATCAGATGAAAGCAACCTTTACCTTCTTGTTTTCTGCAAAAAATCGTTATAAATACCTCACTGTAACTAAATTCTTACTTCAAGCAAGTGGAAAAAATCTTAAATTGTATATACAAAGGCACCGGCGAGATTCGAACTCGCGATCTCCTGTTTACTAGACAGGCGCTTTAACCAACTAAGCCACGGCGCCGTTGCTTATGACTCTTATTAGATAAAACTAAAAAGGCAATAGTTAATCATAATATAAAAAAATCATACATTTCCTTAACGAGCAATTTCAGTAAATATAAGCATAATTAAACAATTTCTAAGGAAATACTACGCATCAGATGAAAGCAACCTTTACCTTTTTGTTTTCTGAAAAAAGTATCGTTATGTATATCTTATTGTAAATAAATTCTTACTTCATGCAAGTGGAAAAACCCTTAAATTGTATATACAAAGGCACCGGCGAGATTCGAACTCGCGATCTCCTGTTTACTAGACAGGCGCTTTAACCAACTAAGCCACGGCGCCGTTGCTTATGACTCTTATTAGATAAAACAAAAAAGGCAATAGTTAATCATAATATAAAAAAATCTTGTACATTTCCTCAACGAGCAATTTCAGTATTTATAAGCATAATTAAACAATTTCTAAGGAAATACTACGCATCAGATGAAAGCAACCTTTACCTTTTTTGTTTTCTGAAAAAAGTATCGTTATGTATATCTTATTGTAAATAAATTCTTACTTCATGCAAGTGGAAAAACCCTTAAATTGTATATACAAAGGCACCGGCGAGATTCGAACTCGCGATCTCCTGTTTACTAGACAGGCGCTTTAACCAACTAAGCCACGGCGCCGTTGCGTATGCACTCTTATTAGATAAAACAAAAAAGGCAATAGTTAATCAGAATATAAAAAAATCATATACATTTCCTCAAAGAGCAATTTCAGTATTTATAAGCATAATTAAACAATTTCTAAGGAAATACTACGCATCAGATGAAAGAAACCTTTACCTTTCAGTTTACTGAAAAAAGTATCGTTATATTTATCTTACTGTAACTAAATTCTTACTTCATCGCAAGTGGAAAAAATCTTAAATTGTATATAAAAAGACACCGGCGAGATTTGAACTCGCGATCTCCTGTTTACTAGACAGGCGCTTTAACCATCTAAGCCACGGCGCCGTTGCTTATACACTCTTAATAGATAAAACAAAAAAGGCAATAGTTAATCATAATATAAAAAAATCATATACATTTCCTCAAAGAGCAATTTCAGTATTTATAAGCATAATTAAACAATTTCTAAGGAAATACTACGCATCAGATGAAAGCAACCTTTACCTTTTTGTTTTCTGTAAAAAGTATCGTTATAAATATCTGACTGTAACTAAATTCTTACTTCATCGCAAGTGGAAAAAATCTTAAATTGTATAAACAGAGGCACCGGCGAGATTCGAACTCGCGATCTCCTGTTTACTAGACAGGCGCTTTAACCATCTAAGCCACGGCGCCAATGCTTATACACTCTTAATAGATAAAACAAAAAAGGCAATAGTTAATCATAATATAAAAAAATCATATACATTTCCTCAAAGAGCAATTTCAGTATTTATAAGCATAATTAAACAATTTCTAAGGAAATACTACGCATCAGATGAAAGCAACCTTTACCTTTTTGTTTTCTGTAAAAAGTATCGTTATAAATATCTGACTGTAACTAAATTCTTACTTCTCGCAAGTGGAAAAAATCTTAAATTGTATAAACAGAGGCACCGGCGAGATTCGAACTCGCGATCTCCTGTTTACTAGACAGGCGCTTTAACCATCTAAGCCACGGCGCCAATGCTTATACACTCTTAATAGATAAAACAAAAAAGGCAATAGTTAATCATAATATAAAAAAATCATATACATTTCCTCAAAGAGCAATTTCAGTATTTATAAGCATAATTAAACAATTTCTAAGGAAATACTACGCATCAGATGAAAGCAACCTTTACCTTTTTGTTTTCTGTAAAAAGTATCGTTATAAATATCTGACTGTAACTAAATTCTTACTTCTCGCAAGTGGAAAAAATCTTAAATTGTATAAACAGAGGCACCGGCGAGATTCGAACTCGCGATCTCCTGTTTACTAGACAGGCGCTTTAACCATCTAAGCCACGGCGCAAATGCTTATACACTCTTAATAGATAAAACAAAAAAGGCAATAGTTAATCATAATATAAATAAATCATATACATTTCCTCAAAGAGCAATTTCAGTATTTATAAGCATAATTAAACAATTTCTAAGGAAATACTACGCATCAGATGAAAGCAACCTTTACCTTTTTGTTTTCTGTAAAAAGTATCGTTATAAATATCTGACTGTAACTAAATTCTTACTTCTCGCAAGTGGAAAAAATCTTAAATTGTATAAACAGAGGCACCGGCGAGATTCGAACTCGCGATCTCCTGTTTACTAGACAGGCGCTTTAACCATCTAAGCCACGGCGCCAATGCTTATACACTCTTAATAGATAAAACAAAAAAGGCAATAGTTAATCATAATATAAAAAAATCATATACATTTCCTCAAAGAGCAATTTCAGTATTTATAAGCATAATTAAACAATTTCTAAGGAAATACTACGCATCAGATGAAATCTTCCTTTACCTTTTGGTTTTTTGAAATAAAAAGTCTCGTTATAAATATCTGACTGTAACTAAATTCTTACTTCATCGCAAGTGGAAAAAATCTTAAATTGTATATAACAGAGGCACCGGCGAGATTCGAACTCGCGATCTCCTGTTTACTAGACAGGCGCTTTAACCATCTAAGCCACGGCGCCAATGCTTATACACTCTTAATAGATAAAACAAAAAGGCAATAAGTTAATCATAATATAAAAAAATCATATCATACAATTCCTCAACGAGCAATTTCAGTATTTATAAGCATAATTAAACAATGTCTAAGTTAATACAACGCATCAGATGATATCAACCTTTACCTTTTTGTTTTCTGAAAAATGTCTTGTTATATCTCTGACTGTAACTAAATTCTTACTTCATGCAAGTGGAAAAAACCTTAAATTGTATATAAAAATGACGTCCAAGATTCGAACTCACGATCTCCTGCTTCCTAGACAGGCGCTTTAAACAATTTCTAAGGAAATATTTCGCATCAGATTAAATCAACCTTTAACTTTCTGTTTTCTAAAAAAAGTCTCGTTATATGTCTGACTTTAACTAAATTCTTACTTCAAGCAAGTGGAAAAAATCTTAAATTGTATATACAAAGGCACCGGCGAGATTCGAACTCGCGATCTCCTGTTTACGAGACAGGCGCTTTAACATTCTAAGCCACGGCGCCGTTGCGTACACACACTTAAGACATAAAACTAAAAAGACAATAGTAAATGATAATATAAAAAAATCATATACATTTCCTCAAAGAGCAATTTCAGTATTTATAAGCATAATTAAACAATTTCTAAGGAAATACTACGCATCATATGAAATCAACCTTCACATTTCTGTTTTCTAATAAAAGTCTCGTTATAATCTCTGACTGTAAATAAATTCTTACTTCATCGCAAGTGGAAAAAATCTTAAATTGTATAAACAGAGGCACCGGCGAGATTCGAACTCGCGATCTCATGTTTAATAGATAGGCGCTTTAACCATCTAAACCACGGCGCCAATGCTTATACACTCTTAATAGATAAAACAAAAAAGGCAATAGTTAATCATAATATAAAATAATCATATACATTTCCTCAAAGAGCAATTTCAGTATTTATAAGCATAATTAAACAATTTCTAAGGAAATACTACGCATCAGATGAAAGCAACCTTTACCTTTTTGTTTTCTGTAAAAAGTATCGTTATAAATATCTGACTGTAACTAAATTCTTACTTCTCGCAAGTGGAAAAAATCTTAAATTGTATAAACAGAGGCACCGGCGAGATTCGAACTCGCGATCTCCTGTTTACTAGACAGGCGCTTTAACCATCTAAGCCACGGCGCAAATGCTTATACACTCTTAATAGATAAAACAAAAAAGGCAATAGTTAATCATAATATAAATAAATCATATACATTTCCTCAAAGAGCAATTTCAGTATTTATAAGCATAATTAAACAATTTCTAAGGAAATACTACGCATCAGATGAAAGCAAACTTTACCTTTTTGTTTTCTGTAAAAAGTATCGTTATAAGTATCTGACTGTAACTATATTCTTACTTCTCGCAAGTGGAAAAAATCTTAAATTGTATAAACAGAGGCACCGGCGAGATTCGAACTCGCGATCTCCTGTTTACTAGACAGGCGCTTTAACCATCTAAGCCACGGCGCCAATGCTTATACACTCTTAATAGATAAAACAAAAAAGGCAATAGTTAATCATAATATAAATAAATCATATACATTTCCTCATAGAGCAATTTCAGTATTTATAAGCATAATTAAACAATTTCTAAGGAAATACTACGCATCAGATGAAAGCAACCTTTACCTTTTTGTTTTCTGTAAAAAGTATCGTTATAAATATCTGACTGTAACTAAATTCTTACTTCTCGCAAGTGGAAAAAATCTTAAATTGTATAAACAGAGGCACCGGCGAGATTCGAACTCGCGATCTCCTGTTTACTAGACAGGCGCTTTAACCATCTAAGCCACGGCGCCAATGCTTATACACTCTTAATAGATAAAACAAAAAAGGCAATAGTTAATCATAATATAAAAAAATCATATACATTTCCTCAAAGAGCAATTTCAGTATTTATAAGCATAATTAAACAATTTCTAAGGAAATACTACGCATCAGATGAAAGCAACCTTTACCTTTTTGTTTTCTGTAAAAAGTATCGTTATAAATATCTGACTGTAACTAAATTCTTACTTCTCGCAAGTGGAAAAAATCTTAAATTGTATAAACAGAGGCACCGGCGAGATTCGAACTCGCGATCTCCTGTTTACTAGACAGGCGCTTTAACCATCTAAGCCACGGCGCCAATGCTTATACACTCTTAATAGATAAAACAAAAAAGGCAATAGTTAATCATAATATAAAAAAATCATATACATTTCCTCAAAGAGCAATTTCAGTATTTATAAGCATAATTAAACAATTTCTAAGGAAATACTACGCATCAGATGAAAGCAACCTTTACCTTTTTGTTTTCTGTAAAAAGTATCGTTATAAATATCTGACTGTAACTAAATTCTTACTTCTCGCAAGTGGAAAAAATCTTAAATTGTATAAACAGAGGCACCGTGCGAGATTCGAACTCGCGATCTCCTGTTTACTAGACAGGCGCTTTAACCATCTAAGCCACGGCGCCAATGCTTATACACTCTTAATAGATAAAACAAAAAAGGCAATAGTTAATCATAATATAAAAAAATCATATACATTTCCTCAAAGAGCAATTTCAGTATTTATAAGCATAATTAAACAATTTCTAAGGAAATACTACGCATCAGATGAAAGCAACCTTTACCTTTTTGTTTTCTGTAAAAAGTATCGTTATAAATATCTGACTGTAACTAAATTCTTACTTCTCGCAAGTGGAAAAAATCTTAAATTGTATAAACAGAGGCACCGGCGAGATTCGAACTCGCGATCTCCTGTTTACTAGACAGGCGCTTTAACCATCTAAGCCACGGCGCCAATGCTTATACACTCTTAATAGATAAAACAAAAAAGGCAATAGTTAATCATAATATAAAAAAATCATATACATTTCCTCAAAGAGCAATTTCAGTATTTATAAGCATAATTAAACAATTTCTAAGGAAATACTACGCATCAGATGAAAGCAACCTTTACCTTTTTGTTTTCTGTAAAAAGTATCGTTATAAATATCTGACTGTAACTAAATTCTTACTTCTCGCAAGTGGAAAAAATCTTAAATTGTATAAACAGAGGCACCGGCGAGATTCGAACTCGCGATCTCCTGTTTACTAGACAGGCGCTTTAACCATCTAAGCCACGGCGCCAATGCTTATACACTCTTAATAGATAAAACAAAAAAGGCAATAGTTAATCATAATATAAAAAAATCATATACATTTCCTCAAAGAGCAATTTCAGTATTTATAAGCATAATTAAACAATTTCTAAGGAAATACTACGCATCAGATGAAAGCAACCTTTACCTTTTTGTTTTCTGTAAAAATGTATCGTTATAAACATCTGACTGTAACTAAATTCTTACTTCTTGCAAGTGGAAAAAATCTTAAATTGTAAATACAAAGGCACCGGCGAGATTCGAACTCGCGATCTCCTGTTTACTAGACGGGCGCTTTAACCACCTAAGCCACGGCACCGTTGCATATACACTCTTAATAGATAAAACAAAAAAGGCAATAGTTAATCATAATATAAAAAAATCATATACATTTCCTCAAAGAGCAATTTCAGTATTTATAAGCATAATTAAACATATTTCTAAGGAAATACTACGCATGAAATGAAAGCCACCCTTACCTTTTTGTTTTCTGAAAAAAGTATCGTTATAAATATCTGACTGTAACTAAATTCTTACTTCATGCAAGTGGAAAAATCCTTAAATTGTTTATACAAAGGCACGGGCGAGATTCGAACTCACAATCTGCTGTTTACAAGACAGGCGCTTTAACCATATAAGCCACGGCACCAATGCTTATACACTCTTTATAGATAAAACAAAAAAGGCAATAGTTAATCATAATATAAAAAAATCATATACATTTCCTCAAAGAGCAATTTCTGCATTTATAAGCATAATTAAACTATTTCTAAGGAAATACTACGCATGAGATGAAAGCAACCTTTACCTTTTTGTTTTCTTAAAAAGTATCGTTATAAATATCTGACTGTAACTAAATTCTTACTTCACGCAAGTGGAAAAAATATTAAATTGTATAATCAGAGGCAACGGCGAGATTCGAACTCGCGATCTCCTGTTTACTAGACAGGCGCTTAAATCAACTAATCCACGACGCCGTTGCTTATGACTTTTATTAGATAAAACAAAAAAGGCAATAGTTACTCATAATATAAAAAAATCATATACATTTCCACAAAGAACAATTTCAGTATTTATAAGCATAATTAAACAATTTCTGAGGAAATACTTTGCATTAGATGAAAGCAACCTTTACCTTTTTTGTTTTCTGAAAAAAGTATCGTTATGTATATCTTATTGAAAATAAATTCTTACTTCATGCAAGTGGAAAAACCCTTAAATTGTGTATACAAAGGCACCGGCAAGTTTCGAACTCGCAATCTCCTGTTTATTAGAGAGGCGCTTTAAACAACTAAGCCACGGCGCCGTTGCTTATGACTCTTATTAGATAAAACTAAAAAGGCAATATTTAATCATAATATAAATATGATTAAATAATTACGCATAAGATAAAATCAATCTTTACCTTTTTGTTTTCTGAAAAAAGTATCGTTTTGTATATCTTATTGAAAATAAATTCTTACTTCATGCAAGTTGAAAAACCCTTAAATTGTGTATACAAAGGCACCGGCGAGATTCGAACTCGCGATCTCCTGTTTATTAGAGAGGCGCTTTAACCAACTAAGCCACGGCGCCGTTGCTTATGACTTTTATTAGATAAAACTAAAAAGGCAATATTTAATCATAATATAAAAAAATCTTGTACATTTCCTCAACGAGCAATTTCAGTATTTATAAGCATAATTAAGCAATTTCTAAGGAAATATTACGCATCAGATGAAAGCAACCTTTACCTTTTTTGTTTTCTGAAAAAAGTATCGTTATGTATATCTTATTGTAAATAAATTCTTACTTCATGCAAGTGGAAAAACCCTTAAATTGTATATACAAAGGCACCGGCGAGATTCGAACTCGCGATCTCCTGTTTACTAGACATTCGCTTTAACCAACTAAGCCACGGCGCCGTTGCTTATGACTCTTATTATATAAAACTAAAAAGGCAATATTTAATCATAATATAAAAGAATCTTGTACATTTCCTTAAATAGAAATTTCAATATTTATAAGCATAATTAAACAATTTCTAATTAAATACTACGCATCAGATGAAAGTAACCTTTACCTTTTTTGTTTTCTGAAAAAAATATCGTCATGTATACCTTATTGTAAATAAATTCTTACTTCATGCAAGTGGAAAAACAATTAAATTGCACTCACAAAGGCACCGGCGAGATTCGAACTCGCGATCTCCTGTTTACTAGACAAGCGCATTAACCAACTAAACCACGGCGTCGTTGCTTATGAGTCTTATTAGATAAAACTAAAAAGGCAATATTTAATCATAATATAAAAAAATCTTGTACATTTCCTTAACGAGTAATTTCAGTATTTATAAGCATAATTAAACAATTTCTGAGGAAATACTACGCATCAGATGAAAGCAACCTTTACCTTTTTTGTTTTCTGAAAAAAGTATCGTTATGTATATGTTATTGTAAATAAATTCTTACTTCATGCAAGTGGAAAAACCCTTAAATTGTATATACAAAGGCACCGGAGAGATTCGAACTCGCGATCTCCTGTTTACTAGACAGGGGCTTTAACCAACTATGCCACGGCACCGTTGCTTATGACTCTTATTAGATAAAACTTAAAAGGCAATATTTAAGCATAATATAAAAAAATCTTGTACATTTCCTCAACGAACAATTTCAGTATTTATTAGCATAATTAAACAATTTCTAAGGAAATACTACGCATCAGATGAAAGCAACCTTTACCTTTTTTGTTTTCTGAAAAAAGTATCGTTATGTATATCTTATTGTAAATAAATTCTTACTTCATGCAAGTGAAAAAACCCTTAAATTGTGTATACAAAGGCACCGGCAAGATTCGAACTCGCAATCTCCTGTTTATTAGAGAGGCGCTTTAAACAACTAAGCCACGGCGCCGTTGCTTATGACTCTCATTAGATAAAACTAAAAAGGCAATATTTAATCATAATATAAATATGATTAAATAATTACGCATAAGATGAAAGCAATCTTTACCTTTTTTGTTTTCTGAAAAAAGTATCGTTTTGTATATCTTATTGAAAATAAATTCTTACTTCATGCAAGTGGAAAAACCCTTAAATTGTGTATACAAAGGCACCGGCGAGATTCGAACTCGCGATCCCCTAATTATTAGAGAGGCGCTTTAACCAACTAAGCCACGGCGCCGTTGCTTATGACTTTTATTAGATAAAACTAATAAGGCAATATTTAATCATAATATAAAAAAATCTTGTACATTTCCTCAACGAGCAATTTCAGTATTTATAAGCATAATTAAACAATTTCTATGGAAATACTACGCATCAGATGAAAGCAACCTTTACCTTTTTTGTTTTCTGAAAAAATTATCGTTATTTATATCTTATTGTAAATAAATTCTTACTTCATGCAAGTGGAAAAACCCTTAAATTGTATATACAATGGCACCGGCGAGATTCGAACTCGCGAACTCCTGTTTACTAGACAGGCGCTTTAACCAACTAAGCCACGGCGCCGTTTCTTATGACTCTTATTAGATAAAACTAAAAAGGCAATATTTAATCATAATATAAATATGATTAAATAATTACGCATAAGATGAAAGCAATCTTTACCTTTTTTGTTTTCTGAAAAAAGTATCGTTTTGTATATCTTATTGAAAATAAATTCTTACTTCATGCAAGTGGAAAAACCCTTAAATTGTGTATACAAAGGCACCGGCGAGATTCGAACTCGCGATCCCCTGTTTATTAGAGAGGCGCTTTAACCAACTAAGCCACGGCGCCGTTGCTTATGACTCTTATTATATAAAACTAAAAAGGCAATATTTAATCATAATATAAAAGAATCTAGTACATTTCCTTAAATAGCAATTTCAATATTTATAAGCATAATTAAACAATTTCTAATTAAATACTACGCATCAGATGAAAGCAACCTTTACCTTTTTTGTTTTCTGAACAAAATATCGTCATGTATACCTTATTGTAAATAAATTCTTACTTCATGCAAGTGGAAAAACCCTTAAATTGCACTCACAAATGCACCGGCGAGATTCGAACTCGCGATCTCCTGTTTACTAGACAAGCGCATTAACCAACTAAACCACGGCGTCGTTGCTTATGAGTCTTATTAGATAAAACTAAAAAGGCAATATTTAATCATAATATAAAAAAATCTTGTACATTTCCTCAACGAGCAATTTCAGTATTTATAAGCATAATTAAACAATTTCTATGGAAATACTACGCATCAGATGAAAGCAACCTTTACCTTTTTTGTTTTCTGAAAAAAGTATCGTTATGTATATCTTATTGTAAATAAATTCTTACTTCATGCAAGTGGAAAAACCCTTAAATTGTGTATACAAAGGCACCGGCAAGTTTCGAACTCGCAATCTCCTATCTATGAGAGAGGCGCTTTAAACAACTAAGCCACGGCGCCGTTGCTTATGACTCTTATTAGATAAAACTAAAAAGGCAATATTTAATCATAATATAAATATGATTAAATAATTACGCATAAGATGAAAGCAATCTTTACCTTTTTGTTTTCTGAAAAAAGTATCGTTTTGTATATCTTATTGAAAATAAATTCTTACTTCATGCAAGTTGAAAAACCCTTAAATTGTGTATACAAAGGCACCGGAGAGATTCGAACTCGCGATCTCCTGTTTATTAGAGAGGCGCTTTAACCAAATAAGCCACGGCGCCGTTGCTTATGACTATTATTAGATAAAACTAAAAAGGCAATATTTAATCATAATATAAAAAAATCTTGTACATTTCCTCAACGAGCAATTTCAGTATTTATAAGCATAATCAAACAATTTCTAAGGAAATACTACGCATCAGATGAAAGCAACCTTTACCTTTTTTGTTTTCTGAAAAAAGTATCGTTATGTATATCTTATTGTAAATAAATTCTTACTTCATGCAAGTGGAAAAACCCTTAAATTGCACTCACAAATGCACCGGCGAGATTCGAACTCGCGATCTCCTGTTTACTAGACAAGCGCATTAACCAACTAAACCACGGCGTCGTTGCTTATGAGTCTTATTAGATAAAACTAAAAAGGCAATATTTAATCATAATATAAAAAAATCTTGTACATTTCCTTAACGAGTAATTTCAGTATTTATAAGCATAATTAAACAATTTCTGAGGAAATACTACGCATCAGATGAAAGCAACCTTTACCTTTTTTGTTTTCTGAAAAAAGTATCGTTATGTATATGTTATTGTAAATAAATTCTTACTTCATGCAAGTGGAAAAACCCTTAAATTGTATATACAAAGGCACCGGAGAGATTCGAACTCGCGATCTCCTGTTTACTAGACAGGGGCTTTAACCAACTATGCCACGGCACCGTTGCTTATGACTCTTATTAGATAAAACTTAAAAGGCAATATTTAAGCATAATATAAAAAAATCTTGTACATTTCCTCAACGAACAATTTCAGTATTTATTAGCATAATTAAACAATTTCTAAGGAAATACTACGCATCAGATGAAAGCAACCTTTACCTTTTTTGTTTTCTGAAAAAAGTATCGTTATGTATATCTTATTGTAAATAAATTCTTACTTCATGCAAGTGAAAAAACCCTTAAATTGTGTATACAAAGGCACCGGCAAGATTCGAACTCGCAATCTCCTGTTTATTAGAGAGGCGCTTTAAACAACTAAGCCACGGCGCCGTTGCTTATGACTCTCATTAGATAAAACTAAAAAGGCAATATTTAATCATAATATAAATATGATTAAATAATTACGCATAAGATGAAAGCAATCTTTACCTTTTTTGTTTTCTGAAAAAAGTATCGTTTTGTATATCTTATTGAAAATAAATTCTTACTTCATGCAAGTGGAAAAACCCTTAAATTGTGTATACAAAGGCACCGGCGAGATTCGAACTCGCGATCCCCTGTTTATTAGAGAGGCGCTTTAACCAACTAAGCCACGGCGCCGTTGCTTATGACTTTTATTAGATAAAACTAATAAGGCAATATTTAATCATAATATAAAAAAATCTTGTACATTTCCTCAACGAGCAATTTCAGTATTTATAAGCATAATTAAACAATTTCTATGGAAATACTACGCATCAGATGAAAGCAACCTTTACCTTTTTTGTTTTCTGAAAAAATTATCGTTATTTATATCTTATTGTAAATAAATTCTTACTTCATGCAAGTGGAAAAACCCTTAAATTGTATATACAATGGCACCGGCGAGATTCGAACTCGCGATCTCCTGTTTACTAGACAGGCGCTTTAACCAACTAAGCCACGGCGCCGTTTCTTATGACTCTTATTAGATAAAACTAAAAAGGCAATATTTAATCATAATATAAATATGATTAAATAATTACGCATAAGATGAAAGCAATCTTTACCTTTTTTGTTTTCTGAAAAAAGTATCGTTTTGTATATCTTATTGAAAATAAATTCTTACTTCATGCAAGTGGAAAAACCCTTAAATTGTGTATACAAAGGCACCGGCGAGATTCGAACTCGCGATCCCCTGTTTATTAGAGAGGCGCTTTAACCAACTAAGCCACGGCGCCGTTGCTTATGACTTTTATTAGATAAAACTAATAAGGCAATATTTAATCATAATATAAAAAAATCTTGTACATTTCCTCAACGAGCAATTTCAGTATTTATAAGCATAATTAAACAATTTCTATGGAAATACTACGCATCAGATGAAAGCAACCTTTACCTTTTTTGTTTTCTGAAAATATTATCGTTATGTATATCTTATTGTAAATAAATTCTTACTTCATGCGAGTGGAAAAACCCTTAAATTGTATATACAATGGCACCGGCGAGATTCGAACTCGCGATCTCCTGTTTACTAGACAGGCGCTTTAACCAACTAAGCCACGGCGCCGTTGCTTATGACTCTTATTAGATAAAACTAAAAAGGCAATATTTAATCATAATATAAAAAAATCTTGTACATTTCCTCAACGACAAATTTCAGTATTTATAAGCATAATTAAACAATTTCTGAGGAAATACTACGCATTAGATGAAAGCAACCTTTACCTTTTTTGTTTTCTGAAAAAAGTATCGTTATGTATATCTTATTGAAAATAAATTCTTACTTCATGCAAGTGGAAAAACCCTTAAATTGTGTATACAAAGGCACCGGCAAGTTTCGAACTCGCAATCTCCTATCTATGAGAGAGGCGCTTTAAACAACTAAGCCACGGCGCCGTTGCTTATGACTCTTATTAGATAAAACTAAAAAGGCAATATTTAATCATAATATAAATATGATTAAATAATTACGCATAAGATGAAAGCAATCTTTACCTTTTTGTTTTCTGAAAAAAGTATCGTTTTGTATATCTTATTGAAAATTAATTCTTACTTCATGCAAGTTGAAAAACCCTTAAATTGTGTATACAAAGGCACCGGAGAGATTCGAACTCGCGATCTCCTGTTTATTAGAGAGGCGCTTTAACCAAATAAGCCACGGCGCCGTTGCTTATGACTATTATTAGATAAAACTAAAAAGGCAATATTTAATCATAATATAAAAAAATCTTGTACATTTCCTCAACGAGCAATTTCAGTATTTATAAGCATAATTAAGCAATTTCTAAGGAAATATTACGCATCAGATGAAAGCAACCTTTACCTTTTTTGTTTTCTGCAAAAAGTATCGTTATGTATATCTTATTGTAAATAAATTCTTACTTCATGCAAGTGGAAAAACCCTTAAATTGTATATATAAAGGCACCGGCGAGATTCGAACTCGCGATCTCCTGTTTACTAGACATTCGCTTTAACCAACTAAGCCACGGCGCCGTTGCTTATGACTCTTATTATATAAAACTAAAAAGGCAATATTTAATCATAATATAAAAGAATCTTGTACATTTCCTTAAATAGAAATTTCAATATTTATAAGCATAATTAAACAATTTCTAATTAAATACTACGCATCAGATGAAAGTAACCTTTACCTTTTTTGTTTTCTGAAAAAAATATCGTCATGTATACCTTATTGTAAATAAATTCTTACTTCATGCAAGTGGAAAAACCCTTAAATTGCACTCACAAAGGCACCGGCGAGATTCGAACTCGCGATCTCCTGTTTACTAGACAAGCGCATTAACCAACTAAACCACGGCGTCGTTGCTTATGAGTCTTATTAGATAAAACTAAAAAGGCAATATTTAATCATAATATAAAAAAATCTTGTACATTTCCTTAACGAGTAATTTCAGTATTTATAAGCATAATTAAACAATTTCTGAGGAAATACTACGCATCAGATGAAAGCAACCTTTACCTTTTTTGTTTTCTGAAAAAAGTATCGTTATGTATATGTTATTGTAAATAAATTCTTACTTCATGCAAGTGGAAAAACCCTTAAATAGTACATACAAAGGCACCGGCGAGATTCGAACTCGCGATCTCCGGTTTACTAGACAGGCGCTTTAACCAACTAAGCCACGGCGCCGTTGCTTATGACTCTTATTAGATATAACTAAAAAGGCAATATTTAATCATAATATAAAAAAATCTTGTACATTTCCTCAACGAGCAATTTCAGTATTTATAAGCATAATCAAACAATTTCTAAGGAAATACTACGCATCAGATGAAAGCAACCTTTACCTTTTTTGTTTTCTGAAAAAAGTATCCTTATGTATATCTTATTGTAAATAAATTCTTACTTCCTGCAAGTGGAAAAACTCTTAAATTGTATATACGAAGGCACCGGAGATATTCGAACTCGCGATCTCATGTTTACTAGACAGGCGCTTTAACCAACTAAGCCACGGCGCCGTTGCTTATGACTCTTATTAGATAAAACTAAAAAGGCAATATTTAATCATAATATAAAAAAATCTTGTACATTTCCTCAACGACAAATTTCAGTATTTATAAGCATAATTAAACAATTTCTGAGGAAATACTATGCATTAGATGAAAGCAACCTTTACCTTTTTTGTTTTCTGAAAAAAGTATCGTTATGTATATCTTATTGAAAATAAATTCTTACTTCATGCAAGTGGAAAAACCCTTAAATTGTGTATACAAAGGCACCGGCAAGTTTCGAACTCGCAATCTCCTGTTTATTAGAGAGGCGCTTTAAACAACTAAGCCACGGCGCCGTTGCTTATGACTCTTATTAGATAAAACTAAAAAGGCAATATTTAATCATAATATAAATATGATTAAATAATTACGCATAAGATAAAAGCAATCTTTACCTTTTTGTTTTCTGAAAAAAGTATCGTTTTGTATATCTTATTGAAAATAAATTCTTACTTCATGCAAGTTGAAAAACCCTTAAATTGTGTATACAAAGGCACCGGCGAGATTCGAACTCGCGATCTCCTGTTTATTAGAGAGGCGCTTTAACCAACTAAGCCACGGCGCCGTTGCTTATGACTTTTATTAGATAAAACTAAAAAGGCAATATTTAATCATAATATAAAAAAATCTTGTACATTTCCTCAACGAGCAATTTCAGTATTTATAAGCATAATTAAACAATTTCTAAGGAAATACTACGCATCAGATGAAAGCAACCTTTACCTTTTTTGTTTTCTGAAAAAAGTATCGTTATGTATATCTTATTGTAAATAAATTCTTACTTCATGCAAGTGGAAAAACCCTTAAATTGTATATACAAAGGCACCGGCGAGATTCGAACTCGCGATCTCCTGTTTACTAGACATTCGCTTTAACCAACTAAGCCACGGCGCCGTTGCTTATGACTCTTATTATATAAAACTAAAAAGGCAATATTTAATCATAATATAAAAGAATCTAGTACATTTCCTTAAATAGCAATTTCAATATTTATAAGCATAATTAAACAATTTCTAATTAAATACTACGCATCAGATGAAAGCAACCTTTACCTTTTTTGTTTTCTGAACAAAATATCGTCATGTATACCTTATTGTAAATAAATTCTTACTTCATGCAAGTGGAAAAACCCTTAAATTGCACTCACAAATGCACCGGCGAGATTCGAACTCGCGATCTCCTGTTTACTAGACAAGCGCATTAACCAACTAAACCACGGCGTCGTTGCTTATGAGTCTTATTAGATAAAACTAAAAAGGCAATATTTAATCATAATATAAAAAAATCTTGTACATTTCCTTAACGAGTAATTTCAGTATTTATAAGCATAATTAAACAATTTCTGAGGAAATACTACGCATCAGATGAAAGCAACCTTTACCTTTTTTGTTTTCTGAAAAAAGTATCGTTATGTATATCTTATTGTAAGTAAATTCTTACTTCATGCAAGTGGAAAAACTGTTAAATTGTATATACGAATGCACCGGCGAGATTCGAACTCGCGATCTTCTGTTTACTAGACAGGTGCTTTAACCAACTAAGCCACGGCGCCGTTGCTTATGACTCTTATTAGATAAAACTAAAAAGGCAATATTTAATCATAATATAAAAAAATCTTGTACATTTCCTTAAATAGCAATTTCAATATTTATAAGCATAATTAAACAATTTCTAATTAAATACTACGCATCAGATGAAAGCAACCTTTACCTTTTTTATTTTCTGAAAAAAATATCGTCATGTATATCTTATTGTAAATAAATTCTTACTTCATGCAAGTGGAAAAACCCTTAAATTGCACTCACAAAGGCACCGGCGAGATTCGAACTCGCGATCTCCTGTTTACTAGACAAGCGCATTAACCAACTAAACCACGGCGTCGTTGTTTATGAGTCTTATTAGATAAAACTAAAAAGGCAATATTTAATCATAATATAAAAAAATCTTGTACATTTCTTTAACGAGTAATTTCAGTATTTATAAGCATAAGTAAACAATTTCTGAGGAAATACTACGCATCAGATGAAAGCACCCTTTACCTTTTTTGTTTTCTGAAAAAAGTATCGTTATGTATATGTTATTGTAAATAAATTCTTACTTCATGCAAGTGGAAAAACCCTTAAATAGTATATACAAAGGCACCGGCGAGATTCGAACTCGCGATCTCCTGTTTACTAGACAGGCGCTTTAACCAACTAAGCCACGGTGCCGTTGCTTATGACTCTTATTAGATATAACTAAAAAGGCAATATTTAATCATAATATAAAAAAATCTTGTACATTTCCTCAACGAGCAATTTCAGTATTTATAAGCATAATCAAACAATTTCTAAGGAAATACTACGCATCAGATGAAAGCAACCTTTACCTTTTTTGTTTTCTGAAAAAACTATCCTTATGTATATCTTATTGTAAATAAATTCTTACTTCCTGCAAGTGGAAAAACTCTTAAATTGTATATACGAAGGCACCGGAGAGATTCGAACTCGCGATCTCCTGTTTACTAGACAGGCGCTTTAACCAACTATGCCACGGCGCCTTTGCTTATGACTCTTATTAGATAAAACTAAAAGTCAATATTTAATCAAAATATAAAAAAATCTTGTACATTTCCTCAACGACAAATTTCAGTATTTATAAGCATAATTAAACAATTTCTGAGGAAATACTATGCATTAGATGAAAGCAACCTTTACTTTTTTTGTTTTCTGAAAAATGTATCGTTATGTATATCTTATTGAAAATAAATTCTTACTTCATGCAAGTGGAAAAACCCTTAAATTGTGTATACAAAGGCACCGGCAAGTTTCGAACTCGCAATCTCCTGTTTATTAGAGAGGCGCTTTAAACAACTAAGCCACGGCGCCGTTGCTTATGACTCTTATTAGATAAAACTAAAAAGGCAATATTTAATCATAATATAAATATGATTAAATAATTACGCATAAGATAAAAGCAATCTTTACCTTTTTGTTTTCTGAAAAAAGTATCGTTTTGTATATCTTATTGAAAATAAATTCTTACTTCATGCAAGTTGAAAAACCCTTAAATTGTGTATACAAAGGCACCGGCGAGATTCGAACTCGCGATCTCCTGTTTATTAGAGAGGCGCTTTAACCAACTAAGCCACGGCGCCGTTGCTTATGACTTTTATTAGATAAAACTAAAAAGGCAATATTTAATCATAATATAAAAAAATCTTGTACATTTCCTCAAAGAGCAATTTCAGTATTTATAAGCATAATTAAGCAATTTCTAAGGAAATACTACGCATCAGATGAAAGCAACCTTTACCTTTTTTGTTTTCTGAAAAAAGTATCGTTATGTATATCTTATTGTAAATAAATTCTTACTTCATGCAAGTGGAAAAACCCTTAAATTGTATATACAAAGGCACCGACGAGATTCGAACTCGCGATCTCCTGTTTACTAAACATTCGCTTTAACCAACTAAGCCACGGCGCCGTTGCTTATGACTCTTATTATATAAAACTAAAAAGGCAATATTTAATCATAATATAAAAGAATCTTGTACATTTCCTTAAATAGCAATTTCAATATTTATAAGCATAATTAAACAATTTCTAATTAAATACTACGCATCAGATGAAAGCAACCTTTACCTTTTTTGTTTTCTGAAAAAATTATCGTTATGTATATCTTATTGTAAATAAATTCTTACTTCATGCGAGTGGAAAAACCCTTAAATTGTATATACAATGGCACCGGTGAGATTCGAACTCGCGATCTCCTGTTTACTAGACAGGCGCTTTAACCAACTAAGCCACGGCGCCGTTGCTTATGACTCTTATTAGATAAAACTAAAAAGGATATATTTAATCATAATATAAAAAAATCTTGTACATTTCCTCAACGACAAATTTCAGTATTTATAAGCATAATTAAACAATTTCTGAGGAAATACTACGCATTAGATGAAAGCAACCTTTACCTTTTTTGTTTTCTGAAAAAAGTATCGTTATGTATATCTTATTGAAAATAAATTCTTACTTCATGCAAGTGGAAAAACCCTTAAAAAGTATATACAAAGGCACCGGCGAGATTCGAACTCGCGATCTCCTGTTTACTAGACATTCGCTTTAACCAACTAAGCCACGGCGCCGTTGCTTATGACTCTTATTATATAAAACTAAAAAGGCAATATTTAATCATAATATAAAAGAATCTAGTACATTTCCTTAAATAGCAATTTCAATATTTATAAGCATAATTAAACAATTTCTAATTAAATACTACGCATCAGATGAAAGCAACCTTTACCTTTTTTGTTTTCTGAACAAAATATCGTCATGTATACCTTATTGTAAATAAATTCTTACTTCATGCAAGTGGAAAAACCCTTAAATTGCACTCACAAATGCACCGGCGAGATTCGAACTCGCGATCTCCTGTTTACTAGACAAGCGCATTAACCAACTAAACCACGGCGTCGTTGCTTATGAGTCTTATTAGATAAAACTAAAAAGGCAATATTTAATCATAATATAAAAAAATCTTGTACATTTCCTTAACGAGTAATTTCAGTATTTATAAGCATAATTAAACAATTTCTGAGGAAATACTACGCATCAGATGAAAGCAACCTTTACCTTTTTTGTTTTCTGAAAAAAGTATCGTTATGTATATCTTATTGTAAGTAAATTCTTACTTCATGCAAGTGGAAAAACTGTTAAATTGTATATACGAATGCACCGGCGAGATTCGAACTCGCGATCTTCTGTTTACTAGACAGGTGCTTTAACCAACTAAGCCACGGCGCCGTTGCTTATGACTCTTATTAGATAAAACTAAAAAGGCAATATTTAATCATAATATAAAAAAATCTTGTACATTTCCTTAAATAGCAATTTCAATATTTATAAGCATAATTAAACAATTTCTAATTAAATACTACGCATCAGATGAAAGCAACCTTTACCTTTTTTATTTTCTGAAAAAAATATCGTCATGTATATCTTATTGTAAATAAATTCTTACTTCATGCAAGTGGAAAAACCCTTAAATTGCACTCACAAAGGCACCGGCGAGATTCGAACTCGCGATCTCCTGTTTACTAGACAAGCGCATTAACCAACTAAACCACGGCGTCGTTGTTTATGAGTCTTATTAGATAAAACTAAAAAGGCAATATTTAATCATAATATAAAAAAATCTTGTACATTTCTTTAACGAGTAATTTCAGTATTTATAAGCATAAGTAAACAATTTCTGAGGAAATACTACGCATCAGATGAAAGCAACCTTTACCTTTTTTGTTTTCTGAAAAAAGTATCGTTATGTATATGTTATTGTAAATAAATTCTTACTTCATGCAAGTGGAAAAACCCTTAAATAGTATATACAAAGGCACCGGCGAGATTCGAACTCGCGATCTCCTGTTTACTAGACAGGCGCTTTAACCAACTAAGCCACGGTGCCGTTGCTTATGACTCTTATTAGATATAACTAAAAAGGCAATATTTAATCATAATATAAAAAAATCTTGTACATTTCCTCAACGAGCAATTTCAGTATTTATAAGCATAATCAAACAATTTCTAAGGAAATACTACGCATCAGATGAAAGCAACCTTTACCTTTTTTGTTTTCTGAAAAAACTATCCTTATGTATATCTTATTGTAAATAAATTCTTACTTCCTGCAAGTGGAAAAACTCTTAAATTGTATATACGAAGGCACCGGAGAGATTCGAACTCGCGATCTCCTGTTTACTAGACAGGCGCTTTAACCAACTATGCCACGGCGCCTTTGCTTATGACTCTTATTAGATAAAACTAAAAGTCAATATTTAATCATAATATAAAAAAATCTTGTACATTTCCTCAACGACAAATTTCAGTATTTATAAGCATAATTAAACAATTTCTGAGGAAATACTATGCATTAGATGAAAGCAACCTTTACTTTTTTTGTTTTCTGAAAAATGTATCGTTATGTATATCTTATTGAAAATAAATTCTTACTTCATGCAAGTGGAAAAACCCTTAAATTGTGTATACAAAGGCACCGGCAAGTTTCGAACTCGCAATCTCCTGTTTATTAGAGAGGCGCTTTAAACAACTAAGCCACGGCGCCGTTGCTTATGACTCTTATTAGATAAAACTAAAAAGGCAATATTTAATCATAATATAAATATGATTAAATAATTACGCATAAGATAAAAGCAATCTTTACCTTTTTGTTTTCTGAAAAAAGTATCGTTTTGTATATCTTATTGAAAATAAATTCTTACTTCATGCAAGTTGAAAAACCCTTAAATTGTGTATACAAAGGCACCGGCGAGATTCGAACTCGCGATCTCCTGTTTATTAGAGAGGCGCTTTAACCAACTAAGCCACGGCGCCGTTGCTTATGACTTTTATTAGATAAAACTAAAAAGGCAATATTTAATCATAATATAAAAAAATCTTGTACATTTCCTCAAAGAGCAATTTCAGTATTTATAAGCATAATTAAGCAATTTCTAAGGAAATACTACGCATCAGATGAAAGCAACCTTTACCTTTTTTGTTTTCTGAAAAAAGTATCGTTATGTATATCTTATTGTAAATAAATTCTTACTTCATGCAAGTGGAAAAACCCTTAAATTGTATATACAAAGGCACCGACGAGATTCGAACTCGCGATCTCCTGTTTACTAAACATTCGCTTTAACCAACTAAGCCACGGCGCCGTTGCTTATGACTCTTATTATATAAAACTAAAAAGGCAATATTTAATCATAATATAAAAAGAATCTTGTACATTTCCTTAAATAGCAATTTCAATATTTATAAGCATAATTAAACAATTTCTAATTAAATACTACGCATCAGATGAAAGCAACCTTTACCTTTTTTGTTTTCTGAAAAAATTATCGTTATGTATATCTTATTGTAAATAAATTCTTACTTCATGCGAGTGGAAAAACCCTTAAATTGTATATACAATGGCACCGGTGAGATTCGAACTCGCGATCTCCTGTTTACTAGACAGGCGCTTTAACCAACTAAGCCACGGCGCCGTTGCTTATGACTCTTATTAGATAAAACTAAAAAGGCAATATTTAATCATAATATAAAAAAATCTTGTACATTTCCTCAACGACAAATTTCAGTATTTATAAGCATAATTAAACAATTTCTGAGGAAATACTACGCATTAGATGAAAGCAACCTTTACCTTTTTTGTTTTCTGAAAAAAGTATCGTTATGTATATCTTATTGAAAATAAATTCTTACTTCATGCAAGTGGAAAAACCCTTAAATTGTGTATACAAAGGCACCGGCAAGTTTCGAACTCGCAATCTCCTATCTATGAGAGAGGCGCTTTAAACAACTAAGCCACGGCGCCGTTGCTTATGACTCTTATTAGATAAAACTAAAAAGGCAATATTTAATCATAATATAAATATGATTAAATAATTACGCATAAGATGAAAGCAATCTTTACCTTTTTGTTTTCTGAAAAAAGTATCGTTTTGTATATCTTATTGAAAATTAATTCTTACTTCATGCAAGTTGAAAAACCCTTAAATTGTGTATACAAAGGCACCGGAGAGATTCGAACTCGCGATCTCCTGTTTATTAGAGAGGCGCTTTAACCAAATAAGCCACGGCGCCGTTGCTTATGACTATTATTAGATAAAACTAAAAAGGCAATATTTAATCATAATATAAAAAAATCTTGTACATTTCCTCAACGAGCAATTTCAGTATTTATAAGCATAATTAAGCAATTTCTAAGGAAATATTACGCATCAGATGAAAGCAACCTTTACCTTTTTTGTTTTCTGAAAAAAGTATCGTTATGTATATCTTATTGTAAATAAATTCTTACTTCATGCAAGTGGAAAAACCCTTAAATTGTATATACAAAGGCACCGGCGAGATTCGAACTCGCGATCTCCTGTTTACTAGACATTCGCTTTAACCAACTAAGCCACGGCGCCGTTGCTTATGACTCTTATTATATAAAACTAAAAAGGCAATATTTAATCATAATATAAAAGAATCTTGTACATTTCCTTAAATAGCAATTTCAATATTTATAAGCATAATTAAACAATTTCTAATTAAATACTACGCATCAGATGAAAGTAACCTTTACCTTTTTTGTTTTCTGAAAAAAATATCGTCATGTATACCTTATTGTAAATAAATTCTTACTTCATGCAAGTGGAAAAACCCTTAAATTGCACTCACAAAGGCACCGGCGAGATTCGAACTCGCGATCTCCTGTTTACTAGACAAGCGCATTAACCAACTAAACCACGGCGTCGTTGCTTATGAGTCTTATTAGATAAAACTAAAAAGGCAATATTTAATCATAATATAAAAAAATCTTGTACATTTCCTTAACGAGTAATTTCAGTATTTATAAGCATAATTAAACAATTTCTAAGGAAATACTACGCATCAGATGAAAGCAAACTTTACCTTTTTGGTTTTCTGAAAAAAGTATCGTTATGTATATCTTATTGAAAATAAATTCTTACTTCATGCAAGTGGAAAAACCCTTAAAAAGTATATACAAAGGCACCGGCGAGATTCGAACTCGCGATCTCCAGTTTACTAGACAGGCACTTTAACCAACTAAGCCACGGCGCCGTTGCTTATGACTCTTATTAGATAAAACTAAAAAGGCAATATTTAATCATAATATAAAAAAATCTTGTACATTTCCTCAACGAGCAATTTCAGTATTTATAAGCATAATTAAACAATTTCTAAGGAAATACTACGCATCAGATGAAAGCAACCTTTACCTTTTTTGTTTTCTGAAAAAAGTATCCTTATGTATATCTTATTGTAAATAAATTCTTACTTCCTGCAAGTGGAAAAACTCTTAAATTGTATATACGAAGGCACCGGAGAGATTCGAACTCGCGATCTCCTGTTTACTAGACAGGCGCTTTAACCAACTAAGCCACGGCGCCGTTGCTTATGACTCTTATTAGATAAAACTAAAAAGGCAATATTTAATCATAATATAAAAAAATCTTGTACATTTCCTCAACGACAAATTTCAGTATTTATAAGCATAATTAAACAATTTCTGAGGAAATACTATGCATTAGATGAAAGCAACCTTTACCTTTTTTGTTTTCTGAAAAAAGTATCGTTATGTATATCTTATTGAAAATAAATTCTTACTTCATGCAAGTGGAAAAACCCTTAAATTGTGTATACAAAGGCACCGGCAAGTTTCGAACTCGCAATCTCCTGTTTATTAGAGAGGCGCTTTAAACAACTAAGCCACGGCGCCGTTGCTTATGACTCTTATTAGATAAAACTAAAAAGGCAATATTTAATCATAATATAAATATGATTAAATAATTACGCATAAGATAAAAGCAATCTTTACCTTTTTGTTTTCTGAAAAAAGTATCGTTTTGTATATCTTATTGAAAATAAATTCTTACTTCATGCAAGTTGAAAAACCCTTAAATTGTGTATACAAAGGCACCGGCGAGATTCGAACTCGCGATCTCCTGTTTATTAGAGAGGCGCTTTAACCAACTAAGCCACGGCGCCGTTGCTTATGACTTTTATTAGATAAAACTAAAAAGGCAATATTTAATCATAATATAAAAAAATCTTGTACATTTCCTCAACGAGCAATTTCAGTATTTATAAGCATAATTAAACAATTTCTAAGGAAATACTACGCATCAGATGAAAGCAACCTTTACCTTTTTTGTTTTCTGAAAAAAGTATCGTTATGTATATCTTATTGTAAATAAATTCTTACTTCATGCAAGTGGAAAAACCCTTAAATTGTATATACAAAGGCACCGGCGAGATTCGAACTCGCGATCTCCTGTTTACTAGACATTCGCTTTAACCAACTAAGCCACGGCGCCGTTGCTTATGACTCTTATTATATAAAACTAAAAAGGCAATATTTAATCATAATATAAAAGAATCTTGTACATTTCCTTAAATAGCAATTTCAATATTTATAAGCATAATTAAACAATTTCTAATTAAATACTACGCATCAGATGAAAGCAACCTTTACCTTTTTTGTTTTCTGAACAAAATATCGTCATGTATACCTTATTGTAAATAAATTCTTACTTCATGCAAGTGGAAAAACCCTTAAATTGCACTCACAAAGGCACCGGCGAGATTCGAACTCGCGATCTCCTGTTTACTAGACAAGCGCATTAACCAACTAAACCACGGCGTCGTTGCTTATGAGTCTTATTAGATAAAACTAAAAAGGCAATATTTAATCATAATATAAAAAAATCTTGTACATTTCCTTAACGAGTAATTTCAGTATTTATAAGCATAATTAAACAATTTCTGAGGAAATACTACGCATCAGATGAAAGCAACCTTTACCTTTTTTGTTTTCTGAAAAAAGTATCGTTATGTATATCTTATTGTAAATAAATTCTTACTTCATGCAAGTGGAAAAACCCTTAAATTGTATATACAAAGGCACCGGCGAGATTCGAACTCGCGATCTCCTGTTTACTAGACAGGCGCTTTAACCAACTAAGCCACGGCGCCGTTGCTTATGACTCTTATTAGATAAAACTAAAAAGGCAATATTTAATCATAATATAAAAAAATCTTGTACATTTCCTTAAATAGCAATTTCAATATTTATAAGCATAATTAAACAATTTCTAATTAAATACTACGCATCAGATGAAAGCAACCTTTACCTTTTTTGTTTTCTGAAAAAAGTATCGTTATGTATATCTTATTGTAAATAAATTCTTACTTCATGCAAGTGGAAAAACCCTTAAATTGCACATCACAAAGGCACCGGCGAGATTCGAACTCGCGATCTCCTGTTTACTAGACAAGCGCATTAACCAACTAAGCCACGGCGCCGTTGCTTATGACTCTTATTAGATAAAACTAAAAAGGCAATATTTAATCATAATATAAAAAAATCTTGTACATTTCCTCAACGAGCAAATTTCAGTATTTATAAGCATAATTAAACAATTTCTGAGGAAATACTACGCATCAGATGAAAGCAACCTTTACCTTTTTTGTTTTCTGAAAAAAGTATCGTTATGTATATCTTATTGAAAATAAATTCTTACTTCATGCAAGTGGAAAAACCCTTAAATTGTGTATACAAAGGCACCGGCAAGTTTCGAACTCGCAATCTCCTGTTTATTAGAGAGGCGCTTTAAACAACTAAGCCACGGCGCCGTTGCTTATGACTCTTATTAGATAAAACTAAAAAGGCAATATTTAATCATAATATAAATATGATTAAATAATTACGCATAAGATAAAAGCAATCTTTACCTTTTTGTTTTCTGAAAAAAGTATCGTTTTGTATATCTTATTGAAAATAAATTCTTACTTCATGCAAGTTGAAAAACCCTTAAATTGTGTATACAAAGGCACCGGCGAGATTCGAACTCGCGATCTCCTGTTTATTAGAGAGGCGCTTTAACCAACTAAGCCACGGCGCCGTTGCTTATGACTTTTATTAGATAAAACTAAAAAGGCAATATTTAATCATAATATAAAAAAATCTTGTACATTTCCTCAACGAGCAATTTCAGTATTTATAAGCATAATTAAACAATTTCTAAGGAAATACTACGCATCAGATGAAAGCAACCTTTACCTTTTTTGTTTTCTGAAAAAAGTATCGTTATGTATATCTTATTGTAAATAAATTCTTACTTCATGCAAGTGGAAAAACCCTTAAATTGTATATACAAAGGCACCGGCGAGATTCGAACTCGCGATCTCCTGTTTACTAGACATTCGCTTTAACCAACTAAGCCACGGCGCCGTTGCTTATGACTCTTATTATATAAAACTAAAAAGGCAATATTTAATCATAATATAAAAGAATCTAGTACATTTCCTTAAATAGCAATTTCAATATTTATAAGCATAATTAAACAATTTCTAATTAAATACTACGCATCAGATGAAAGCAACCTTTACCTTTTTTGTTTTCTGAACAAAATATCGTCATGTATACCTTATTGTAAATAAATTCTTACTTCATGCAAGTGGAAAAACCCTTAAATTGCACTCACAAATGCACCGGCGAGATTCGAACTCGCGATCTCCTGTTTACTAGACAAGCGCATTAACCAACTAAACCACGGCGTCGTTGCTTATGAGTCTTATTAGATAAAACTAAAAAGGCAATATTTAATCATAATATAAAAAAATCTTGTACATTTCCTTAACGAGTAATTTCAGTATTTATAAGCATAATTAAACAATTTCTGAGGAAATACTACGCATCAGATGAAAGCAACCTTTACCTTTTTTGTTTTCTGAAAAAAGTATCGTTATGTATATCTTATTGTAAGTAAATTCTTACTTCATGCAAGTGGAAAAACTGTTAAATTGTATATACGAATGCACCGGCGAGATTCGAACTCGCGATCTTCTGTTTACTAGACAGGTGCTTTAACCAACTAAGCCACGGCGCCGTTGCTTATGACTCTTATTAGATAAAACTAAAAAGGCAATATTTAATCATAATATAAAAAAATCTTGTACATTTCCTTAAATAGCAATTTCAATATTTATAAGCATAATTAAACAATTTCTAATTAAATACTACGCATCAGATGAAAGCAACCTTTACCTTTTTTATTTTCTGAAAAAAATATCGTCATGTATATCTTATTGTAAATAAATTCTTACTTCATGCAAGTGGAAAAACCCTTAAATTGCACTCACAAAGGCACCGGCGAGATTCGAACTCGCGATCTCCTGTTTACTAGACAAGCGCATTAACCAACTAAACCACGGCGTCGTTGTTTATGAGTCTTATTAGATAAAACTAAAAAGGCAATATTTAATCATAATATAAAAAAATCTTGTACATTTCTTTAACGAGTAATTTCAGTATTTATAAGCATAAGTAAACAATTTCTGAGGAAATACTACGCATCAGATGAAAGCAACCTTTACCTTTTTTGTTTTCTGAAAAAAGTATCGTTATGTATATGTTATTGTAAATAAATTCTTACTTCATGCAAGTGGAAAAACCCTTAAATAGTATATACAAAGGCACCGGCGAGATTCGAACTCGCGATCTCCTGTTTACTAGACAGGCGCTTTAACCAACTAAGCCACGGTGCCGTTGCTTATGACTCTTATTAGATATAACTAAAAAGGCAATATTTAATCATAATATAAAAAAATCTTGTACATTTCCTCAACGAGCAATTTCAGTATTTATAAGCATAATCAAACAATTTCTAAGGAAATACTACGCATCAGATGAAAGCAACCTTTACCTTTTTTGTTTTCTGAAAAAACTATCCTTATGTATATCTTATTGTAAATAAATTCTTACTTCCTGCAAGTGGAAAAACTCTTAAATTGTATATACGAAGGCACCGGAGAGATTCGAACTCGCGATCTCCTGTTTACTAGACAGGCGCTTTAACCAACTATGCCACGGCGCCTTTGCTTATGACTCTTATTAGATAAAACTAAAAGTCAATATTTAATCAAAATATAAAAAAATCTTGTACATTTCCTCAACGACAAATTTCAGTATTTATAAGCATAATTAAACAATTTCTGAGGAAATACTATGCATTAGATGAAAGCAACCTTTACTTTTTTTGTTTTCTGAAAAATGTATCGTTATGTATATCTTATTGAAAATAAATTCTTACTTCATGCAAGTGGAAAAACCCTTAAATTGTGTATACAAAGGCACCGGCAAGTTTCGAACTCGCAATCTCCTGTTTATTAGAGAGGCGCTTTAAACAACTAAGCCACGGCGCCGTTGCTTATGACTCTTATTAGATAAAACTAAAAAGGCAATATTTAATCATAATATAAATATGATTAAATAATTACGCATAAGATAAAAGCAATCTTTACCTTTTTGTTTTCTGAAAAAAGTATCGTTTTGTATATCTTATTGAAAATAAATTCTTACTTCATGCAAGTTGAAAAACCCTTAAATTGTGTATACAAAGGCACCGGCGAGATTCGAACTCGCGATCTCCTGTTTATTAGAGAGGCGCTTTAACCAACTAAGCCACGGCGCCGTTGCTTATGACTTTTATTAGATAAAACTAAAAAGGCAATATTTAATCATAATATAAAAAAATCTTGTACATTTCCTCAAAGAGCAATTTCAGTATTTATAAGCATAATTAAGCAATTTCTAAGGAAATACTACGCATCAGATGAAAGCAACCTTTACCTTTTTTGTTTTCTGAAAAAAGTATCGTTATGTATATCTTATTGTAAATAAATTCTTACTTCATGCAAGTGGAAAAACCCTTAAATTGTATATACAAAGGCACCGACGAGATTCGAACTCGCGATCTCCTGTTTACTAAACATTCGCTTTAACCAACTAAGCCACGGCGCCGTTGCTTATGACTCTTATTATATAAAACTAAAAAGGCAATATTTAATCATAATATAAAAGAATCTTGTACATTTCCTTAAATAGCAATTTCAATATTTATAAGCATAATTAAACAATTTCTAATTAAATACTACGCATCAGATGAAAGCAACCTTTACCTTTTTTGTTTTCTGAAAAAATTATCGTTATGTATATCTTATTGTAAATAAATTCTTACTTCATGCGAGTGGAAAAACCCTTAAATTGTATATACAATGGCACCGGTGAGATTCGAACTCGCGATCTCCTGTTTACTAGACAGGCGCTTTAACCAACTAAGCCACGGCGCCGTTGCTTATGACTCTTATTAGATAAAACTAAAAAGGCAATATTTAATCATAATATAAAAAAATCTTGTACATTTCCTCAACGAGCAAATTTCAGTATTTATAAGCATAATTAAACAATTTCTGAGGAAATACTACGCATCAGATGAAAGCAACCTTTACCTTTTTTGTTTTCTGAAAAAAGTATCGTTATGTATATCTTATTGTAAATAAATTCTTACTTCATGCAAGTGGAAAAACCCTTAAATTGTATATACAAAGGCACCGGCGAGATTCGAACTCGCGATCTCCTGTTTACTAGACAGGCGCTTTAACCAACTAAGCCACGGCGCCGTTGCTTATGACTCTTATTAGATAAAACTAAAAAGGCAATATTTAATCATAATATAAAAGAATCTTGTACATTTCCTTAAATAGCAATTTCAATATTTATAAGCATAATTAAACAATTTCTAATTAAATACTACGCATCAGATGAAAGCAACCTTTACCTTTTTTGTTTTCTGAACAAAATATCGTCATGTATATCTTATTGTAAATAAATTCTTACTTCATGCAAGTGGAAAAACCCTTAAATTGCACTCACAAATGCACCGGCGAGATTCGAACTCGCGATCTCCTGTTTACTAGACAAGCGCATTAACCAACTAAACCACGGCGTCGTTGCTTATGAGTCTTATTAGATAAAACTAAAAAGGCAATATTTAATCATAATATAAAAAAATCTTGTACATTTCCTTAACGAGTAATTTCAGTATTTATAAGCATAATTAAACAATTTCTGAGGAAATACTACGCATCAGATGAAAGCAACCTTTACCTTTTTTGTTTTCTGAAAAAAGTATCGTTATGTATATCTTATTGTAAATAAATTCTTACTTCATGCAAGTGGAAAAACCCTTAAATTGTATATACAAAGGCACCGGCGAGATTCGAACTCGCGATCTCCTGTTTACTAGACAGGCGCTTTAACCAACTAAGCCACGGCGCCGTTGCTTATGACTCTTATTAGATAAAACTAAAAAGGCAATATTTAATCATAATATAAAAAAATCTTGTACATTTCCTTAAATAGCAATTTCAATATTTATAAGCATAATTAAACAATTTCTAATTAAATACTACGCATCAGATGAAAGCAACCTTTACCTTTTTTATTTTCTGAAAAAAATATCGTCATGTATATCTTATTGTAAATAAATTCTTACTTCATGCAAGTGGAAAAACCCTTAAATTGCACTCACAAAGGCACCGGCGAGATTCGAACTCGCGATCTCCTGTTTACTAGACAAGCGCATTAACCAACTAAACCACGGCGTCGTTGTTTATGAGTCTTATTAGATAAAACTAAAAAGGCAATATTTAATCATAATATAAAAAATCTTGTACATTTCTTTAACGAGTAATTTCAGTATTTATAAGCATAAGTAAACAATTTCTGAGGAAATACTACGCATCAGATGAAAGCAACCTTTACCTTTTTTGTTTTCTGAAAAAAGTATCGTTATGTATATGTTATTGTAAATAAATTCTTACTTCATGCAAGTGGAAAAACCCTTAAATAGTATATACAAAGGCACCGGCGAGATTCGAACTCGCGATCTCCTGTTTACTAGACAGGCGCTTTAACCAACTAAGCCACGGTGCCGTTGCTTATGACTCTTATTAGATATAACTAAAAAGGCAATATTTAATCATAATATAAAAAAATCTTGTACATTTCCTCAACGAGCAATTTCAGTATTTATAAGCATAATCAAACAATTTCTAAGGAAATACTACGCATCAGATGAAAGCAACCTTTACCTTTTTTGTTTTCTGAAAAAACTATCCTTATGTATATCTTATTGTAAATAAATTCTTACTTCCTGCAAGTGGAAAAACTCTTAAATTGTATATACGAAGGCACCGGAGAGATTCGAACTCGCGATCTCCTGTTTACTAGACAGGCGCTTTAACCAACTATGCCACGGCGCCTTTGCTTATGACTCTTATTAGATAAAACTAAAAGTCAATATTTAATCATAATATAAAAAAATCTTGTACATTTCCTCAACGACAAATTTCAGTATTTATAAGCATAATTAAACAATTTCTGAGGAAATACTATGCATTAGATGAAAGCAACCTTTACTTTTTTTGTTTTCTGAAAAATGTATCGTTATGTATATCTTATTGAAAATAAATTCTTACTTCATGCAAGTGGAAAAACCCTTAAATTGTGTATACAAAGGCACCGGCAAGTTTCGAACTCGCAATCTCCTGTTTATTAGAGAGGCGCTTTAAACAACTAAGCCACGGCGCCGTTGCTTATGACTCTTATTAGATAAAACTAAAAAGGCAATATTTAATCATAATATAAATATGATTAAATAATTACGCATAAGATAAAAGCAATCTTTACCTTTTTGTTTTCTGAAAAAAGTATCGTTTTGTATATCTTATTGAAAATAAATTCTTACTTCATGCAAGTTGAAAAACCCTTAAATTGTGTATACAAAGGCACCGGCGAGATTCGAACTCGCGATCTCCTGTTTATTAGAGAGGCGCTTTAACCAACTAAGCCACGGCGCCGTTGCTTATGACTTTTATTAGATAAAACTAAAAAGGCAATATTTAACCATAATATAAAAAAATCTTGTACATTTCCTCAACGAGCAATTTCAATATTTATAAGCATAATTAAGCAATTTCTAAGGAAATACTACGCATCAGATGAAAGCAACCTTTACCTTTTTTGTTTTCTGAAAAAAGTATCGTTATGTGTATCTTATTGTAAATAAATTCTTACTTCATGCAAGTGGAAAAACCCTTAAATTGTATATACAAAGGCACCGACGAGATTCGAACTCGCGATCTCCTGTTTACTAAACATTCGCTTTAACCAACTAAGCCACGGCGCCGTTGCTTATGACTCTTATTATATAAAACTAAAAAGGCAATATTTAATCATAATATAAAAGAATCTTGTACATTTCCTTAAATAGCAATTTCAATATTTATAAGCATAATTAAACAATTTCTAATTAAATACTACGCATCAGATGAAAGCAACCTTTACCTTTTTTGTTTTCTGAAAAAATTATCGTTATGTATATCTTATTGTAAATAAATTCTTACTTCATGCAAGTGGAAAAACCCTTAAATTGTATATACAATGGCACCGGTGAGATTCGAACTCGCGATCTCCTGTTTACTAGACAGGCGCTTTAACCAACTAAGCCACGGCGCCGTTGCTTATGACTCTTATTAGATAAAACTAAAAAGGCAATATTTAATCATAATATAAAAAAATCTTGTACATTTCCTCAACGACAAATTTCAGTATTTATAAGCATAATTAAACAATTTCTGAGGAAATACTACGCATTAGATGAAAGCAACCTTTACCTTTTTTGTTTTCTGAAAAAAGTATCGTTATGTATATCTTATTGAAAATAAATTCTTACTTCATGCAAGTGGAAAAACCCTTAAATTGTGTATACAAAGGCACCGGCAAGTTTCGAACTCGCAATCTCCTATCTATGAGAGAGGCGCTTTAAACAACTAAGCCACGGCGCCGTTGCTTATGACTCTTATTAGATAAAACTAAAAAGGCAATATTTAATCATAATATAAATATGATAAAATAATTACGCATAAGATGAAAGCAATCTTTACCTTTTTGTTTTCTGAAAAAAGTATCGTTTTGTATATCTTATTGAAAATAAATTCTTACTTCATGCAAGTTGAAAAACCCTTAAATTGTGTATACAAAGGCACCGGCGAGATTCGAACTCGCGATCTCCTGTTTATTAGATAGGCGCTTTAACCAAATAAGCCACGGCGCCGTTGCTTATGACTTTTATTAGATAAAACTAAAAAGGCAATATTTAATCATAATATGAAAAAATCTTGTACATTTCCTCAACGAGCAATTTCAGTATTTATAAGCATAATCAAACAATTTCTAAGGAAATACTACGCATCAGATGAAAGCAACCTTTACCTTTTTTGTTTTCTGAAAAATGTATCGTTATGTATATCTTATTGTAAATAAATTCTTACTTCATGCAAGTGGAAAAACCCTTAAATTGTATATACAAAGGCACCGGCGAGATTCGAACTCGCGATCTCCTGTTTACTAGACAGGCGCTTTAACCAACTAAGCCACGGCACCGTTGCTTATGACTCTTATTAGATAAAACTAAAAAGGCAATATTTAATCATAATATAAAAAAATCTTGTACATTTCCTCAACGAGCAATTTCAGTATTTATAACCATAATTAAACAATTTCTAAGGAAATACTACGCATCAGATGAAAGCAACCTTTACCTTTTTTGTTTTCTGAAAAAAGTATCGTTATGTATATCTTATTGTAAATAAATTTTTACTTCATGCAAGTGGGAAAACTCTTAAATTGTATATACGAAGGCACCGGCGAGATTCGAACTCGCGATCTCCTGTTTACTAGACAGGCGCTTTAACCAACTAAGCCACGGCGCCGTTGCTTATGACTCTTATTAGATAAAACTAAAAAGGCAATATTTAATCATAATATAAAAAATCTTGTACATTTCCTCAACGAGCAATTTCAGTATTTATAAGCATAATTAAACAATTTCTAAGGAAATACTACGCATCAGATGAAAGCAACCTTTACCTTTTTTGTTTTCTGAAAAAAGTATCGTTATGTATATCTTATTGTAAATAAATTCTTACTTCATGCAAGTGGAAAAACCCTTAAATTGTATATACAAAGGCACCGGCGAGATTCGAACTCGCGATCTCCTGTTTACTAGACAGGCGCTTTAACCAACTAAGCCACGGCGCCGTTGCTTATGACTCTTATTAGATAAAACTAAAAAGGCAATATTTAATCATAATATAAAAAAATCTTGTACATTTCCTCAACGAGCAATTTCAGTATTTATAAGCATAATTAAACAATTTCTAAGGAAATACTACGCATCAGATGAAAGCAACCTTTACCTTTTTTGTTTTCTGAAAAAAGTATCGTTATGTATATCTTATTGTAAATAAATTCTTACTTCATGCAAGTGGAAAAACCCTTAAATTGTATATACAAAGGCACCGGCGAGATTCGAACTCGCGATCTCCTGTTTACTAGACAGGCGCTTTAACCAACTAAGCCACGGCGCCGTTGCTTATGACTCTTATTAGATAAAACTAAAAAGGCAATATTTAATCATAATATAAAAAAATCTTGTACATTTCCTCAACGAGCAATTTCAGTATTTATAAGCATAATTAAACAATTTCTAAGGAAATACTACGCATCAGATGAAAGCAACCTTTACCTTTTTTGTTTTCTGAAAAAAGTATCGTTATGTATATCTTATTGTAAATAAATTCTTACTTCATGCAAGTGGAAAAACCCTTAAATTGTATATACAAAGGCACCGGCGAGATTCGAACTCGCGATCTCCTGTTTACTAGACAGGCGCTTTAACCAACTAAGCCACGGCGCCGTTGCTTATGACTCTTATTAGATAAAACTAAAAAGGCAATATTTAATCATAATATAAAAAAATCTTGTACATTTCCTCAACGAGCAATTTCAGTATTTATAAGCATAATTAAACAATTTCTAAGGAAATACTACGCATCAGATGAAAGCAACCTTTACCTTTTTTGTTTTCTGAAAAAAGTATCGTTATGTATATCTTATTGTAAATAAATTCTTACTTCATGCAAGTGGAAAAACCCTTAAATTGTATATACAAAGGCACCGGCGAGATTCGAACTCGCGATCTCCTGTTTACTAGACAGGCGCTTTAACCAACTAAGCCACGGCGCCGTTGCTTATGA